>CM064573.1:67965192-68127692 GCA_032716605.1 Paralithodes platypus
TTTGGAGGCTATTCATTTGTAGAAGTAGTTAATTGGGGATTAACACATTACGAGCGGGCCCGTAAGGAATTTCTACTACCCGCCAAGCGGGGGGTTTTACCCTAAATGGCCTTGTTTCCGTGCTCTTTTTCATGCATAAACAAGAGCCAGAGCGTAATACAATTATGTATCCCTGAAAGGGCGTTAATTCAGCTTTCCAATGACACCAGAACCATTCTCCTACGACCACGTGTTCTCTTGCAACGATCGTGCAAGACGAAGGAAAAATCTCTAAAATACGGTAATTTCTTGATATAATACCCTGTGTAGTGAGGGAGGGAGGGTGGATGTGTGTGGAGTAAACGTCAGTAGGCCCGCTGGAGCTGTGGCGAACGGTCAGAGCCCGACCTACGCTCCGCCCACCGCTCGTCTCTCTCTCAGAGGCAATATTGCTCCAAAATTATACACGGACGTAAGTCGGGCCCCGCTCTTTGGGCAGGTGTTCTCTATACGGACTTAAGTCGGGCCCCGCTAAATAAGGGTTAAGAGCGAGATATTTGTCAAGTTGATTTTTGAACGATTGAACAGTACAACATTCAGTAACATTTCTAGGTACTGTAGTCCATTCCATAAATATACCATTTTATTGAAAAAGAAATGCTTGGCCTCATGTGAATGAAAAGGCTTTCCAAGTCATATGAGGCCACCTGGGTTCCTCGGTGCAAACATGGTGTGAACTCTTGTGAGGCCATCCAGGTGTAAAGGGTTAAAATTATAAATCAGCAAAAGGTCAAATTTTGGAAGGGGTTTAGTACTGATCTCTAGGATTCAAAGTGTTATGTTCTATTTAACTACTGTAGTTAGTGCTTTTAGCCCCAGATATAATTCCCAAGCTCAGTAAAATCATCTGGGGATAACTAATATACATGAAAAATGGCATATCATCTGATTGAAAGTGTTAATCTATTTAGGTGCTGAGGTTGATTCCCTGAAGCGTGCAGACTGGACTCCATTAATGTTGGCAGCCACACGGACTAACCTAGAAGTGGTGCGGCTCCTGCTGGCGGCCGGAGCGGACTCCTCACTGGTCAACAAGGACGGATGGTCCGCTCTTCATGTGGCCAGTAGGGAGGGAAACATCCAGGTAGTTCAGGAAATATTAACTCGGGATGCAGCTCTCTTCAGTAATGTCAGTAACAATGTCAGGACACCATTCCATACTGCAGGTTAGCTTGTAAACCCATACTGCTCCTTACCTTGTATTGTATATTTAATTTGCCATGGTACTTAAATTGTATGGATAGTAAATTATATTCTCCTTCCTTTCCTGGGGGTAATGGGGCCTTCACATAATTATGATAGAGGACAAATATTATGCTATATGTATCCTACTGCATGTCATATAAGGCAACTAAAAGGGGGGATGGCGGAAGTATGGTCCTACAGCAATCTTATACAGTAAAGTTGTGTTATCGCACTGTCTTGTTGTAGTAGCCTACTATTGTAGGTGCCACACATGGACTTTTATTAGTCTTGCTGAGGCACTATGCCAACATCTGTCACATACATACATACATAAAATTTTAAGACTGAGTGTTCCACACATAAGTGCAGTTTCAGTCTCTTGTCCTAATGGCGGCATTCCAGGCAACCCTGTTAAGGGCTGCTTCACTTGTCAAGTTCTTGGATTTGAGATCGGCGCGTATAGTCCGATCCCAGGTCTTCCTCGGTCCACCCCTTGGTGCAGCTCCCTCCACAATCACAGACCTGCATTTTTTCACCCAATTTTGTTCATCCATTCTCTCCACATGTCCATACCATCCCCGTCTACTTGTACGCATCACCTCGCTAATACTCTTTATACCTAAACGTCTCCTCAGCTCAACATTTGTTATTCTATCCTGTAGCCTGGCCCCACACATCCATCTCACCATTCTCATCTCATTACGCTCCATTCTGTTGACATCCTCTACTTTAACGGCCCATGTTTCTGAGGCATACGTCATTGCACTTCTAACACATGGATGGAGAGCTACCTTAGCGGAAGACAGATGAGAACAACAGTAAGGGGGAAATCGTCAAACTGGACTCAAATTACGAGTGGGGTACCACAAGGATCTGTTCTAGCCCCAATCATGTTTCTAATATTTGTAAATGACTTACCTGAGGGACTAACAAGCTACATGAGTATGTTTGCGGACGATGCTAACCTGCTTAAAACGATCAGAACCCAGGAGGATTGCCTAGAGCTCTAAGCAGATTTGCAAAAGATCCATGAATGGAGCATCAAATGGAATATGGAGTTCAATGCAGGGAAATGTAAGACTCTAGAAATGAGTAAAAGCAAGTACAGACCTAGAAAAGATTATAAACTAGGAAACGAAGTGATTCCCAAAGCAGAAAAAGAAAAAGACTTGGGGATAGAATTTAGGGATAACATGTCTCCAGAAAGCCACGTAAATAAGATAGTGAGAGAATCACTAGCATTATTGGCAAATATCAGGATGTCTTTCAATTATCTTAATGAAAACACCATGAAACAAATAATAACGGCAATAATAAGACCCAGGATGGAATATGCATCTGTAGTGTGGTCCCCTCACTTGAAGAAACATATCCACAAAATTGAGAGGGTACAGAGAGGAGCTACGAGGATGATCCCAGGTTTGGAAAATTTGGAGTACCAAGAGAGGCTCGAGAGATTGAATCTACCTACACTGGAACAGAGAAGGAAACGAGGACAGCAAATTCAGATATATAAATGTGTTAGAGGTATTGACAAAATCGACCAAGAAAACTTCATAGAGAGGGATGGAGGTGAGAGGACAAGAGGTCACAGCTACAAACTAAAAGTGCTAAATAGTAAATCTGATCTGAAAAGTAAAAGATTTCCTACCAACTCGATTAGTGGGTGGAACAAATTGCCAGCCGAAGTAGTGTCTGCACCATCAGTGCATAGTTTCAAAGCACGGTATGACAAACATATCTTAGGAGGCGGGAATTAACGAGCATGCTCACTCCCGCAAATACAACTAGTGTAAGTACATGAGGCATACACCTTTCCCTTCAGGGGGAGAGGCATTCTGTTCATGGTCAGGATTGGCATCAATTCTCTGAACTTCCCCCAGCCACACCTAATTCTAGCAACAGTGGCAGCCTCGGCCCCACCAGTGATGGCATAATGAAGCAATGTTATGGCATGACTTAATTGTACAATACTACTGTACACTTCAATTGCTGAAAGGCAACACCATCTGATCCATTATAATGCAATGGAAAAGGGTGTTAAATAATTGTTTGTACAGTATGTACGGTATATAAGAATTGTTATAATCCTGAAATAAATCAATAACACTCCATAGTCAATAGTTGAACGAGTGTAAACAAGCAATTCATCGGCTCTGGTATGGCGATTGCGGCTCCACTTATATTTTTCATCTCAAACAAAAATAACTTTAAATTTTATAGTCTTCACCATACGCAAGATAACAGCGAATGCCGCCTCTTTATATATATATTTGTAATATCACCAACCCACCAATTAACTTATAAATAAACCTAATTAATGAAATTAATAAATAGATAGAATTCACACACAATCGGTATGCATACTGGCTGCCATTCTTAGCTTCATAAAATAATACCTATAGAGATCTAAAGTCAATCATATTAATTATCCTAGCCAGCAGTCACATACAGTTTGCTGACTAAAATGACCCAGCTTTAACACTAGTTCATCCTACAATTTGGGGCTTAATCTATCTATCTATTGCCTGACGCCTTGATCCCCAAAGGGGTGGCCACGAACGAAATGCCCCCATCCACCTCTGTCCCCAGTCAATCTACGCCCCTCCTCCCAACCAGCACCGCCTTTATCCATATATTTCTTCACTCCATCCTTCCACCTCTCTTTCGGTTTACCTCTCCCTCTCTATCCTTCCACCTCGCTCTCGTACACCCTCTTAGTCATTCTCTCGCTTCCCATACGTTCCATATGGCCAAACCATTTCAAGGTGTTCCTTTTCACACTTTCCAGCACATCTACCTCCACACCACACCTCCCTCTTACTTCTTCATTCGTCTGTCTATCCCTCCATGTAACTCTGCACGCACTTCTCAAGTAACTCATTTCCACTCCTCTCGCTCTTAGTCTGAGTTTCTCCACCAACGTCCATGCTTCGCTTCCGTAAGTCAGTGTCGGGATTACCACACTGTCATGCAAGGACTTCTTCACTTCCATGCTGACCACCCTATTTCTTGTGACTGCTTTCAGCATTCCTACAACCTACAGTCACATGCAGTTTGCTGACTAAAAGGACATCCAGCTTTAACACTAATTCATCCCACATTTTGAGGCTTAATGTGAGTGTTTAATTTAAATATTATTAACCCCCTGGACCCCAAGCGATTTAATAAATAAGTACACTCCAGACACAGCCACTTGTCAATTTATTTATTTTTTCCTGAAAATACATATGATGTGTTAGTAGTTAAGGAAAAAAAACATAAAGCCGCTCACTTACAGTAGGTCATTTGTCGGTCCTGGGGGGTGGGGGAAAGTCACAATTAACATGGGGTGATGGGTAGGCAAAATACTGGAAAATCACACGCCCACACGCATGCAGCTGGACTTGTGGGGTTGCCAACCATCGGTATTGTTCCGTGGGATCCTAAAGCAGTTCTCATACAAATCTGAACCCTCTAGGTCCCATAGGACGAATAATTAAGCAGACGCAACCGTTGCATCCCTGGTACTGTGGGTTACATACATAGGCGACGCTGTGCGTCCCTGGGGTTCTGTGGGTTTAAGGTATGAGAAGTACTGGAACATTATTACAGTACTGTACTTTCATTGCAGTTACAATAATTAGTATTTCACAATGACTGGGCTACAAAGACGGCAAAACTATTGTAATTATATATAACAATGATGGGGTTTTCCTAGTAATATGGCCCATGGCCATACAGCTGTGGTGAATTAGTGATGCTTGTGGCAATGTACTTAGTTCCTATCTTTCCCACACAGCACTACACGGACACACAGCTGTGGTGGAGTTATTATTGAAGTATGGTGAAGTGTGTGATGATGGAGACGCTTGTGGTAGTACCCCAGTGATGGAGGCTTTACGTGGCGGCCATCTTGACACAGCCAAGGTTCTCCTGAGTGCCGGTGCCAGTCTTACTGCCCGGGACGCCATCGGACGGACCGCTCTACACTTGGCTGCTGAAGCAGGACAAGTACAAGTTGTCAGTTTTCTTGTTAATGTTCACAAGATGGATGTCAATGCTACATCAAATACAGGTACAGTAAGCATTTTGTACTATTGTTGATATCTTGTCAAATTGCTAATATGCTTTACTAGATTTTTTTTACATAAATTGTAGTTTCTTTATTCATACAGAATTTAGTAGAATTTACCAGAACGTCCTGAACTTCCCAAATTGACTAATTCCTTGAACTTGACGATAGTGCATTTTTATATGTGCGATTAATTTGCTTGGGAAACAGATTAACTTGCTCATTTAGTGATTTACACCCTATGTGGTAGTTTTGTGTTCTTTTATTTTAACATTTTATATTTTGCTAAAGAGTTATTTCCACATAGCGATTTTGATCAGTTATTTTGTCTTTATATTGTGTCGTCCCTGTTTTGGTTTGTTTAGTTTGCAAGTTTTACATTACTGTATATTTATGTGGTACTGTACTACTATGGTAATTTGGTTAACAGAAACTCTTTTAGTTTAGCTGTGTGCTGCTTTATGTTAGTACTGTAATACAATCGATCCTCATATTTTGCGAGAATATGGGTGACACGATGCCTTGTGTAATTAGAATTCGCGTAATTGCAATAATGTACCTTATGGGATTAATTACTTATAGGTGGCCGGACCCTCTTATGTACACCATCTATTTATGTTTCCTGGGACAAATTTGTGTGGTTATAGAATATATTAACTTTCCAACAGTTAAGCAAATAGAAAATGTACTAAAGGATGTCATATTCACCTCAAATGAAGAGTAGGAAGGCTTGGTTGACTTGAAGAGGGGTTCCAAGGTAGGGTGAGGCTACGAATTTACCCTGGCCCCTGATTCGTTTAAATAGGACCATCTCGTATACATGGATTCTGTCTGATTTTGGATTCCCCCTTTGTGTAACACGCAAGCAGAGGATTGACTGTATGTGGGCAGTCAAAGAGGTTGCAATTCAAACCTCGCTTGGCGGGGATAGGTATAGCTCCGGCTTCTGATTTCATTGCTAAAAAAACAAGCATTCTGAACATGTATTCTGAGAATTTTTGTCCCGGCTCTTAACCTAAGAAGTGCGCATGGGGGGTATGAGACACCACACTCCTGTGCTGACGTATTTGAGCTGTTCTCATCACTAACATCGTTATTTTACCATAAATAGCATTAATACTTATCCATATGCACCTATTACAGGTTGATTATAAAGGTATTAACCTGTTACAACAATAAAACAAGTGGAAACAGCGTTTGGATGGTCAAAATCGGCGATACAGGCCAGGAGTTACATAATGTATGGCTGAGGCAACCTCTCTGCCCTCCTCCCCTCCCCTTGTCTGGAGAGACACTGTTACGCAATAGTCTCTCTCTCGCTCTTTCCCACGCTTGGTAACAGTGATGACAACGCCCTGCTACCAACTCGCTAATGTTAGCACGAAAATAGACCACAGAATAAGGGAATAACAGGGAAAATAGGTGATAACTGAAGGAGGGGAGGTGGAGGAGTGATATTTGGCATGGCCCAGGGGCAAAAAAAAAAAAATTGTTTTGGGGTGTTTTAAATGGATGTTTTAAAAGCCTTACTCTTAAGAGTCTTCCCGCAGTCCGCCGGGGGAACTCTTACGAGTCTCCCTGCAGTTCCCGGGTTAAGCAGGGAAACATTCACCACAAATTATGCCCATTCAAAGTGCTGTCTAACTATTTGAAGGTAGCTAACCCTAAGAATGCCTTTCATTTATGGGCTTCTCCAACATTGAGGACTAGACTCCGCAAGCAGTAGATAGAAGCGTTATACCAACATCGGCCACTGTGATGACATGATGGGGCTGTGTTGTGATAAGTCTTAATTGTACTGTACCATAGCAAATAGACTAAAACCACGCTCTCTGTGGATGAAGCGATCTTTAACTTGTATGAATGTAAAGCAGCGTTCCAGGCAGCTCAGTTTTTGGTATCCCTCTTAGTCAGTCCTTTGGCTGCAAGATCAGTGTGCACTACCTGATCCCACACCTTTCTTAGTCTACCTCTCCTTGCGACTCACTCCACGTTCATAGACAGGATTCTCTTAACCCAATTATTCTCATCCATCCACAGGCCGTAGCTCGGTTAGTAGAGCACTCGCCTGCAAACCGTGAGGTTAACGGTTCGAGTCTCTGGCCAACCAGTGTGCTATTGACAGACGCCAGTGCTGTTCGTAGTCTAGCTATCGGTGGCAACTGTTCACTGAAGTGCCTGATCATCAGGGCACCCACCCTAGCCCAGCTATTCAGCAGGGAGTGCATGGTGGTAAAAACTGCATCATCTTTCCATATGTCCAACCAGCCTTATGAGGGTTGCAGCCCAGTAGGCTGTTGAAAAATAGCTCCTTCTCTCTCTCTCTCCATATGTCCATACCATCTAAGCCGTCTCCGCATCTCCTCACTAATACTCTCAATGCCTAAATGCCCTCTGAGATCTACATTGGGGGTTCTGTCTTCTGTTTGATTATTTTGCAAGTTTTACAATTTAATTTCATAGAAAACCCACCTACCCATTTCACCATCCTCATTTAATTTTGTTCCATCCTGTTTATATATTCCATCTTGACTGGCCAGGTTTCGCTAGCATACACTATTACACTTTTGACACAAGTCTATATAACCTCCCTTTTAGTCATAGAGCGAGCCCTTTCATGATCACTAATGGCAACACCTCTCTGAATTTATTCTATCCACTTCTGACTCTCGCGACTAAGCAGGCCTCAGCCCCCTTGTCAGCAGCAGATATTTCTTAACAACATATCTCAAGGAGAAAATCTGGTCCCCACACCCTCTTCCCTTCCTATACCTGCCCTGCTCCTCACCCACCTACTTCTCCACTCTCACTCTCTCTATCATTACCCTGCTGTACATATTCCCTACCATGCTTAGGAGATATATCCCCCTGTGATTACCACACACCCCAAACATTCTTCTTACAGACCTTACATAAAGAGCTTTTGACTGCTTCAACTCAGCCAAACCACCACACAGATCACTACTTGCCACACTCGACATTAGTAAAGCCTTCGATGCCATCCCCGCCACAACCTAACAAACAAAATCTACGACATAAACATGCACACCAACACAAAAAGGTGGCTGGCCAATTTCCTAGCAGGCAGATGTGCTCACATATCATTTACCGGTCAGTCATCTAGCATCTGAAACTTCACAAACGGAGTCCCGCAAGGATCCGTCCTGTCGCCCGCACTTTTCAATCTGTACATGCATGATATAACTGCAGTACACCCCACACACCTCAAATAAACATAGCCTCCTATGCAGATGACATAACACTCACATGCATACACCAAAACCCAGAGAGAGCAACACTTCTCCTTGAACCCTATCTCAATGCACTACATGACTGGTGCAATACAAACAGACTCAAGTTGGCCCCAGCCAAATCCACCGCAACCCTCCTCAGAAGCTGGACAGCCGAACACAAATACACCCCGCAACTCACCATAAACAGCACACCCCTAACACACAGACACTCACTCAAAATCCTAGGAGTTATAATGTAAAACTTGCAAAATAAACAAACCAAAACTGGGACGACACAAGATAAACGCAAAGGAACTAATCAAAATCGCTATGTGGAAATAACGCTTAATAAAATCAAATTTGAAATAAAAGAACACAATCCACCACATAGGGTGTACATCACTACATGCGCAAGTTAATTTATTTCCCAAGCAAACTAATCGCACACATAACAATGCACTATCGTCATGTTCAAGGAATTAGTCAGTTTGGGAAGTACGGGACGTTCTGGTAAATTTTACTAAATTCTGGGTGAATAAAGAAACTATACTTTGTACCAAATTTTATAATAAGGTCATTTTCAATTTGACTATGGCTAATTTAGATAAGTGGACTGTATATTATTGATATTAAAGGAACATTAACCATATAGAATATATTTACCCTTAGATGAACTCAGCTGGTGATTGGAGGATGGCGGAAAATAGGCTAGATGACTGGAAGTGGTTAGTATAGTAAACAGAGTATGAAAAGAGGCTACAATAGGCTAGGATAGGCTAGATATTTACGTTAAGTTGTGCTAAGTAACAAAGATGATGATGTAGTGACTATGGAGTATGAGATGAAAGTGAAGCTGTTGATATAGGTTAAGTGCACACACAACATATATACAGAGTGTACACATGCCTTAATCATATTGCAACATACACACATGTACTTTCAGGGCAATACTATCATTGTTTCATATCCCATGATAATATACCGTACTCTGTAGTATCGGCAGCGTTGCACCAAATATATCCGGCACCGCTGCACATGTTTTCATCAGTAACATCCGGTCGGCACTCAGGCATAGCAGTGCCACCCCAGCTCTGTATACCTTTGGCTAATAAGAACCTATAAACTTATCTCTGGACTTTTATTCTACATCCTTGTGCAAGAAAGGATTATCAAGGTTGTTGTAGCTTCACATGACAACCATACAGAAGCGAAAACACCTGGTGAAATAACTAGGAGAAAGAAGGCTTAGCGTGTGTAGCTGGGACGGAGGTTGGTTGGAGAGTGGCGAGCGCGTTATGTTCGTCTCTGTCGTGACATACCGCGCACGCGCATAACATATGGAAAATGTATCCCATCTTCTTTACAATGAGATACTTATAAACAATCTTAAATAATACAAATATATATATATATGGGAATTATAATCCTACAATACTTTCCCATATACTACTATAGAATAATATATTCTACCCAATCATGGAACGTTCGACCAAGGTTATGGAAGCGTTCAACTTAAGACTACGGAATGATACGTAACGCTACATCAACCCAGATTACGTAACATCGAGACTGTTCATACTAGTTTGAGTACACTAAGTATGGACATAGACAAGATACATACAATAATACTAAAAACATACAGCACTCACTAACGATAGTGCTATCGGGTAGGTACCTGTAAGCATAGCATGCCTCAAGTGACCCCTAACAATTACTACCCTACAAATAACCTACATTTATTGTACAAATAAACTAAGGAAATCGCAAAAGCGAGCAATTGATACTATTGACAATGAATAGCTACAATACAATAAAGAAAATAATTGCAAAATATGAAGAAGCAATAACAGATTTTCACAAAGAGTTCTCTTTTATAATAATAATAATAATAAGCATGTTACTTATTTCTCATAAGCGCCAATTTTTCCGAAGAATTCACTAGCGCTCGGAAAGAGAAAGAAAAAAGAACAAAATCAATGCATCAAAAGAAGGCTTATATACAACACACATTTAACAATCACTAGCAGTGGCAAAATAGCCTAAACTCTATAGCCATCTGTCATGACACCTCTCTCAAGATCATAGCTTCTCTCAAAGAGAAAAGTCTTAAGTTGTCTCTTGAAGCATTCAACAGAACTCAGTTGTCTCATGGACAGCGGCAACCTGTTATACAACCTCGGAGCCATGTAGGAGAATGACCTCTCAAAGAAAGAAGACTGCTGGAAAGCCCTTGGTTCATCAAGACGAAAAGGGTCATTGTCATGACGCACAACTACACCATGGTGTGCCGGTGGGCGCCTGAGCAGCTCCGCAAGGTACCTAGGCTCACCAAATTTGAGAACCTTAAAAGTCACCAAACACAACTTAAATTCTATTTTTGCTCTTACTGGCAGCCAGTGCAGTTCTATGTGAAGAGATGTAGTAGGAGTTCTAGGTGGAACACCAAAAATTAGTCTTGCGGCCCTGTTAAGAACAGACTGAACTTTCTTTAAAATATAATTTGGAAGACCCACCAACAGGGCATTGCAATAATCAACACGAGAGAAGACCAATGAGTGAACCAACGTCAGGAGGCAACGTCTGGTTATAAACGGCTTCACCAAATAGAGATTTCTGATGTGCAAGTAACAACTTTTAACTATCTGGTTTACATGCTCTTTGAAATCTAATCAGGAGTTCACATATACACCCAGATTTCGAACAGAGTTGGCCGGTCGCAGCTGAGATCCACCCACATTGATGGAGAGGGCACCTACTACATCATCAGCTCTTCTATTTCCTCGGATGATGAGAATATCAGTTTTACCATCATTTAGTTTAAGTTTTCTCGCTCTCATCCACTTCTTGATATCAGACATCAACAATTCCATATAGAGCATATAGAGAGTGGTTGGTAGTAGAGGGAATGAAGATTCCGAGAGACAGAAACGAGCGAGGTACGTGGAGAGTAAGAGGGTGGTGAAGAGAGTAGTGAAGGAAAGTAAGAGAAGAGTAGATGAGGAATTTGGAAGGAATCTGAGTGTAAAATGGAGGGAGAGTAAGAAACTGTTCTGGAAAGAAGTCAAGAAAGTTAGGGAAGGTAGCAAGGGAAACAGTAAGGGTGTGAAAGATAAGAATGGGAGAATGCTAGCCGAGAAGCAAGAGAGAGTCGAAAGATGGAGGGAGTACTTCAGTGAGTTGCTAAATGAAAGGAATGAAGAGCCAGCAAACATAGCTGGATATGGTATGGGAGGGAGAAGAAGAGAAGTAGTGGAGGAGGAGGTGGGGATCAGGTCAGAAGTGTGGGAAGCCATGAAAAGAGTGAAGTTGGGGAAAGCACCAGGAACAGATGGAGTGTGTGGGGAAATGTTGAGGTATGGTGGTGAGATAGTGATAGAATGGGTATGGAAAATGTGCAAACTAGCATGGGAGAAGGGAGTGCACCCGATGACTGGAAGACTGGCATAATAGTCCCCCTATATAAGGGCAAAGGGGAAAGAGGAGTGTGTGGTAACCACCGAGGAATATGTCTTCTAAGCGTAGTAGGGAAGGTATACAGTAGGGTAGTGATTGAGAGAGTGAGAGTGAGAACGGAGAAATGGATAGGCGACGAGCAGGGAGGTTTTAGGAAGGGAAGAGGATGTGTAGATCAGATTTTTACCCTGAATTGTGTTGTGGAGAAGTATCTGGAGAAGAAACAAAAGGTGTATGTTGCCTTTATGGACTTTGGAGAAGGCCTATGACAGAGTGGATAGAGAAGGTTTGTGGAAAGTACTTAGAATATACGAGTAGAGGGCAAGTTGCTGAAAGCAGTGAAGAGCATGTATGAGGGTGCAAAGGCGGCAGTACGTGTGGAGAGTGAGCAGAGCGAGTTCTTTGACCTGAATGTTGGTTTGAAACAGGGGTGTGTGATGTCCCCGTGGTTGTTTACTGTATATATGGATGGAGTTATGAAAGAAATACTATCAAGAGCAGTGGATGTTGGTGTATCGCTGAAAAGGGAGGGAATTGAGTGGAAGCTACCTATACTGCTGTTTGCGGATGATACAGTTCTGATGAGTGATAATGAATGGGAGTTGCAGGGTCTGGTAAATGAGTTTGGAACAGTGTGCGAAAAACGGAATTTGAAGGTAAATACGGGGAAGAGCAAGGTTATGGTCTTCGAAAGGGGTGAAGTCACAGAGTGTGAGGTGAAGCTGAACGGTCAGGCTATGGAGATCGTCAACTCTTTTAAGTATCTGGGCAGTGTGTTGAGTAAAGATGGGACTATGGATGAAGAGGTGCGGGAGAGGGTACAACAGGGGAAGAGGGTTGTAGGAACGCTAAAAGCAGTAACAAGAAATAGGGTGGTCAGTATGGAAGTGAAGAAGTCCTTGCATGACAGTGTGGTAATCCCGACACTGACTTACGGAAGCGAAGCATGGACGTTGGTTGAGAGACTCAGACCAAGAGTGAGAGCAGTGGAAATGAATTACTTAAGGAGTGCGTGCGGAGTTACATGGAGGGATAGACAGACTAATGAGGAAGTAAGAAGGAGGTGTGGTGTGGAGGTAGATGTGCTGGAAAGTGTGAAAAGGAACAACTTGAGATGGTTCGGCCATATGGAACGTATGGAAAGCGAGAGAATGACTAAGAGGGTGTACGAGAGCGAGGTGGAGGGACAGAGGGGGAGAGGTAGACCGAATATGAGGTGGAAGGATGGAGTGAGGAACTACATGAACGAAGGCGGTGCTGGTTGGGGGGAGGGGCGTCGACTGACTGGGGACAGAGGTGCATGGGGGCGGTTCGTTCGTGGCCACCCCTTCGGGGATCACGGCGTCAGGCAATAGATAGATAGATAGAACAATTCCATCTTACTCCGTATATCAACTATATTTGTGATTCTCACATAAATCTGGGTGTCTGGTTGTTATCAAGAACAATTAATTATAAAAATCAATAATAACAATAGAAAAAATATATATACTGTATAAACAAATAATACATAGACAAAAAGTAAGCAGAGGTTATACATGGAACTTCAAGTTAAAAATGCTTGATTAACATTATTGATGTCAATTTTAGAATACAGTCTCAATAATTGACCTTAAATTCTTAAAAAGATTAAATTTATGTAACAATTTACTTGCCTCAAAACCTGTCTACTAAGAGTCTGTATAGTAACCTAGCTCTAGCCCAAAAGTCAAAATCTTATCAGCTGGGAATAAAAACAATTATAAGTTATATTGTTATCGATATTACTACTAGGGAAAGGAAAGTTTATTACGTTAAAATTAAAATAGTTAACTTTGTGGTATATTTTACGTGTGCACTGTTCATTAACAATGTATATTTATGCCAAGAAAATTTTCAACTTCATCATTTACGTTCCTTGTGTGAGGGGGATGGAATTTGGATAAATTAGTTTAGCGATTTGATTAAAATTTAACATACAGTATTGCAAACGAGAATATCATCAATATATCTACTATTATTACTTAACAATTTAGCAAGTGCTAATTTTTCTGGGAGGTTATCTTTCTTGCTACTGTCAACTTAGTCTTTCATAAATTTAAATTCTAAAGCAAGTAAGAATAAATCTGCAATAAAAGGGCTAGCATTTCCACCCATAGGAATTCCTAATATTTGTTTGAAAATGTAGGGCCCAAATCTAGCATAAGTATTGAAAAGGAGAAATTTAAGGGCATCTTTAAGTTTAGTTCTATTAAAATGTACTGAACTTTTGGGATTAAAGCTAAGTGACTAATTAAAATATGAATAAACATTTATGTAAAAATTCTTATTAGTAACAAATCTGTCAAAGTGCAAATCTGTAATAAAGCAAACCAACACCACCCACTACACTACATGGCAACACACCCACAGACACCAAGAAATATCAAAACAACACCCAGCACACTGTATTACACACAAATACTGTCATATCTCCCTCCCTGCCCTCCCCAAACCAGCTTCCAGAAGCACATCCATACTCTTATCTCTCGCCGTTCCATCCAATCACTCATAGCAGGCTGAGAAATTAGGTATAGCCCGGCAGCCCGGAATAGCCCGGATATGTTGCCGGGCTAGTGATTTGCAACGCTAGTCTGCCCGGCAGTTGCCCAGGGGATAAGTTATGTGTTGTATTACTATTTAAGTTGACGCTTCAATAAAAAAAAAAAAAAAAAAAATGTCATATAATATCAAATACTGATAGATAATTAGTATACGAAAACATCGATGAGGTGGGCCTTTAGTAAAACAGAGACCGACACTTCTCGCTGCGGTGACCCTTTAATAAACAGATGACGCAGCTGATCGATAGTAAATTTCGTAATGTTTTCGGCAGATATTATTAGTTCGTCATATACTGTCAATATTGATTTATCTTGGATACAATAACATAAAGAAGTTCAATTAATGGATACATATAACATAACAGAAACATTGAATACAACTACAGTAGTTAGGCTAAAACAATGAAACCATGTACCGGATGCATGGCTTAAGATTTGTTGTTATTGCTGGCCCGTGAATTTCGTAATGTTGTGAGCTTAGGAATTTACTTGGGGATAGTATAGCTTGCTAAGCTTTTAGATGTTGTTGGTGGCAAACAATTTGAAGATTGTAGGTGTTGTCTGTGGCCACAGTGTTATACGATAATTAGTGTAAGTTCGTAGAAGGTGGTTGGGGGTAGCAGATTGTCATCGTCTGCACCTAGCCATGTCTCCCTTTCGCCGATTCTGGCGCACATTTTTATTTTATTTGTTTCAATTTTCCCCATTTTAATATTAATAATACTGATCTTCAAAAACTCGAACTTTTGGGATTTTCAAATTATCGGAATTTTGCTATTACAGACAATTTGACAGACACACTTATCTTCGTTAATCAATGTTGTGGTTTCCCATATACTCTCTCTCTCTCTCTCTCTCTGGTTTGTATAAATAATGAACACTTATTATATTTCTAAATATTTTTTTTTTTTTTTTTTTACATAGACTAAGACTGCCTGTTTCAAGAAATGTCGTCTACAATTGTTTTACCTCCGTATTCAATTTTATAGGCTAGAATTGTCAACCAAAAAGGTTAGCAGTAAGATTATCGTTTGTAGATTATTTGAAAATATATATTAACGTCTTAGTTTGCTTGTTTTAACAATAATCAAGATTGAAGCATGGCAAATATCAAAGAGGGTTATGGGGATGAGGCATAAAGAGAAATATATGCCTTTTAGCTTAATTTCACATCTCTTTTGGCAGTCTTCAATTAGCTTTCATAATTTTCATGCACAGATGACCACGAAAGAGGACAGGGACATGAGGAAATTAGAGAAGTTATATGGTTAGGATAGATTAGGTAGGGCTATTTTAAGGTGAGCATTACAATACTACAGTATACAATTGTTTTGGGTTGACCAAGATAGGTTAGGGGGTAGATTTGTCTGTAAATTATAATCGTTCATGAAATGGTAAAATATGATCTAATATGTTAAGGATATGATAGCCGAGTAAGTAAGACAAATTCAAAAAATAAATTGAATGTTCACAAATCTTTGTCTAACTAAATTCCAATAAAAACAAACATGAAACAACTTGTGTTACACCAATAGTCCAATACGTAGTGTTCATTATCAAAAGGGACTTAAGAACATAAGAAATCGGAAGTCTACATAAAACTGACCGGCCTACTCGAGGTAGATCCCATTTACACCCAGCCCATATCATTCATATGACTATCCAGTTTGCTTTTGAAATATCCTACCGTTCCTTAGCTAATCGCTACACTAGACAATATATTCCACATATCCACAACCTTGCTTCCCAAGCAATGCTTACTACATATTTTCTAAAGCGGAACCTATCCAATTTGAAGCCTTATGAACGGGTTATCTCTCCGATAATAAGCTTCATCCTGTCTTAGTGTTATAAGAGGCATTAAAAGCAGTAAAGTAGCAGCCGGCTGTATCTCGCAAACATTTTGTTTAACTAATATCAAAATACCGTAGTTAAGAAATAACCATTTTCCTCTCCTGCTTTACTAACACTTATTAAGCTAGTTTAAAGATAATGATATGCATGTCTTCATGATAATTGTTTCACCCAAATATATTTATTATTTGCATTCAAGAACTGAGATTTAAGAGGAAGAAATTGAGGACAAGATTACAAATCAGTAGTCCGCCCCTCATCCCATATGAAAGCCAATCGATGATGACAATGCACTAGTTTCAGGTTCATGAGAAAAATGAAGACGTGAAACTGCACAAGAATAGACTTTAAAAAAATAATGTAGGGGAAGGAAGTTGAAGATAAGATTAGGTGGGAGAAGGAACATTTACTGAGAATAGACTTTAACAAAATCATGTAGGGGAAGGAAGTTGAAGATAAGATTAGGTGGGAGAAGTTACATTTACTGAGAATATCCTATCACACTATGCACACAGTATAACGAGAGATCAATGCTTACAAGAGAAATTTTGAAATGTAATTTCAGTGCTAATGGTTTTGACAGTAAAAGTGTCAAGGAGTCAATGCTTATATGAAGTTCTGTAAAACTTATATTTAAGGATAAAGTCTGAGGGCCTGATAAAGGAAGATGGCTTGACAATACAAAACAATAGGGAAAGATTGAAATGTTAGAACATAAATATATTATTAGAGACACTTGAAAACATATCACTTGGTGACAAAATAAAGCCATGCCAAAGGTCCTCTGAAAAGTAAATCTGGTTAAATGCAATATAATGTATATTGGAGTTAGGGGATAGACAGGTAGTATTGTAGATCAAGGAAGAAAGAGGAAAGAGAGTGGAGGAACATTTTTTAAACTGAAGAACCCTGAGCACCCCATAATAGGAGAGGTTTAAGAGATAGGTAAATAAATGGAAACCTTCATTGTCCTCTTCTTAGTTTCAATGTTTTACCATCAACGTGCTGTACCAAAAATTCTTGATATTTCCATAACATTAGTAATGCATCAAGTTTCACAAAATTCAATAAGTAGTGTGACATAACATCCAATTTATAGAAGCTGGTGGCATGTTTGTGAATGTATGTGGTACTTAATGAGTGAAATTCCTTACGATATATCAGGGCAAGTAAAAAATGTGTCAGGGCAAGTGAAAAGACTGTCAGGGCAAGTACATTTCAGATGTCACTAGCCCGGGGCAAGTAGATCCGCAACACTAATTTCCCAGCCTGACTTATAGACAACACGCAGCTGCAGGCACAACCTCCCGAAACCCATCCTTCTGAATCCTCCCTTCCTCGCGAGGACAGAATCTACCTGGCCAGGCTGAGATGTGGGCACCATCCAGCTCTACTGAGCCAACAGAAGAAACTGGATAACTCCGTTGACGACACCTGCCGTGGATGTAACACAGCACCCCATACCATTAAACACATCCTAGAAGACTGCATTTCACACAATCACCTTCGCTAACAACATAATCATTCGTTTCATTGATTTAATTTATTAGGTTTATATGTAAGTTATTTAGTGGGTGGGTGAAAAAAACAATATGAATTTTAACAAAACTAAGCTGTATACTGTCCTTGCAGGGTTAACATGTGTACATTATGGTGCGAGGGAAGGTCAGTGTGAGATGGTGAAAGAACTGGTGGCACATGGAGCTATGGTCAATACCATGGATCAGAATGGAAGAACAGGTTAGTCAAGCAGATTTAAGCCTAATATCTTTACACAAATATAAGACATGCAATACTATGGTAGGTGGGGGATATCCATTATCCACATCTGTGGCCAATGTTTTGGTCGAAGAATGTATCTTTGCTAGACAGTGTGTCAGGTCACCTGACCAATTCCACTTTCCAGCATCATGTTAGGGTGGTTGCATTATAACCCAGACTGATAGTAAGCATATACAGCCCAATATCCCCCCCCCCCCCCTTGTACTTGTTAGACTGATATTATACTTATTATGGTGGATCACTGTCTTTAATATAAATTATATGTACAGTATCAACTTAGACTCTTAAAAGTAAAGTGTCAACTATGTGCAATACTGTACTTCATATCTCAGCCATTCCATAATGGAGCTTATGGAGAGCGAGATAAATGAGAGAAAAATGCAAGGTATGTAGGAATAGTTTTTTACACCATACCCGAAAGAGGATTTATGGAGCTCCGATCTTACTCTCAACCATCTGAACAATTTTACCAATACTGTACACCTAAACTTCGTTAGATGCGGGAATAGCCTCACGTAAATATGCCAGGGCCTGGGATTGAACCCGGGACCCTTGGGCTATGAGGCGAACACCTTACCAGTGTCACCAAGAAAGATATCTCAATCACGATAATAACATAATACTGAACCTTTCAACTAATCTCAACAGGGCGGGTGCCCAACCCCGAAAGGGGTTGAAATAGGGAAGCTATCCCCCCGCCAAAGGCGGCTTTCTAGGGCCTTTCCTAGCTAATGCTGAGAGGATTGGGTTCTAGTCATGTGGTGATGGGCTGGTCTATCAGAGTGAGAACTGAGCGATCTCTGCCATACCCATAGCTTACTCTGACTGTTTCTTTTACTTATATATTTTCTAGATCCCCAGTGACGGCGTCTCTTCCGTGGATTGACCTCCCAATTTACCAAGATTGGAAGTCAAAGCGTCACATTTTTCCTTTGCCCCTCAACTTTCTCTTCATAATTGCTGAGGGGCACAGGGCCCTGGGTGGGGCTTTGGTTTCCCGGGCGTTTCCGCACCCTCCTCAGCTCCCCGCCATGGAGTGGCTTCGGTCACCCAGGCTTTATTGTGGTCGGCAGGGAGGGCTCTGTGGGGGCGCTCGGTTATGGCCTTGGCTTTGCTCGGGGCTTTGGGGCTGTTCGGCCAGGCAGCTTGGGGAACAACAACAACAACAACTAATCTCAACACTGACTGGGTCATTATTGGCTTGAAGTGAATGAACAGTAAAAGTTTTGGTGTAAATATTGCCAAAATCAAGCCTAGTCAATTTAGACCCCTTACACAGCTTTTTTCCCCCTTTAAGACTTTTACTCACTCGCTTTAGCCTAAATTATTACAATACGGTGCCTTACAAGAAAATGGGCACAAACATAACACAATTACACTTATTCATCTGAGACATAGGAGTCAGCAAGAGCACCATCCTCGTGATCGTTGGACATACCCAATTACAAAAAAATCCTGCCAGTAGTACTTATAAATAATTAAACCAAAACAACTACAACTGTGTGTGGCCCACCTTTAACTAACCCAATTATTACAGCCCAGTAACCAAATTGACCCATTATAAGAGTCAATACATCCCTCAGAGATATCCTCCCTCCACCCGTAATACTACTTGTGAACTCCAGAAGCCCAGGTGTAGGTAGAGCGCGGGCGTCCACCAGACAAGGTTGCCCTACACACTCGGTGTGGTAAACGAGTCCTGGGAGAACCCGTAGGCTCCCCCTTCTACAGTGCTACCCCACGTCCTGATGTGATTGGTCTATTCCCTACCCCCGAAAACATCTGTATGCGTTGTACTAAAGAGCCACGGAGGCTATACACACGGATCATGCCCACTGGGGTGGACACAGGTAGGAATCGGTTTTACACCATACCCGAAAGAGGATTTATGGAGCTCCGATCTTACTCGCAACCATCTGAACAATTTTACCAATACACCTAAACTTCGTTAGATGCGGGAATAGCCTCACGAAAGTATGCCAGGGCCTGGGATTGAACCCAGGACCCTTGGGCTATGAGGCGAACACCTTACCAGTGTCACCAAGAAAGATATCTCAATCACGATAATAACATAATACCGAACCTTTCAACTAATCTCAACACTGACTGGGTCATTATTGGCTTGAAGCGAGTGAACAGTAAAAGTCTTGGTGTAAATATTGCCAAAATCAAACTTAGTCAATTTAGACCCCTTACAGGTAGAATGGTGCAAATATAATTGACCCTACCAAGAATTCACCTGAGACCTCTGGTGGACGCTTCCGAAGTAGCGCCACAGCTACGACTGTCGACATCAACAATATCCAACACCTAGGATATACACAGTTTATCTTAATTTTTTGTGATTCTACATGTTTTATTTTACAGTATACGACTACACTATGTGCTTATATAGTACTGTATGAGTAAATACGGGGAAGAGCAAGGTTATGGTCTTCGAAAGGAGTGAAGCCACAGAGTGTAAGGTGAAATTGAACGGTCAGGCTATGGAGATTGTCAGCTCATTTAAGTATCTGGGCAGTGTGCTGAGTAAGGATGGTAGTATGGATGAAGAAGTGCGGGAGAGGGTGCAACAGGGGAAGAGGGTTGTAGGAACGCTGAAAGCAGTAACAAGAAATAGGGTGGTCAGCATGGAAGTGAAGAAGTCCTTGCATGACAGTGTGGTAATCCCGACACTGACTTACGGAAGCGAAGCATGGACGTTGGTGGAGAGACTCCGACCAAGAGTGAGAGGGGTGGAAATGAGTTACTTGAGAAGTGCGTGCGGAGTTACATGGAGGGATAGACAGACGAATGAGGAAGTAAGAGGGAGGTGTGGTGTGGAGGTAGATGTGCTGGAAAGTGTGAAAAGGAACACCTTGAGATGGTTCGGCCATATGGAATGTATAGGAAGCGAGAGAATGACTATGAGGGTGTACGAGAGCGAGGTGGAGGGACAGAGAGGGAGAGGTAGAAGGATGGAGTACTGTATATGAATGAAGGCGGTGTTGGTTGGTAGGGGGGGCGTCGACAGACTGGGGACAGGTGCATGGGGGCGTTTCGTTCATGGCCACCCCTTCAGGGTGGTGAAGATGGTTCCCAAATGGTACTGACAAATGGAATGGGCTGGAGGAGGAGGTGGTAGGGGCAAGGAACATCCATATTTTCAAGAAAAAATTGGATAAAAAGTAGACTGAGAGACGGGACAACACGAGCTTAGCTCAACTCCTGTAAACTACAATTAGGTAAATACAATTAGGTAAATACACTGATCTACAGTAGTCCAAACTTTACCTTTCTTTCGTATGAGGTAAATGTTGGAACGGTATTATATCTGGACATTTACCCCTTTCTTTCAGATTCTAGCCGTAAGACGGAGGTTTATGTTAAGAGGCCTAATATCTGGTTTGGACTGTCTCCCAGTGTTTTGGACATCATCTGAAAGACTAAGGTTAAACTCTGAAACACTACGGTGTTTTACATTTCTGGAAATTTCACACTTCTAGACAGATTCTCCCCCAGATTAGTCCGAAGGAAAAGGGGTTTTATTGTAAGGTATATGATGCAGATTTGTTTGAAATGTTTAAATATGAGTTTGTATGTGTCATGTCCATTATATATGTGTTGTTTCAGCTCTGTGGTTGGCGTGTGGTGGGAGGAAGCAACAGTGTGCCCAGGTGCTGGTGGAGTTAGGTGCACAGGACATAAAGGACAACCATGGCACTCTCCCTTCATCCCTTATGACTCTTACAATGACATGACCTTCACACCACACTCACTCTTTCTTTCTCACTCAAGATACAGTATTACTGTACATGCAGATGACAGCCAGCCCTACAAGAGTTGTAATATGGAGCTTATGTGGTCTGGTTATACCAATGGAAAACAAAATGCAGAGGACATACTGTATCTTACAACTATGGCACTTTACCTTATTTTGGGAAAATAACAAAATAAACAAAAAATATATATATATATTTTTTTTTCTTTTTCTATGTGATTGAGGGAGGCAAAAGGCATAACTGCCTATAGCGAGTGCCTCCCTTACTCTTAGTTGAAAGAGTGACAGGGCCAAAATCAAGGGACGTTCGAGCCAAAATGCCTGGACACACGGAGTTTGAAGCAATTTAAGTCATAGGAAGAGGGAAAGACTGATTCTGGGAGAGAGTTCCAGAGCTCAGCTGTTGAGTAGAAGAAAGTTTGAGAGTAACGTTTCACTCTTGGGTTGGAGAGTTGCACAGAGTAGGGGTGGGATTGAGTTGCAAGACGGGTACCACGTGCCCTACGTAAAGGAGGTGGTATGCACTGGGATAGCTCTGAGGAACACTGATTATTATAGTAGCGATAGAATAGCGAGAGAGATGCAACATTGCGGCGGAGAGAGAGAGATTGCAGAGAGTTGGTGAGTGGACGGGAGTTAATGATACGAAAGGCCTTCCTTTCAACTTTGTCTAGGAGAGCGGTGTGAGAGGAACCTCCCCACACATGTGAACAATACTCAATACATTATATTATCTCAATATATATTAAGAAACTTCATGGTTATCCTTTAACCCGTGGAGCCCCGGCTAGTTTTGTAATGTTTGCGCACCAGAACCCGGCCGGTTTTCAAAAAATGGTTTTAAATATTACCATAAGAAACAATAGCCGCGATGGGTTAGGAATGAAGGAAAAACCACGAAACACGCTCAAAAAGCTTAAAAAAAAATGGTCTCTACAGAGCCCCCGAAAACGATTGTAGCAAGAGTAAAAATTTGAAGGCAATTATCCCCAAAAAAACCAGGTTATTGCGCGCTTCAGCAATCGTGGCAGCGCACGTTGGACATATACTTTGAGAGTTTTGCATACCACACGGCATTCGGCACCGCGGTTGCGTGGGGTGGGGATACGGGCGTACACAGTTCCCACTACAACATCTGAGCCCATCTTGATGGCTAGCACGGCTGAGGTTACGTCGCGCAATTAGGGGTGACGGCGTCAGGGCGCGTCTCTGGGGCTGTGCGTTACATACATCGCCGACGCGTCAGACGCGTCGCTGGGGCTGTACGGGTTAACAGTGGTTCCCCAGGTGGAAATAAGATGTTGGAGATGATGATTATTCTGACTTGACTCTCAAACCACCTGACCTTACTCTTGCATAATATGTGAGAGTTAAGCTAGCATAATACTATTATGCTGGCATAACCCTCACACCCGTCACCCCTTCAGGTACAAGCAGCTTCTTTATCTCTACTGTGAGGGGCGGGTGGAAGGTACGCTAAAACCAAATAGATTAAGAGATCCTTCTGGTTTTTATCTCTTTTGTGCTTTGGTGCAAAAACCTTGTATCATTGAGATTTAATCTGCTTGTACAGTTGAAGTTGGTTCCAAGCAGGAGTAAGAATATGAGCATAACTAAAGAAACATTAGGGGAGTGTTTCTAGACTTCTATATCAAGTATAAAATGTATGCACTCCAAGCGACCCCTTCAAGATAAATTTGTACATTTTATGGTAGAAAAATGTCACGGCCAAAGGCCAGTTTCTCTTATTAAAATGCAATGGTCGGTTCCTTGCTATCGCTCGGCAGAGAATATTTGATGCCAAAATGGCACAGCATGTCTTAATATTGAGAAAGAAATGAGGTGAAAGGTCTTAAAATCGCCAAACTAATGAGGCGAAGGTCTTAAAATCTTAAAACTAATGGGACTAAACATGAGGGAGAAGGAGATCCAGGAAAAAAAATCTCCCCTTAATCCAATCTTTATGGATCAGTATTATGAAACAGCTGCCCCCACCTATCCGAGTGAGAACTGAGCGATCTCTGCCATACTTCTTACAGTTTCTTACAGTAGATCCTCTGGAAAAAGGCAAACTATGCCTGTGTATCCAGCTCAGTACCAGTACTTGGCACTAGCTGCTTGGCGGAATCGTTCATGCGATCGGGTGTTGTGCGGCTGGACGGTAGCAGACGCAACATTTTTACTGATTCTGTATTTTTTGTTTTATAATCAATCTTCAATCTTGTCTTCCCCATGCTTTATAATCAAGATTACTTTCAAACTCCCTTATTGATTCGGAATCGACTACATACTGGGGTCAGTGCGTTCCACTCATTTACCATCTCATCACAAATGAGTTCTTTGCCTTCTCAAGCCTATTTCTTTTCTTGTAACATTTTCTTAGAGTGTCGCTCTCGTTCTTGTTGCCAGTCCCCGCATCAAGAAGATACCTTCACACACATCCTCATCGTACTTTGCCTGACCACTATCTTAAAAGTCTCTATCATATGCCCCCCCTCTCTTTCTCCTATATATGCCAGTGTCGGAAGCCCCAGTGTCCTCAACCTCTGCTCATAGCTCCGCGTTCTGTTCAAACGTTGGTACCCCGTTGAGCTTGCTTAAGCTCTCCTCTGCCCTTTCTCCACTGCTATCAATATCCCGTTCACCATATATGGAGCCCTACACCTGGTTCGCATATTCCAGGTGTGGGCCTAACCAGCGCTGTATAGAGATTCCTGAAGATTTCTTCGTCAAGTGACACAAAATATCCTCCTTATCAGCGCTACAAATTCTATGACTTTGTTTATCTTTTCCGCTAAATGTTCTGAGAAATTTAACTTATTGTCTACTTCACTACTCCTATATCGCTTTTCTGCATTCACTTCCTCTATCGCTTCATACATACTGGTATCCTACCTTGTCTATCTTGCTGGTCCCAATCCACATGTACTTGCATTTTTTTTGGATGACAAAGGCATTAACCAATGCTCGACCATCCCTTCATGCCCTCCACATCTCCTTGAAGCAAACCCATATCTCCTTACATCCTCATCTAACACTCTTCCTTTAAACGTGACGGATAGTGCGTTGTTATAATGTCGCGATTAGTTTGCTTGGGAAACAGATTAACTTGCTCATGGTAGTTACTGTATCATCCCTATGGTGGTGATTGTGTTCTTTTATTTAATAATTTTCATTTTATTAGTAAACTTGTTTCCACATAGCGATTTTGATAATTTAATTTTGACTTTATATGGTCCTTAACGTTCCCAATTTTGGTTTGTTTATTTGCAAGTTTTTACATTTTAATACAGCTTAGTGTCATCCGCATACAGGTATACCTCAGTCTTCCGCCATTAGTTATCTACTTCAGGGCAAGTGCGTTTGATAACATATAACGAACAGCAGTGTCCCAACACAGATGCCGGCCTAGAGGTACCCCACTTGTAATTTCCCGCCTCGCACCCCACCGAGCCTATCCATTCACGCAGTACGCCTGTCTCCGATCTTTCAGGAAGGCTTCTATCCATTTCACACATTTCTCTCCCGCTATATTGTATAGCTTCTAACTTTCTCTATTAACCCTTTATGTGGACGCATTATCCGAAGGCCTTCATAAAATCGCAATATACCACGTCTATTACATCACCATCTTCTAGAATTTGCATCCAATCATCTACCACCTTAATTAGCTGTAGTACCCATACCCATACCCATAGCTTAATCTGACTGTTCCTTTTACTTATATACAGTGGTCCCTCGCATTTAGCGGATTTCAGCTTGGCGAAACAGTATTGGCGATAGGTTGGATATGGTACCAGAATCTGAATTTGGCGCTTCAAATACACTTTTGGCGAGAATGCTGACGTCCCGGAATGGCGTCGGCCCAGAATGCGTCGCCCGCAAGCTAGTCTCACCAGGCCTAACTCTAAATAATTCATGGTAAATAAAATCTGTTATCTATTATCTATTGTCTTTTCTATGCTGTTATGTTTCATGTAGGCTACCGTAGGTCGAGCGCTCGTATTGGAGAGTTATCTCTTAGCGCAAGCAAGCAGGGGGCTAGGCTATAGATAGGCTTAGGCTTACTCACAAAACCCTAACTGAGCTGCTTGGTATAGCGAGAATATCCCAGGTAATATTTCATAAACGTATATAACAGTAGTAATCTTGACCAAAGAAAGTGAAAAAAACCGATTATTTGTGAACCCTCATATCTCTTGCTAGTTTTGCTTTGTTTAATTTGTGGCCGAACAGTCTAGCGACACACAAACACAGTAGCACGATGCGCGGGATCAGGCTGACCTCAAGGGCCCAATCGATAAATAAATACGGTTATATGCTTGTAGTTTGAAGACACTAGGTAAATGTGGAAAAAGAGCGGCTGGGGGCATACCCATGTGCAGTGTGTGAAACGCGGAGTGGGCGTTAACTCAATTCAATGTAGCATCTGTCGATGTTGTGTACACCATGGGAGTAAGTCGGGGGCTGTAGTAGAATAAAGGGGCCCATGCCGAAGGATAAGTCGAAATAGTGAACGTTGAGTGCGTATTGTGTGCAAAGGCGAGCTTGTGTTTAAGTGATGATCCTGTGGCTGTGAATTTTGGAAATGAGTTCTTTGGAGCGTGTAAACACAGTTTTGTTACCTATGAGATTACCATCTCTGGAATCCGTGGTGGGGCCGAGGCTGCCACTGTTGCTAGAATTAGGTGTGCTGGGGGAAGTTCAGAGAATTGAATGCCAATCCTGACCATGAATAAGAATGCCTCTTCCCCTGAAGGGGGAAAGGTGTATGCCTCATGTGTTAGAAGTGCAATGAACGTATGCCCTGAGAAACATGTGCGGCGTTAAAGTAGAGGATGTCAACAGAATGGAGATTAGCGTAATGAGATGAGAATGGTGAGATGGATGTGTGGGGGCCAGTCTACAGGATAGAATACACAAATGTTGAGCTGAGAGACGTTTAGGTATAAAGATTATTATAGCGAGGTGATGCGTACACGTAGACGGGATTGTATGGACATAGTGGAGAGAATGTATGAACAAAATTGGGTGAAAAAATGCAGTGTCCTGTGATTGTGGAGGTTGAGCTGGCAGTGCCAAGGGTGGACCGAGGAAGACTACCGGATCGTACTATACGGCTGCCGATCTCAATCCAAGATAACTTGATCAAGTAAGTAAAGAAAAGGACAGGCTCCCTTAACAGGGTTGCCTGGAATGCCGCCATTAGGACAAGAGACTGAAACTGCACTTATGTGTGGAACACTCAGTCTTAAAATTTTATGTATGTATGTATATAATTAATCAAAGAAGTGACCACGGATCCAAAAAACAATTTCATAAAATTTTGCTCAATCGAAAAGCAGTTGGTATAGAAAATTCTAGTCTTCACCATTCACAAGGTAAAAGTTATTTATGCCTCCTGATATATATCTAAGCTAGGTTAGACCATTTCTTGGTCTGGCTAGTTAGTGACTTAGCAACTTGTTGCTAAGGTTATTTGGTTATTCCTTATCAATAAGACTATTCACAAGATAATGAATTCTGCTGCCTGATATACATCTAACCTAGGTTAGGTCAATTCTTTGTGGAGATATATAGGCTAGGCCTATGTCTCTAAGCAAAAACAGGTAGTGCAGAGACGGCTCCGCGAGTGTCGGGGCGATCGACACGATGCGCATGGCGGGCGGTTTGAAAGGCCCAAAAGGGTGAACTCGGGCCTCGTCAAAGACCTAATGGAGAATTTTCCCCATTAAAGTACTATTCACTTTTGGCGATGGTTTGGCTAGACTAATTAATTCCGCTAAATAGAGGGAGCCACTGTACCACTGTATGTATTCTAAATCTCACGTGACGGCGTCTCTTCCGTGGATTGACCATCGCCATCTGCCTAACCTAGAGGTTGGCAGATTGGAAGCCAAAGCGTGCAGCATTTTTTTCCTTTGCCCTTCAAGCTTTCTCTTCATAATTGCTGATTTGGGTTGCACAGGGCCCAGGGTGGGTGGCTTCTCGGTTTCCCAGTGTGTTTCCGCGCGCACGGGCATCCTCAGCCTGCCCCCGCCATGGAGTGGCTTCGGTCACCCAGGCTTTATTGTGTAGTGCAGGTTTTGAAGAGCAAGGAAAAGGTAGTGAGGGAAACAGCGGAGACCAAAAAGGAGCCGACCAAACGCCCACAAATAAAAAAAAAAAAGAGGTGGTAGATGGTGGAAAGAAAAAACTGTCTGGGACCATCAGGTCCTGGTAGTGAAGCCAAAAGACCGATCCTCCCGCGGGCCAGTAGCGAGCCCCACCTTCAGACCACACGCTACAAAGGTCAGATCGAGACTGCTTGGCTTCGTTTTCCGGTTACAAGTTAACTAGAACTGAGTCAGGTGTAGGGCTGGTGGTAGCGACAAAATTCCATCCAAGAAAAGCCAAAGAATTATGCAGGAAGGCCATCAATCATTATTTGGGGTGGACAGTGCCTTCAGTGGTCTCCGAACCAAAGAAATATGATGCCAAAAATGACTCTGGTAGGCATTGCTAATCGTACGCTGAGGATAATGAGATCATTCCATTCCCCAAAAAAACCACAGCATCCTCAACAATAAACCCAAGAAAAAAGTCCCTGGTCGACTCGATGGCTTAGCTATGAATTTGCTATTCACTAAGCAAAAGAGTGATGCACACACTAAGATTGCGGTATTAAGAAATGTGCACCTGAATACGACTCATTCCATTGTGGATGATGGCAATTCTGTGTATGTTGTGGGACGAACTTGTGAGATGTCGTGCATACGATCGCTTCTGGGTACCAGCAATGTTAGTCCATTGCCGGGCTTTTGGTCATACCAGTGACAGGTGTTATCGGGAAAAATGAGGATCCAGCAATGCAACTTCTGTGCTGGTACTCATAACTCAAAAGACTTCCGCACAAAGCAACAAGAGACTTCCCCCAAATGTTAATAATTGTATGAGCTCGCACATCAGTTACGGAGCCGCCAATCATTGTCGCCTCAAGTAGAAATTGTCCTTTAATGACAGCTCAGAGAAATAAAGTTATTGAGAACACCGATTTTGTAGGTTCAAAAAACTGAAAAATGCACATGGGAGCCGGTTGAAACTGGGTCTTTTTTTTTTTTTTTTTTTTTTTTTTTTTTTTTTTTTCTATGTGATTGAGGGAGGCAAAAGGCATAACTGCCTTATAGCGAGTGCCTCCCCCATAGTTGAAAGAGTGGACAGGGCCAAAATCATAGGACAGTTCCGAGGTCCAAAATGCCTGGACACACATAGTTTGAAGCAATTTAAGTCATCGGAAAGAGGGAAGACTGATTCTGGGGTAGAGAGTTCGCAGAGCTCAGCTGTTGAGTATAAAAAGTTTGAGAGTAACGTTTCACTCTTGGGTTGGAGTGGAGAGTTGGGCACGCAGAGTAGGGGTGGGATTGAGTTTGCAAGACGGGTACCACGGGGGGCCGGCTACGTAAAGGAGGTGGTATGCACTGGGATAAGCGGGCTCTGAGGAACTACTGATTATTATAGTAGCGATAGAATAGCGAGAGAGATGCAACATGCGGCGGAGAGAGAGAGATTGCAGAGAGTTGGTGAGTGGACGTGGGAGTTAATGATGAGCGAAGGCCTATCCTTTCAACTTTGTCTGAGGATGAGCGGTGTGGAGATGGACCTCCCCACACATGTGAACAATATCTGCAATATCAAGGGCGCACTATCGGGGGCCCCTGTACAGCGCAAGAAGCTGTGGGCTAGGGGAAAAGGAACCCCCCTAAGGACGGTTGAGGGGCCCACACGGCAGCTTCTGGGAGGCTGCTTAGCAAGACTGGTAATATGTCCCTTCCAAATGAGAGCAGTAAGAAAAAGAGACACCAAGAATATTGAGAGAAGATGAAGGGTTGATTTTTGTATTGTGAAGACTAAGGGATAGTCCGCTGGGAGATCCTGACGGTAGATAGATGGAGAAATTGGGTTTTGGAAGCATTAACAGTTAACAGGTTTTCTCTCTTCCCCAATTGGAAATAGTATTTAGATCTCAGAAATTTAAAGAGTTCTATGGCTTGCATTACGACTTTGTCGTTGAGGGATTGCTGGCTGGGGCGTTCTGAAAAAGAACTAATGGAGTATGTAAGGTTGAGTCCGTCTGCGTATGAATGGGATGGGAATTAAGGTACAGTTGAAGGAGATCATTTATAAAAATTAGAAAGAGAATAGGAGATAGGAACAGTAGCCCTGAGGAACACCGGAGTTTTATAAAGGGTGAGGAAGTGAACAATGGCCGTCCAACAACCGCGTCTATGGAACGGCCGGAAAGGAAATTAGAGACTAAAGGCACCGATGGAGGGATAGAAACCGAAGAGGGTAGTTTTTAGAAATTAAAGATTTCATGCCAGACTCTATCGAAGGCTTTCGATATGTCTAGTGCAAAATAGAAAAGTCTCACACGGCACGAAGTCCCGGAAGGAGGATCGACGCAAGAGTTAGTAAGATCTGAAAGAAGATCACCAGTAGAGCGAACCCTCGGAAATTAATGAAAATGCCATACTGGCGATCTGAGAGCAGATTATGAGAAAGAGCAATGCTTAAGAGAATTTGGAAGCAAAATAGTTTCAAAAACTTTAGAAAGACAAGAGATAAAGCATAGCAATACTGGAGCGATAGTTGGATGGTTTGAGAGCGGTCCACCCCTTGCTTGTGGGACAGGTTGAATGTGAGCACACTTACAGCATGAAGGGAAGACGTTAGAGATAGACAGAGAAAGAAGAGTTTGCCTAGGGCATGCGTAGTTCAGCACGGAAGCACAGTTTTTGAGAATAACAACGGCGGAACACCGTCGCTGGGGGGGGGGGGGCCTGGTACGACGTACGCCTTATTAGTGTTCAGCCCAGAGAGAGGGTAGAAAGTACATCTTTAGAAGAGATTAGGATTTAGGCATAAGTAAGAGAGAGGAGTGCGGATGAGGGAGGAATAAGCACCTAGGAATCATCCAAGGTGGAGTTTCTCTAGCAAAAGTTTGAGGGGGCGCGAGAGAGTTTTAGCTTTGATCAGTAGGAATAGGAAGTGATGGTTGTGCCATCAGCGAGTGGGAAGAGGGGGAGGGAAAGACGAGGAAGAGAAATTGTTGGAGAGGTTTTTGGCTAGATGCCAGAAAGCTTGGGAAGTTAGCTAGTGAGTTGGATAGTTCAGTGCATTTATTATTGATGACAGAGTTGTTTGGCAAGTCGAAGAACAGATTTGGCTTGATTCAGGGGGGGCGGGGGCAAACATATGAAGAATGAAGTCTTGAGTTTTTAAGGCGTCGTCGGTACCGTTTTGAATGCTTCCTCCTTATTGCAGTGACCTGCAGTAAATAGAACAGGTCGTGAGTAAACCAAGATTTTTTAGCATTAGTCTGAGAGAAAGAGAATGGAATGTATGCTTCCATGCCCGATAGGATTACCTCTGTTGAATGTTCGTTCCTTGCGTCTGTTGAATGTTCGTTCCTTGCGTAACAAAATGGATCATATTTGCGAGATCTTGGATGAACGTAACCTTGATGTATTATGTCTGCATCTGAGACCTGGTTTTTCGAGTCAGATCTCGAATATTATCCATGCGGCATTGCCTAAAACCCATTCATAATACATGTTCCTATGCTCTAGGCGGGGAATCATCCAGCCCTGGAGGGGGGGGGGTGGTGGAAGTGGCAGTTGTCTACTCCACATCTCTGGTGAATATCTTGGTGCAAATAAGCCATAACCCAGCCCCTCTTTATTATGAACTGTTGGAAGTGGAAATAAATAACTCCATCAACAAATTCTAAGAATGGCAGTTGTCTATAGGACCTGGCCTATCGTCGGCACAGATAGAGTTTTATGGAAGAGTTTGGGCAGTTTCTCGATGAGGGATTTTCTGCTAAAACTGGAAGACTTTTTTGATGTGTGGAGATTTTAATTACTGGGTTGACAGCCGCCTCATCTGAAGCCATTCTCAGTCCTGCAGTTTCCTCGAGTTTTGACTGATCAGAACATTTTGTAAACCATGTGTCCCATCCCACAACTTCGATATCTTAGGACACACCCTTGAGCTTGGTTTGTCCTCCTGTTGGGTTGTGGTGGTGTTCTGGATGTTTGATGTTGAGAATGCTGACCCCTAATACCTCTGATCATGCTTTGATTACTTTCAAGCTTTGATTTCCTCTAAGCCACTCACCACATGAAAAGTAATCAGCATTTAGAAATTATAAAAATGGCAGTACCCTAAATTTGGCTAGCAGTGAAGTAAAACAGTACTTGGAAGTATTGATACTTCCAACCTTACTTCAGATGAGCTGTGGAGGTACATGGAAATGCACTTAAATTAGTGTTCGATCGGGCATCTCATCACTGTCTCAGAAGTAAGAAGAAATCATACGAGAATGTTTTATTCGGCCGATGGGGGGGGGGGGGGGGGGGTGGGGGGGGGGGGGTGGGGGTTGTATGATTCTCGCCCTGGTATAGGCACTCTGAGTTAAATTTCTTAGAAAGAGCGCGTAGAAAGAGCTGAACGTGAATTGGTCTGAAAAAATAAAACAGACTCTACAATGGTTGCAATACTTTTCATGCCAGAAGTAGCTGTGGTCTACAAAATCAAAGTATGAAAGAAAGTGTATTATCAGGGAAAAGTTGTACTCGTGTGGTACCGACCAGAGGAGGTTGGCTTCATTGTAAACCAGTTTACTACTTGGAAAATGCAAGAGTCAGCTTAAGACCTTCTGTACCTGATGGCCGAGTTGGCTGCCAACTTTGTGGCATTTTTTTTTGCTGGCAAGATAACTCGCATAAGACAGGAATTGGATGATGCTTCTGTTGTGGTCGACAGAACTTTCAGTTGTACTTCCAACCCCGACACATTCCTCCTAATAATGTCCTCGTCATCCTTTCACTCAATTAGAAGGTTGTAGTGTGACATGATCTCGTCGTCTACATAAGAAACGCATCAATAAAACTATTTTGCCCGTTGGATCCCCATAAATGTTTTCCAAGCTACCAAGAGTCTATGATCACACAGTTGAGTTTAATTTTCCAAAATAATTAATAAGTGCTTCTGGCTGAAGGTAGCTCTTCCCCACATTCTGAAAGCACTGCAGGCTACTCCGACCTACTGCTAAAGAAACCTGACTTGATGTTGAGAACATGTTTGAACCTATCGTCCTGCTCTCCAACCTGTCCTTCATATCAAAGATATTAGAGCGTGCAATACTTGACCAATTACAACCACTACACCACTCTACTTCAGCAAATGATGAACTGATACCTATCCCAATTTTTCATCTGCTTACCGACAGCATCATTCAACTGAAACAGCATTGATTAGAGTACATATCTGGATCTAGTTGAGAACATTTGCAATGGTGTGGGCCTCACTATTGGTCTTGGCTTGTCTCTCTGAGGGCGGGCTTTTGACACAGTGGATCATGTAGTTGTTATTGAGTGAATTCTTTATGATTGTGGTGTGGGCGTGACTCCCGCTCTCAATTGCTTCTTGGGTCGTACTTGTCACGGTAGATCTCCAGAGTGTGATGGTAAATCAAGTGGTCTCGTCACTCGACACCCCTGCAGTATGGTGTTCCGTGTCAGGGATCAGTTTGGGTCCTATCCTATTTATAATTTATATTAGCGAGTTTGTCTCTTCTGCTTCGTGCACATAATGTCACCTTTCACTTTTATGCAGATGACGAGCCGCCCAGATTTATGTGAGAATCACAATATAGTTGATATACGGAGTAAGAGATGATTGTTTGATGTCTGATATCAAAGAAGTGGATGAGAGCGAGAAAACTTAAACTAACTGTATGGAAAACTGATATTTGTCTCATCATCCGTCTAGGAAATAGAAGAGCTCTGATGATATGGAGAGAGCCCTCTCCCCTCCTGTGGGTGGATCTCAGCTGCGACCGGCCACTCTGTTCGAATCTGGTGTGTATATGTGAACTCCAAATATCATTAGATTTCAAAGAGGCATGTAACCAGATAGTTAAAGTTTGTTACTCTTGCACATCAGAAATTTCTATTTGGTGAAGCCCGTTTATAACCAGACGTTGCACGTCCCGACGTTGGTTCATACTCCATTGGTCTTCTCTCGTGTTGATTATTGCAATGCCCTGTTGGTGGTCTTCTCAAATTATATTTTGAAGAAAGTTCAGTCTGTTCTTAACAGGGCTGGGTGCAATGACTAATTTTTGGTGTTCCACCTAGAACTCCTACTAGGCATCTCTTCACATAGAACTGCACAATGGCTGCGCAGTAAGAAGGGCCACGAATAGAATTAAGTTGTGTTTGGTGACTTTAAGGTTGCTCAAATTTGGTGAGCCTAGGTACCTTGCGGAGCTCTGGCTCAGTAGCGCCTCCCACAGATATCGGCAACAACCATGGTGTAGTTGTGCGTCATGACAATGACCCTTTTCGTCTTGATGAACCAAGGGCTTTCCGTTTCCACAGTCTTCTTTCTTTGAGAGGTTCAGTCTCCTACATGGCTCCGAGGTTGTATAACAGGTTGCCGCTGTCCTATGAGACAACTGAGTTCTGTTGAATTGGCTTTCAAGAGACAGACTTAAGACTTTTTCTCTTTGACAGAGAAGGGCTATGAATCTATGAGAGAGGTTGTTCATGACAGATGCGCTATATATTTTAGGCTATTTTGCCACACTGCTAGTGATTGTTAAATGTGTGTTTATTATGAGCCTTCTTGTTGATGCACTTGATTTTTGTTCTTTTTTCTTTCTCTTGTTTCGAGCGCTAGTGAACTTTGTTTTTTTCTTTCTTCGAAAAAAAAAAAAAAATTGGCGCTTATGAGAAATAAGTAACATGCTTATTATTATTATTATTATTATTAGGCAGGGAGGGTTCTGTGGGGGCGCTCGGTTATGGCCTTGGTCTTGCTGGGGGCCTTGGGGCTGTTCGGCCAGGCAGCCTGGGGAACAGCAACAACAACAACAACTGCCCCCACCTGTACTGGAGCTGAGCTGAGTATGGTGCAGGTACCACATCCATCAGTCAATATGTAATAATTGGTCCAAATACTGTACAACTGATTTTATTTATTTTTCTCCCGACTGTCTTTGCACCTGGTATTTTCAAAGCCTCTAGCCTGAGAGAGTTTCGAACCCATAACACTACTATTACACATTACAGTTTGCTTAGGATTATATATTGAAACATTAATACTGCTACATTAATAATACTACCGAAGGGTGACCACGAACGAAACGCCCCCATGCACCTCTGTCCCCAGTCAGTCGACGCCCCTCCTCCCAACCAGCACCGCCTTCATTCATATGCTTCTTCACTCCAGCCTTCCACCTCTCTCTCGCTTTACCTCTCCCTCTCTGTCCTTCCACCTTGCTCTCGTACATCCTCTTAGTCATTCTCTCTCCTCTCCTACAGGTTTTAAATAATTTACTTATATATGCGCATTGATTTAGATAAAGATTTATGGCAAACAGGTCTCGATATATGCAGTTAACTCGTATTGTGCAGTTAACTCGTATTGTGTACGTGCCGTTTATATCAAAACCGTGTTTTAGAAATAACGGGCATTATGGGAATTAATTAATTCGTTCCAGCCACTTTCCCAAAGTCCCCCTTTTGACCCTTTTTGCCTACATTCAGCCGACTTATATTACATTATACCACCAACATCATATATTACATAACATAGAATACATTATGCATCAATAAGAACTGTTTTGGACCTGTTACTGACCTTTTTGTGTGTATTGATGTGTTGACGTTCGGTATATATCCCCGCCGCTGCACTCCCTTCCCCCGCCCTGTCTCGTCCCGGCCCCAACCCCGACCTTGTCACTGTGATGAAGTAGATGGGCCTTGTGCTGCAGCTCGCACATCGGCCCCTCCAGGTCCCGCAGCATGTTCATCGTCCTAAACCAGAGAACACAGAAATATTGTCCATCATATCATCATCAGAATCAGGCTGGTTGTCACTGTCGGGGGTGGGAGGCCATTTTCGGGGTTGGCCTCAGCCTGCCTCAGCTTGTTGTTTTGTTGTCGGCAGTGAAAGCAATCTGTTATCTTCGCTTGTTGCCGCGAATTAATTTGGTCGTTAAAAATGATCTGAAACTGGTTGAGGGCACTAGCAACCAATGCTGCATTTTGGTCTGCCCTTTCTCTATTAGGGTCATTGTTTACGAGGAGGTGGGTGACAGTGTCTATTACCTCGACGATCTTGCGAAGTGAATGGGTAGTTGGTTCATCCATTGGGCCATCAGCTTCTTGTCTCTGGTCATTTATATCGTCATCCTGGAGGTATTGCAGTTCTTCATCTATGCCTAATTCAATGTGGGGTACAATTAGGTCTCTCATGTCGTCTTCGTTAACGTCTTTAAAGCCTGCAACGTCACGGGCGTCCCTAGGCTCGGACCGCCACCCATGTATAATCCCGACTTTTTTCGTGTTGTGGCCGACTTTGGAAATTTGGGGGTTACCGTATCCAAGCGAATCGGTGTCTAAAAAAACGTGTGTATATCGAGACCTGACCGTATATGGAATAACAGGAATAATTTGTTTGACCGGAAGTGTTGTTGAAGTCAGACTAAAAATTCATTCTTCCTTACACTTTTACACAAGATTTGGAGCTGTAAACACAGTGGTGGGGCCGAGGCTGCCACTGTCGCTAGAATTAGATGTGGCTGGGGGAAGTTCAGAGAACTGCTGCCAATTCTGACCATGAAAAGAATGCCTCTCCCCCTGAAGGGAAAGGTGTATGCCTCATGTGTTAGAAGTGCAATGACGTATGCCTCAGAAACATGGGCCGTTAAAGTAGAGGATGTCAACAGAATGGAACAAGATGAGATGAGAATGGTGAGATGGATGTGTGGGGCCAAACTGCAGGATAGAATAACAAAGGATGAGCTGAGGAGACGCTTAGGTATAAAGAGTATTAGCGAGGAGATGCGTACTGTACAAGTAGACTGGGATGGTATGGGCATGTGGAGAGAATGGATGAAAAAAATTGGGTGAAAAGATGCAGGTCTGTGATTGTGGAGGGAGCTGCACCAAGGGGTGGACCGAGGAAAACCTGGGATCGGACTATACGTGCCGATCTTAAATCCAAAAACAAGTGAAGCAGCCCTTAACAGGGATGCCTGGAACGCCGCCATTAGGACAAGAGACTGAAACTGCACGTATGTGTGGAGCACTCAGTCTTAAAATGTTATGTATGTATGTATGTATGTATGTATGTATGTATGTATGTATGTAGAGATAATCTCCCTTCATGGGGCATACTCCTTGTTAATAATAATATTGCATCAAGATTAATTGTCCTTGTACTTAAACTACTCATCAAATTATTTCCTGAATATATTGTTCCTGTATTAACACATTGTTTCCTGTATATTAAATTTGTTCCTGAAGTTAAATAAAGAAGAGTTGGCTGGTTATAGCAATATAATTCTCCCAGTATCTAAATATCATCCTTGCAATATTTAAGGTAATTATGGAGTGGTGGTGGCATAATTATATCTACCTACTCTACCAGTGTATGTACCTACTCTACCAGTGTATGTACCTACTCTACCAGTTTAACTACCAGAATATCTACAAGAATAATAAGAGAGTCTACAATCAACCAAATACTACATCTACCCATTTGCATACCAAGAAACAACCTATTTACTTTACACTACTGTGGAGTTTGCTCCCTGGCAGGCGCTTTGCCAATGTAGCTACCCAGTCTTGCTTCGTCAAGACTTAACAGACTCCCTCTGCAACACCTACACCTGCAGTATCTGCACCACTCCAGCTTCTACAATGCTACAAGACAGTACCATAACAAGATTTTCCAGCCTCAACAATGCTACAACAAAACAGTTCCATAACAAGATTTTACTGTACAGTATAGGATGACCGTTGGTCAGGACTTTTTCCCTCCCTCCCTATAGTCGTACTGTACAACACGCAGTAGTATTGGCGGTTTTTTTTTTTTTTACTAAATGTAAAAACCTTAAGTGGGAAGAAAGAGCTGTAACAACGTAAAAAACAAAAAATATTTTATCGGTGGTATAATGGTTAGGTTTAAGTTCTGTACAGTACAGTATGTGGTATCGCAGGTTCAAATCCCATGAGGATTACATGCTTTCATTAGTTTTATTTGAGTGTTTGGTGTTGGGAGTGAAATTAAATCATTCAAATTAATTGACATAGGTTCAGGAATATATTTGTTGCGAGTTCAATCCTTTGAGATTTGTGCCCCATAATTTGGTCTTTCCTCTCACATAATTATTACGCTATTCATAATGTAGCTGGGTCTGGTACATGATTAGATTGATATCCAGTATTCGATAAATGGATATTAATCGTGGTCATGTGCTGAATATTTAATTGTTGTGGTGGTGTGATGGTTAGAGTGTTCAAGTTCCTGTTCGAATCCTGGGAGGATCACATGCTTTTATTAATTGAATTTGAGGGTGTTTGGTGTTGTGAGTGAAATGATATAATTAAGATTATTATAGCTGTTTAGGAATATATAATGAAAAGCATAATATACAGCAGTAAACTGTCTATACTGTATATATATAAATTCTGTGTTTATGCTTTTGAATTATATTAAATATTGCTAAAATGCCATATTTGAAAGTACAGTGTACTGTAGTAGTCGTTCCCTAGGCTGCCTGGCCGAACAGCCCCAAGCTCCTAAGGAAAGTCACGGCCGAGACTGGGTTTTCCCACAAAGTTCTCAAGGAGTGTGTGTTGTGTTGTTGGCGTAAGTGGTTGTGTGTTATGCAGTCTTCCATAATGTGTTCGATAGTGTGCGGTGTTATGTTACAACCCGGACAGGTGTCCTGGACAGAGTCATCCAGCCTCTTCTGATAAATTAGAAGGCTTGGATGGTGCCCACATCGCAGTCTAGCCTGGTGGACTCACCTCACGGGAAAGGAGGGTTTCTGAGGGATGGACTTCAGGGGGCCATGCATGTAGCCGAGTGTTGTCTTTGAGTGACTGGATGGATCGGCGAGTGATTTGAGTATGGATATGCTTCTGGAGGCTGGCTTGGGGTGGGTGGATGTGCAGTATCATTTTGTCTTTTGTACAATTGTCATTTATAAACTGATAGATTAAAAATCTTCCTTTTGGATATATTGTGCATATGATATAATTGTTGCTTTTTTCAGAAAAGAAATTGACATGAAAAAAATAGACAAATCGGAAAACATACTGTGCTACAAAGTAACAAATGTAATATACACTATTGGTGAAAGAAGACAATTGTGATTATAGGGCATTATCAGCACTGGTTGGAAAATTCTGTAATAGTGTTTGGAAGGAACCCAGTGCACCAATAGATGATATAATGGGTAAGAATATTTTACAATTTTGTATAATCTTATTATTGCAGTAAGCTGTAGAATATATTTTTAAATTACAGTAGTAATAATCTAAGCATTGGGCTATAATGTTAAGATTGGCTAGTGAAATATTCATAAATTGTATAAGGTACAGTACACTATAGTCTATTCGCTGTAAGTAGGTGAGAAATCATGACCTCTATCCTCTGTAACTTAAAAAGGGCTAGAGCAAATTGGCTGTATATTCCCACATCTATTCCTTGACTGACTCTTCCCAAATGGTAGAAATATTAGCTCGCTTACTCTAGTCGTTTTTGAATTAGAGGGCAGAAGTCATGATTTTTCGCCTACTTACTGCGAATAGACTATAGTATATTAAGCTTATTTATTGTGTAGACTGTGGAGATGAAAGTGACCTGTTTGACCGTGTACTGGCCCTGGAGGAGGAACAGTACGAGTGTGGCCAAGCAGAAGGCTCTCGCGCGGGACAACTGAGGCATCAAGAGCAAGGCTTTGTCCTGGGCTGGCAGCAGGCTTGTCATGTCTTGCAGGAGCTGGGTCGCATTGAAGGTAAACATTTTTCATTGGGTAGTAATCATGAGATGGAGAGACTGTGTAAGAAAGGCTTTGGATGATAGAGGAATGACTATAGATCAGGCAGGGGAAGTGGTGGTGGACAGGAGTGAATGGAGAATGCTTGTGAATAGTTGAGTGAACACGTGGTCATTTGGAGTAAGGGGTCGGGCGCAAGTTCGACTAGATAATAGTCCATCAGGCGCCTGGCCCGGGGAGACGATTAATATGAAGGGTGTGCCTGGAAGTGTGGTGGGAGGGCTTGTGGCTTTGGCTCCGCTGCATGTCTGCCTGCCGAGATCGGAACCTCTCCGGGTGGTCAGGGGCCGGGGGAGTGCTGGAGCGACCTTGGTAACCCTGGTCTCTGGGTCTTCTCCTGGGTGACCTGGATGTGTGTGAGTTTGTGTTTTTTATCTGTGTTTATTTTTTTGTTTTATGTTGTTTTTGTGTTTTCCCTGTTCTTGCTCTGTCTTGAGTCGGCTACCCCCAAAATGGGGATTGGGCCTGAGCATATAGATAGATAGATAGTAATCATGATCTATACTTTGTTCTTCTTTACCGACCCAAGAATATTAACCCCTAACAGCTGAATTCCTGACACTTGATTGCAGAATTAAGTAACACTCCGCTCTTAACATTAATCATCAATTACAAACCCCAATGCACTTGAATAAACTAATAAAAGCATATGGTCCTCTCGGGATTTGAACTCGGGACACCACACCCAGAACATAAGCATCTAAACCATTACACCACCAACACATTCATATTTTTAAGGCAAAGTTAGATAATTGTAACTCAGGAAGCGGGACAATACGAGCCTAAAAAGCTCAACTCCTGTATACTACAAATAGGTAAATACAGTTAAAGGTTGAATACACGATCACAATTAATATCCATTTTCGAATTTTGGATATCAATCTAATCATGTACTCAGACCCAACTGCATTATGGAAAGTGTAATGTTTTAGTGAGTGGAAAGAACAATGAATGGGGCCAAGATCACTAAGGATCGGCCTCGCTAGACATTAGTTCCTGAACCTATAGAATTAAGTAACACCCCGTTCTTAACACAAAGTTACACCAGTAGGCCAGGCTTTTTTGTACTACAGTGGAGCACCAAGTTTCGTGACATCACGGTTCCCGGTTTCATGTTTCACGCCAACATTGAAATATTCCCATGTTTCATGTTTCACTTGAAATTCCTGTGTTTCGTGGCAAAACTATGAGAGATATTTTCAAGCCACCGGAACTCGATCGTCATTTCTCAGCCGCCATCTTGGATGACGTCATCAGCGTCGTTCCCGCCTCAAATTTGTTTTCCAGTTTTTGTTGGTGTCGGCTATTCACGCATGAGTGCCCAATTATAATGTCTATCTGTGCACCTGGTGGTATTGGAAGTGGCCCAGGTGGTAGTGGTGGCTGTGGTGAAGGCCCAGGTAACGACAATGTGATTTTGTCAAAACCTAAATGGTTGTGGCTGGAGCTCTAACCGACCTATGCCCCAAGTAGCCCGCTCTGTGGCTGAGAGCGTCGGTCTAGTTTGAGCCGTAACAAGTGTATCATGTCGCGCCACGGTCTTTCCGAATCTGAGCTAGTGTTCTCGTACATTCCACAGGTGGGGACTCTGATACATATTTTAGTGGCAATTTGGATGATTCCTTCAATGATACCAACAGAATGGAACGCAATGAGATGAGGATGGTGAGATGGATATGTGGTGCCAAACTGCAAGATAGGACATCTAGTGAAGACCTAAGGAGAAGGTTAGGCATCAAGAGTATCAGTGATGAGATGCGTACTAGCAGGCATGGATGGTTTGGACATGTAGAGAGGATGGATGAACAAAGCTGGGTGAAAAGATGCAAGTCCATGAATGTGGAGGGAGCTGTGCCAATGGGCGGACCAAGAAAGACGTGGGATCGGACTTTGCAGTCTGATCTTAAATCAAAGAACCTGACAAGTGAGGCAGCTCTAAATGGGGCTGCCTGGAGCGCCGCCATTGGGACGTGAGACCAGAACCGCGCTTCGTGTGGAGCACTCGGTGTTTATATTTGTGCATGTATGTATTATTGGGAGGAAGGACTGTACTTATGTGAGATTATTATGAGTAAATAGAGTGCTAAATGTTATTGGTTTGAGGACACTAATATATGTTTTATTCTTGTGATATTGCTGTATCACTATAATTTAACCCTTGTCTAGCGGCGCGCGACTTATGTCGAGTTAAAGAAACTGGCAAAAAACGGGTGAAAAATGGGTGAAAATAGAGTGAAAATGGGTGGAACAGTAATGAACCATACGTCCGACATCTGTGGCCTCCCGGCCCACACTAACTCCAGTTCCCCCACCGCGCGGGAGGATGACAGTGTGACCAATAGTTCGCGAAAAGTGAACAATGTAGCAAAATCCGCTAAACTTCCATCTTTGAGGTAACACTGTCAGGGCTCCACGAGTGCTACGTAGCTGTATGTGGTGTCATTGTGTAGCGATTTCCGCCTAGTTTTTGGCACAATACAGTTCCTTTCATGCTGATGGTTGATATAGCAGTCAGAATGGCCTGAAAAGGCCCAAAACGGCCACAGACCACCCGCTCGTAATGTGTTAAATATATAAACACGGTCTTGTGACCTTGTGGCATGGTCAAGCCAGGCCCCAGATGACTCGTAGTTAGTGTATTGATGCACGAGACACCTCCCCACTACAATATAGTTCTGACGAATTCCAATTTTGACCGGATTTGTAAATTTTTGAAGTTTGTTATGTTATCACATTACGAGCGGGTGGTCTGTGGCCGTTTTGGGCCTTTTCAGGCCATTCTGACTGCTATATCAACCATCAGCATGAAAGGAACTGTATTGTGCCAAAAACTAGGCGGAAATCGCTACACAATGACATCACATACAGCTACGTAGCACTCGTGGAGCCCTGACAGTGTTACCTCAAAGATGGAAGTTTACCGGATTTTGCTACATTGTTCACTTTTCGCGAACTATTGGTCACACTGTCATCCTCCCGCGCGGTGGGGGAACTGGAGTTAGTGTGGGCCGGGAGGCCACAGATGTCGGACGTATGGTTCATTACTGTTCCACCCATTTTCACTCGATTTTCACCCATTTTTCACCCGTTTTTTGCCAGTTTCTTTAACTCTACATAAGTCGCGCGCCGCTAGACAAGGGTTAAAAAACATCTTTGACACTTGCTCTGGTATGACCCCCATGATGCATATAAACGTCGATGGCAGACTGGGAGTTAAATGTAAACATGTACAAAACCCAAATTATACGCCATTTTTACCAATTAGATCCACCAAGAAAAAAATATAATGGAAATAACAAAATTAGAGTGGTGTACTAACAAGGTACCGGTAATACTGTACCGTATCTGTATGTAAAGCAGTATTGAAAAGATGAAGCCTATTTTATTATTGTCTTGTATTGTTCAACAGGCCTTCTGGATAGTGTACTGGTAAACTGCAAGGCAGATATCGATGTCCGCCTCCACAGTCAAATTACTAAACTTCTTGGGACCATACGAGGCTGGGAGGGTCTGGAGATGGCCGGGGAAGAGGAGGTGGAGAGGAAGCTGACCGTCATACACACCAAGACCAGACACATCCTACACCGCTTTAAAATATCCTCCAGGGTTATTGACAGGAGCGTTGATGGAGACTTTTAAGCCCAATTCTGTTTTACTATGTACAGCCTAAAGCCAAATATTCTTCTCATCTTTACTCTGAGATGTACAGTTGTGTGTGTATATACACGTTTTAAGCTATATGCTATTAGGCTGATACTTGGCACCCATAAAAACATACACAACACCATTTAAGCACCTAATTCTCTCCTTTACATTAAAGTCATGGGCCTGAGCATATAGATAGATAGATTAAAGTCAGCGCCTGATCTGTCTTCTTATTGGCTGACGTGTCACGCTGTGTTTTGATTGGATCTGGTTTCTTCTGTAGTATATAACCAAGGCTATTGAAAGGTTAAACGCCTGAGCAACTGTAACCCACCCTCCTGACGTGCTTTACAATCCCGCTGTTTCGATGCTGTTGTTCAGGTGTTCAAGCTTTCATTAAACTTATATTTGACCTCACTCAGAGCAATGGTAGGAAGGAAATTTGGCTGTTGAGAGTTCTGTATTATAGACTTTGTTCATTAAATGGTTATTTGGAGTACCATAGTTTATTAATAACTTTTTGATGCCTACACTATTTTACTCCTATCCGTACACCAGGCTAGCAAATTAAAAATTATTCAGAATACAGACCATTTTGTCCACAGAATGTGGTTACAATCTCACATCCTGGCTGCCAGTAAGAGCAAGAATAGAATTTAAGTTGTGTTTGGTGACTTTTAAGGTTCTCAAATTTGGTGAGCCTAGGTACCTTGCGGAGCTGCTCAGGCGCCCACCGGCACACCATGGTGTAGTTGTGCGTCATGACAATGACCCTTTTCGTCTTGATGAACCAAGGGCTTTCCAGCAGTCTTCTTTCTTTGAGAGGTCATTCTCCTACATGGCTCCGAGGTTGTATAACAGGTTGCCGCTGTCCATGAGACAACTGAGTTCTGTTGAATGCTTCAAGAGACAACTTAAGACTTTTCTCTTTGAGAGAAGCTATGATCTTGAGAGAGGTGTCATGACAGATGGCTATAGAGTTTAGGCTATTTTGCCACTGCTAGTGATTGTTAAATGTGTGTTGTATATGAGCCTTCTTTTGATGCATTGATTTTTGTTCTTTTTTCTTTCTCTTTTCGAGCGCTAGTGAATTCTTCGGAAAAATTGGCGCTTATGAGAAATAAGTAACATGCTTATTATTATTATTTTATTATTATCCTAAATGGCGGATTTCCAGGCGACCCTGTCAAGGGCTGCCTCTGTTGTCAAGTTCTTTATTTTGAGATCGGACTGGAGTACCTGAAGTAACCTGATCCTACGTCATTCTAGGTCTACCCCTACACGCAGCTCCCCCCTTGTTCATAATCCGGCATTTCTTCACCCAGCACTGATCATCCATTCTCTTCACGTGTCCAAACCAACCAAGTCGGCTCTTGCGCATCACTTCACTGACACTCCTAATGCAGACGCCTTCTTAATTCCTCACTCGATACCCCGTCCCTGAGGTTAATCCCACATATCCATCTCGCCATTCTCTTCTCAATCCGTTCCATTCAATTGATATCATCCGTTTTAACCGGCCACGTCTCCGAGGCATAGGTCATCGCACTCCTAACACACGAGGTATACACCTTCCCTTTATGGTGAAGTGGGAGTACCCTCATGGTCAGGAGTGGCAACAGCTCTCTAAACTTTCAACAGCCACTTCTGACTCTAGCAATGGAGCCAGCTTTAGCGTCACCTCTGGCGGAAACCGTATCACCCAAAGAGCAAAATGTATTCACACACTCCAGCGCTACACTGCCGAAATCAACACTTAACAGGCGGGTTATTTAACACAAGTTCTCCATTGCACACTGCACTAAGAATGAAGATAGCATCAGTTGTGCCACGTCCCAGCATAAATCCAAACTGCATGTCGCTGAGGGCAACACTTTTCCTGATCATGCTGACTTTCATGACTTGGTCGAGCATTTTCAGAACCAGTCATTTTAGTCATTAACCCTTTCACGCATGTGTGGACGCCATCGCGTCCTACAGGCACCGCAACCCTGCTCACAAGTTGGCCAGGAGAACACGAATACATCCCTCAACTCACCATAAACAACACACCCCTAACACATACACACACACCCAAAATCCTAGGAGTAACATATGATACTCATATGACATTCAAACAGCACACCACAAACATTAAAAAGAAACTGACACCCAGACTTAACGCCCTCAGGTCACTTGCTCACACAAAATTTGGACACAACAAAGAAACTACCACCACAGTATATAAACAATACATAAGATCAGTGATGGAATACGCAAGCCCAGCCTGGGCTTCTAACCTAGCTGAAACACATCATAAGACCTAACAGACTATTCAAAACAAAGCCCTGAAGATCATTACAGGCTGCACAGCTACTTCACCCACAGATCACCTACATCACAAAACCAAAATCCTCAAAGTCAAAGACCATCTGGACATGAGAGGCACTCAATTCCTGGCAGCAGCCTCCACGAACCAAGACCACCCACTAAACTACATGGCAACACACCCACAGACACCAAGAAATATCAAAACAACACCCAGCACACGGTATCACACACAATTATTGTCCTCTCTCCCTCCCTGCCCACCCCGAACCAACTTCCAAAAGCACATCCATACTCATATCTCTCACCGATCCATCCACTCACTCACAGACAACACGCAGCTGGGCTTTCCCACAGAGCTCTCATTGAGTGTAGATTGTGTTGTTGGCGTAAGTGGTTGTGTGAAATGCAGTCTTCTATGATGTGTTTAATGGTATGGGGTGCTGTGTTACATCCCGGGCAGGCGTCGACAACGGAGTCATCCAGTCTCTTCTGATAGCTCAGGAGAGCTGGATGGTGTCCGCATCTCAGCCTGGCCAGGTGGACTCTGTCCTCGCGAGGAAGGGAGGATTCGGAAGGATGGATTTCGGGAGGTCGTGCATGCAGCTGCGTGTTGTCTGTGAGTGAGTGGATGGATCGGTGAGAGATATGAGTATGGATGTGCTTCTGGAAGTTGGTTCGGCGTTGGCAGGGAGGGAGAGAGGACAATAATTGTGTGTGATACCGTGTGCTGGGTGTTGTTTTGATATTTCTTGGTGTCTGTGGGTGTGTTGCCATGTAGTTTAGTGGGTGGTCTTGGTTCGTGGAGGCTGCTGCCAGGAATTGAGTGCCTCTCATGTCCAGATGGTCTTTGACTTTGAGGATTTTGGTTTCTTGATGTAGGTGATCTGTGGGTGCAGTAGCTGTGCAGCCTGTAATGATCTTCAGGGCTTTGTTTTGAATAGTCTGTAAGGTCTTATGATGTGTTTCAGCTAGGTTAGAAGCCCAGGCTGGGCTTGCGTATTCCATCACTGATCTTATGTATTGTTAATATACTGTGGTGGTAGTTTCTTTGTTGTGTCCAAATTTTGTGTGAGCAAGTGACCTGAGGGCGTTAAGGGTGTCAGTTTCTTTTTAATGTTTGTGGTGTGCTGTTTGAATGTCATATGAGTATCATATGTTACTCCTAGGATTTTGGGTGTGTGTGTATGTGTTAGGGGTGTGTTGTTTATGGTGAGTTGAGGGATGTATTCGTGTTCTCCTGTCCAACTTGTGAGCAGGGTTGCGGTGGATTTGGCTGGGGCTAGATTAAGTCTGTTTGTAGTGCACCAGCCATGTAGTGTGTTGAGATAGGGTTGAAGGAGATCTGTTGCTCTTTTTGGGTCATGGTGTGTGCATGTGAGTGTTATGTCATCTGCATAGGAGGCTAAGTTTATTTGGGGCGTATTGGGTGTAGTTATATTGTGCATGTACAGATTGAAGAGTGCGGGCGATAGGACGGATCCTTGTGGGACTCCGTTTGGAAAGTTTCTGATTTTAGTCAGAGGGTTAATTGAGATGGTTTTCCACCCTTTTGATTCCTAGAGGTCCTTACAAAGCCGAGTAAAATTTTCTAATGTTAGCCAGAAATCTATTAAACTATCGTCATGGTATTGAAGGGGTTAGCCCGTAAGACAGGGAGCACCAGTGTCTTGAAGATCCGCAACTTTGTCTTTCCGCATAGGTATCGGCAACTTATACTTTTGTTGAGTGAATCCATAACACCCCATGCTAAGCCGAGGCGACGATTTACATCGTAGCTCGACTCACCACTGTTGTGGATCACGCTGCCAAGATAGGTAAACTTATCCAAGATCTCCAAGTCCTCGCCACATGCATGAACAGATTGAACGGCATCATCCAACAAGTCGCCAAATGCTTGGACTTTGGTCTTAGCCCAAGAGACCTTTAGACCCAGCGACCCCGACTCCTTATGGAGTGCCTCCAGGGCCAATTTGAGAACATCCAACGTCTCTGCTAGGATCACTGCGTCATCTGCAAAATCAAGATCTGAGAATCTGAAATTGCCTATGTCAGCTCCGCAGCGACTCCGCCCAACTGTCCGGTCCAGTAACCAGTCCATACAAGTGTTGAAAAATGTAGGTGCTAGAACACAACTCTTTCTTACACCTGAACTCCCTAGAGTTAATCAATTATGGTATTAGCCTAAACTTACATCCATCTTAATTAAGTTATCAGACTAAGCTATCTACAACAGCCTTTAAATTAAAGGGTCGGAGAAACACTCCTCCATCCTCCCCCTCTCTCCCAACCGTCCTCGCACGAAAATACTCAATAAATATCGGGAATAATAGGGAAAATACCGGATAATTGAGGAAGGGAAGGAGGGGGTTGGGACACATGTGTAGGAGTGGTAGAAAGTAATGGAGGGGAATTATCTCACCTAATGCTCTGTTTTGAGTGCCACTGGGGTGGCCTTTATATTTATAATTGTTCACTTCATATTATTGTGCCTGTCATTCATGCTGACTGGATGTATTTACTTACATATGTGTTAGCAAAATGTGGTTAATTCCTTTTTATACAAGCTATTTTTTGCGTATAGGCCTACTTTATATGCTACTAGTCGTTTTTGCGCTATTAGGATATCTAGAGAGAGAGAGAGTGTGTGTGTGTGTGTGTGTGTGTGTGTGTGTGAGAGAGAGAGAGAGAGAACAAATATAGTTTTTAAATGTTGTATACACGAGTAAGGTTGCAGGACAGAAGTCAAACATTAAACTGACCAGGCCATAACATTTACATACCGGTACCGGTGCCTGGAATGTCATACACGCAGCTTACACGGTTACACCTGTGAAGTTAAAAGGGAATCTCAAAGTATTTTAATTGAAATTCTTCACAACTGTGCCTTTCATGGCAACCATTTAACCCTTTCAGTACTAGATCTGTTCTTTTCATTGTAGGCTATAGGCCTTATGTAGGCCTACCTCACAGACAAGTTTGAGTGGCTTCACACTCCGACATATGCCTATTCAAACTGTCCAACCATTGACACAGGCTCAGAATAATTTAACATTGTTTTTATACATAATATTCAGTCTGGTGGCCTGTTAACTGAGTGTACCGTGATGGCCTGGGGCAGTATTGTCCGATATAGCCTACGTAATATGATTCTGTTGATAGGTAATGACTTTAGTGTTGCTTTCATATAGTAGCCTATATATAAATGAAGCAATTATAATGGCGATGCTAACTGTAATATTATATACACATAGGAAGAAATTAAGATGGACGTCTTAATTGAGAATATTGCAGTGTAGGCATAACATTTGTGGCAGCATGCTAAAGGTCGGGTGGGCATAATGTAAAATATTTATTTATAATCAACAATTAGTAACTGCTGTTCATCTCTATACTCATTCAATTCTATTAATCATGAAGTAGGCCAGTTAGTGTGGAAATAGGGCAAACGCAATCATTTACACCATTGCTCGCTCTGCTAGGTTGACCTAGCAACCACTTTTGGCTGCTCACTTTGCTAGCCTAGCAGAGCGAGCAGAGTGAGGAAGCAATGTCGTTCCGCTAGCCTAGCAAAGCACTCGCACGAAGCAATTTTTTGCTCGCTGTCAACGGAACGCGTTGCAGGCTTGCAGCTATATTTGTCATCCAATAAAAAATTGTTAGGTTAGGCTAATGTCCTTTCAAAGGGGTAGCCTATAGGCTAGTAAACACTAGGATATACCCGGTCAGAGGTAGGTGATACGCCCGATAACACAACTCTTGCCGAGTTAACTTCAAGGCAAGGTTTTCGTCTCTGAGAAATTGAACCTCTCTCTCCACAACTCCATCCTTTCTTGCAAGGCAAGACAAAGCTGGAGAATATGGGAAGAGGTAGCGCTCTCGTTAACACCAGCCATTTCACTAAGTCACCACACGAGCGCTTTTTCCCTCAACACTGGTCTGGCAGCTTATGAGGTCAACATTTGCAATATTTATGCTACCTAAATTCATCCATCATCAGCCTAGTTTCCGATACCAGTGTAAAGTAATCCAGAAATGTTGACTCGGTTATTCAAATGGGTCTGGCCTTATTTATGTTAACGACTGTGCAATCGCCTGCGCAAATAGGCATAAAACTATCTTGATTAAACCATTGATTTCCATAGGCCTTTCCTAAGCTGAACAAAATACAATACATAATTAAGAGCCGATTCTGAATAAAATACGATAAATCTTCAGAGTCTATTAGTCGGAATGCGGGAAAGGATTCGACCAAGGGTGTTCGAAATGTGTATGTAAAAAGAGATCGATAATGCTTCGACCATTAAGGCGGTTCGAATTGTAGAAGAACAAAGAGAATGCTTCACCCAAAGGAGTTCAAATTTTTAAGATCAAAGAGACTGATTCGACCCAAGGCTGTTCGAATCGCCTAAAAACAGCGAATCAATCCGAGGCAAGGACGACTGGACTGTGGAGAAAGGAGTTAGTCTCTTCCAGGATTGCGAACGGTGAAGGTGAGGTTAGAAAGTGCTCCAGCGATATTATTTGCGTATACTTTATGGCCGGTTACTCTAGTTGAATCGTTCTTGGGGGTTTTACTAAGCTAATATTTGTGGACTTTTAACTTTCATACCGTGTTCGCTCTTGCATTTCTTTGTTAATGCGTTAATATTTGCGATTCATATACTTTGCTGCTATGTCTTTAGCTGGAATCGCTCTCGCTGTTTTTACTGCGTTAATATTTGTAGACTAACTTTCGAACCGTAGGCCCTATTCGCTATTGCTTTTGTGTATTTGTTTAAAGAGTTACTTATTGCGAGGTTTAGGTTTTATGGCAATTTTCTTTAGCTGGGATCTCTCTTGCGGTTTTCACTAAGCTAATATTTGTGGACTTTTAACTTTCGTATCGGATTCGCTCTTGCATTTTTTCGTTAATAATGAGATCATATTTGCGATGTGTAGGTTTTGTGGCCATCATATTTGCGATGTGTAGGCTTTGTGGCCATTCTCTTTAGCAGGGATCGCTTCTGCAGAGTGTTTTTATTGCTTAAATATGTGGACTTTAACACTAACATTTCGGTATTTTTTTTTCTTTTTCAGTTATATGGACTTTGAAAAAAATCATCAGGTTCGCTCTTGCTGTTTATTGTAATCCGTAAATATTTGGACTTTGGATTTTTTTTTTTTTTTTTTTTTGTAATTACTTTAAACTGTTTTCTGTAAATGTAATGGGGTAAATGGATTGACACCCTACTAATGACTATTGAATTTGCGATGAAAACGACCTATATAGCGATTCATAGAGTATACCTATAGTCTATTTTTTCCAGCTGATGGTAGATTGCAAAGTTCCCATCAAAATTTCGCAGTTATTTTAAAGATTTTTTTAGTGAAATATTTGTTTTTTTTATTAAAACTTGGCATTAATAACACGCATAGACGTAGTTTCATATTTTTGTGTTCAGTATTGAGAAATTAGCTGCTAAAGGATTAAAATTGCCATCCGCTGAAATAAAAGATTATAACCTATAGGCCTACGGCATTGAAATTTATGGCTAAAATTTAACCCAACTTAATTTTGTCCAAAAAATTTACCTTAAAGTTTAGTTTCTGAATCCAAAGCGAAAATGCTTCTTGAAATAAAATCTTTGCTCATTGAAAATTTACCACACTTGAGTTTCAGGCTATAAGGACGTTTGAGCCGTAAATATTTATGTTATAATAGATATACAATAATAATTTAGGTTTCTGATGAATAAGTTCTCTTTAATTGGGTGTTATGTATTTATGAATGTACTATGACCATGTTTTAGCTGGTAATTCTGCTAAATATAGAGGTTTACAGATACAACTTCCTTATAGAACGAAACTCGCAAGTGGTCAATTGCCGGAAAAAGCGCTCGTGTAACTGACTTTATTGGTTAGCGGTAGAAATTTTGCGAGTGATCTACCGAAAAAGAAAAAAATAATTTTATTTATTTAACTTCCAAACGCTTTCCAAAGAAATTAATGGAAGCATGTGATCCTCCCGAGATTCGAACCTGGGTTACCAAATGGAAAAACAAAGTAGCTTTACTGTACAAAACTAACCTATTAATAATAATTAAAACTAATCTTAAACTAAACTTCTGAAAAACTAGAAACCGTACTCAGATCCAAATGTACTGTAGTGTTATGTGAAGTGATTAGCAGTAGCCCAATAATTTGTACTGCCAAATTAAATTTATTTGTGATCTAGAAGCTGATCTCTGAAATAAATGCTGCTGCATTAAATTTACCAAAGGTTCTAGTTACGCTCCAATTAGGATATCAATCTGTGTAACAGATTATAATTCCCATAAATAGACTGTCCACCTATTTAACCCCTTCAGCAAGATTACTATTTTTTTACCTGTCTAAACCTAGATCTTGTGTAATTTAAACTATTATTCAGATGGTTTATTGAGTGTTTACCCCTTTAAAATCAGAGGTACCGGTAGATTATTTGCTATTGCTAAATAAATTAGTGTAATGGTTATCAGAATGATTACAAATTAGACTTCATGCTGAAGGGGTTAATAAGCCCCAAGGCAGGGGAATGTATAGCTTAATGCGTATTAATGTGGGGGATTAATGTGGATAAAACTGAAACTGATAGAAAATTTACCTATAAAATTTCAATAGCGAGGGGTGGCGTTGAAAATGTCCCGTAAAACTACCACTAAAATTGTGTAAAGTGTTTACTACGAAAAAATGAACTAAATATTTCTTAGACAAGAATTCCGATCCAAGAGGTACCCTTAGAATGCAGTAGAGCTGTTGCTGAACTGGTGTTTCTGGTGAGTGTTAAATCTTCGTATTTTGTTTTATAATTTTGCCTTTAACGTAATATTTTTATGAAAGTTCTAGAAGGTTGTTGAAAGTAAAATGTAGAAGCATGCTTGTGAATAAAACTTCTTTACTTGCAGATAAAATTAACTTATGTTTGCCATTATAAATTTAAAATATAAAAATTGCAGTTCTAATAAAAAAAAAATACTAATGTCAGTGCTAAAATGTAGTCTTAAAGAAGTTAAATCTTAGTCTGATTTAATAATCTTAACTAGATTTAGGAATTCTTAGATTAACTGTCTTCGTGGTGCGATGTATAAGGTGTTGATTTTCGGTGTGAGCATCCTGGGTTCGAGTCCACGGACTGCCACATGTGTTTGTAAATTTCATTAATCGATTTTAGGAGTATTGTTGGTTGTTGGAAGGAACATAATAATTGATATTGGTTCAGGAGTAATTTATCGAGAGGACTTCCCTAAGTGGTTAAGGCCCCATTAATTGCTCTTTCCATTCACATATGCATAGCCTACGTGAGTTGCAGTTGGGAAGTGTGTACATGCTTAGATTGATATGCAGGATTCGAAGTTGCATAATAAATCGTAGGCAGTGTCCATCAACCTTTAACTGTCTTCGTGGTGCGATGTATAAGGTGTTGATTTTCGGTGTGAGCATCCTGGGTTCGAGTCCACGGACTGCCACATGTGTTTGTAAATTTCATTAATCGATTTTAGGAGTATTGTTGGTTGTTGGAAGGAACATAATAATTGATATTGGTTCAGGAGTAATTTATCGAGAGGACTTCCCTAAGTGGTTAAGGCCCCATTAATTGCTCTTTCCATTCACATATGCATAGCCTACGTGAGTTGCAGTTGGGAAGTGTGTACATGCTTAGATTGATATGCAGGATTCGAAGTTGCATAATAAATCGTAGGCAGTGTCCATCAACCTTTAACTGTCTTCGTGGTGCGATGTATAAGGTGTTGATTTTCGGTGTGAGCATCCTGGGTTCGAGTCCACGGACTGCCACATGTGTTTGTAAATTTCATTAATCGATTTTAGGAGTATTGTTGGTTGTTGGAAGGAACATAATAATTTATAGATGGCTATACATAATTTCTTTAATTTTCAGAATTCCCGGTCAGTATTTCTATTTTTAATGTGGGGTATATATTTGATGTATATACTCAGGCACATACCCTATTACTGGGGGTGGCCGACATGAGACAGAGCCCGAACAGAAGCTTTTAAAGTTCCTATTCTCAGGGTCGGACTACTTCCGCGTTCCCTCCCCTATTTGTAGAATTGTATAATGGAAGGACTTCTAGCCCCTTGTCCCTGTTAAAATTTAGTCTCAAAGAAGTTAAAGCTTGCTTTGACTTAATAATCCTAAATATATATAGCATAGTTTTTTTTTTTTTTAGATTTATAGAAGTTTATAGGCCTAAATATTAGCCATGATTTTCAAATTTCCCGGTCACTATTTCTATATATAATATGGGGTAACCTTAAAATTTAGTATCTTTGAACAAAACTTTAGGAATTATATACTTTGTCTAGGTTTTAGCTTTACCTTGGGTGCAAATAAAACCTGTTATCGTAGTTAATAGTGTGCCAGATTTTAATTTAAAGTAGTCCCAGATTCTAAACATATAGCCTGCTGCACCGTATCTCTTACAGTTCTTTCGGGAGGCGTTGAATGTAGCTTTAAAACATGACGTCACTCACCATCTGCGCATGCGTGAGAATCTAGGCCTCGCATCTCAAATGTACAACTATTATATTGGATTATATTAGATTAACCTAACCTAACCTAACTTAACTTAACTTAACCTAACCCTAAAATATAAAAAAAATAACCAAAATAAAAAAAAATAAAATAAAATAAATATACCAAATACGAGTGGGATCGATCGCTTGTTTCCTCAGTGACGGGCGGGAGTTCTACCGAGTGAGCTATGGAGCGATCTGGGTGGAATGGTTTGAAGCATAGATTAAGAATAGGAGAGAGGAGTCTTGGAAAATCAGCCGTGTTAATAGTAGTTGGCCATTATTTACAGATTTGGCTGGAACCCTGCACTAGATGGCGGTAGCGCATAGCTCCTCCCTATCGCGGGAAAATACTTCTGTCGTCTGTTAATTGACAGTTCCTCTCCCTTGCTGCAATAGTGTACACGTGTCTCGTGTAGAGTCTGTAGAAACTCATGTAACTTGTTTGCTATCACCATATCAGCCATAGTCATAATGAATACAATGATTTATGAGTACATTGATATGCAAAAGCACTCCAAAGTATTGCCTACACTGAAATGTGAACAATACTCCATCAACCGGTCCTGTTCCCCCTCGTGACATCCCCCCTGTTGCTGCTCAAGATGTCCCTGCGGCTTCTGCAGTGGATGGAGGCCGGGGGCCCCCCCGGATCTGACACTCAAAGGAGTGAAAACGTTGATGATCTCCCTTTATCCCAGTAACTAACTCCATCATTGACAATAACACATTCCATTCTTTGTCCATAGCTCATGTTAATGTTAATTCCATACTTAATAAGGTTAACTATATTTTTTCAATTTTATACGATTCCGATATCTCAGTTCTTGGTATTAGTGAGTCATGGCTGCTGCCTTATGTCTCTACCGCCGCTATTTCTATTCCCAATTATGCAGTCCTAAGAAAAGATGTACACGGCGATATCCCAAAACATGGTGTATGTATGTATGTCAAGTCTTCCTTAAAATATATTGAAATTGATGTTGACCTTCAAAATACCCTTGTTATTTTTCTGCCTGACTATAATATTTACATAATAACAGTTTATCGCCCCCCTTCTTACACCCCCTTAGATAATGAGACATTACTTGACTTTATTTATGATTTTTGCTCAGACAAGGAAATAGTTCTCATGGGAGATTTCAACCTCCCTTCTATTAAATGGTCTTGTGATCTTATTCGTAGAGGTCTCAGTCTCCTCGATACAACATTCCTTGACTGTTTTACATCCTTGGGACTTACTCAACTTATTACAGAACCCACTTTCCACCCGTCAGGTAATATACTGGACCTGATTCTTACCTCGGAAAACGACCGAATTGGCGATACACAGGTACTTCCTCCATTTCCCAACTGTGGCCATAGCCCAGTTATCGCCAATTATATATTCCAGATCCAAACTATCAATGACGAGCCCACTAACATCAAGATATGGCATAGAGGTGACTACAGAGAGATTAACCTAATTTTGGAGGATATTGATTGGGATTTTGAATTTGCCCACCTCTATGTTAATCTAATGTTTTCTCGTTTTACAGACATACTTATGCCCTTAATTAACCGTTTTATCCCTACAAAGAGTTTCAATAACTTTTCTTGTCCTCCATGGCCTGTCAGACCCCCTATATTATTAAAAAATACCAGACATAACTTTTGGACTAATTATAAAGAAACTCGTACACAGTTTGGTCGTAACTCTAACCAGGCAAAGGACGCCCTGGATCAGTTTTTAGATATTAATTATCATTAAAAAAATTATGCCATCCATAGTCAGTCCAGGTATGAGGCTTCACTGATTGACCAACCAACTCTAAAATATTCCATTCTTATATCCGGAAAAAGAAGGTGGGTAGACCCAGTATTGGCCCACTCAAGTCTTCCACAGGTAACATCATTCACGATGCAGGGGCTATGGCTGAACTATTTGTGTCTTCCTTTGCCAGTGTTTTTTCAACATCTGCTCCCACCTCCCCTGCCTCACATCAGGTAACAGACAGTATAATTCCAGATATCAATATTAATCTTAATGATGTTATATCTGTTCTCAACAAACTTGATACGTCCTCATCGATGGGTCCAGACGGTATCCACGCCCACCTACTCAAATCCTGTGTCCATACCCTTGCATATCCTCTTTTGCTGATATACCGTGCCTCATTGGTCTCTGGAACCCTCCCTTCTGCCTGGAAGAGTTCCTCAGTTGTGCCCATTTTTAAAAAGGGTTCTCGCTATAATCCACTAATGTATAGACCAATCTCTCTAACTTCCATCTGTTCAAAGTCCTTGGAACGTATTATAACTAAATTTATCTATGAATATCTTGACTCTAACAATCTTCTCAATAAGGACCAATTTGGATTCAGACCAGGCAGATCATCCGAGGACCAACTCCTTCTAACTTACAAGGACATCACCAAATGGATGGACCAGGGTTATAATGTTGACTTGATCCTGTTTGACTATTCCAAGGCCTTTGACGTGGTTAATCATGACATTCTGATCACCAAACTTTATAGCTTGGGAATTAGGGGTAGGGTACTGGACTGGATTAGGGACTTTCTCCATAACCGTATTATGCATGTCAAAGTAAATAATCATTTTAGTTCTTTCAGGGATGTGCTTAGCGGAGTCCCTCAAGGCTCTGTCCTTGGTCCCCTGCTTTTCCTCATATTTATCAATTATATTACTCGTAATATTAATTCGTCTACCAAAATATATGCTGATGATTTGAAACTGTATGTAAAAATCAAATATGATAACCTCTTAAATTTTCTTAATTGTATGTTTGCTTGCCAGTCTGATATAGACGTGCTTGCTAAGGTCTCTAAATCCTGGGGCCTAACGATGAACCCAGATAAATGTGTCCACCTAAGATTTTGTAGGAAATAAATTGATTGGGATGACCTGGGTCATTCTGGCAGATACTATCTTGACAACTCCTTAATCCCTATTAGAGACTCTGCATCCGATCTAGGAATTTTAATCGATTCCTCCCTTAAGTTTCATACACACATCTCTAATATTGTCCACAAGGCTGGAGGACTCGCCCATAGTATCCTAAGGTCAACTGTTAACCGGGATGCCTCCTTTATGATGCCACTATTTATTTCCCATATTCGTCCCATATTAGAATATTCTTCCTCTCTGTGGAACCTTGGGTATTTGGGGGACCTAAGACTACTGGAGTCTGTTCAGAGACGCTGGACTAAATCTATTGGGGGTCTCGAGAATCTTGATTATGGTGAGAGATTGAGGATATTAAACCTATTTTCCATTAACCCGGCAAGCGCGATAGGCCTCACGGAAGGCTTCCTATAGGGAACGCGATAGGCCTCACGGAAGCAGGATTTTTAAAGGCGTACCAAAACGGCGCCAAGCTGTCTAGGGAGTCACAAATTGCGCCACGTTTAGTGCGACATGGTACCTCTCGATGCCACCCACTACCACCCGCCGCACGCATCCCACACAGTCTACACACACAGTACTCTCTCAGTCACTATGGAGCCTACACGCTCCCTGTTGACTCGCCCAACCCTGTTGCTGGCGGTGTTAGTGCTCGTGGCAGGACACGAACACGTGCCAGGGACCCCTCCTACGTATATACTTCTGAGGAGGATGAGCCAGTGCAGCCAAGAAGACCTACACGTGCTGGGAGAGGCACGACACGTGCAACAAGCACGACGAGTGCTAAGAGGTCATTGTCCTCAGCATTTGCTCTGACAACTGCTACTACAACAACTACTGCCTCTACTGTTGTGGCAACGACGCCCACGGCGCCCACCACCACCACAGGAAGTACAAGTGGCCGTCCTGGGGATGCAGGAGCATCGGGGGTAGTTGGAAAGAAGGGTAAGGGAAAAGGTCACCCTTATCAGTTCAAGAGGAGTAAGGTGACACCTCCCGCCTCTACCACCCCTGCGTTGCCACCACCACCACCACCCACCATGGCCGCCCCTGCACCACTGCCCACCACGGCCGCCCCTGCACCACCGCCCACGCACGCCCACGCCCCTGCTCCACCACCCATTCCCACCCATGCCCCTGGTGCTGTTGGAGGGCCTCCTAGAGTTTTGGCAGCCGGTCTAACGCCATCAAAGTTTGACGCCCTCCTCTTCCCTCCTGACTCCTCTGACGACGACGCTGCAGAAGGGGAAGACTTCGATCCCAGGGACTATGGCTGGGGTGGTGATAGTGGGAGCGAGTCTGAGGAGGATCAAGACCAATATGAGGGAGGTGCAGAGGATTCGGAAGACGACGATGTACTTCTGCACCGTAACCATGAGCAAGACCTGTCTGACGACGAAGGCGCAGACGACGTGGCTGACGGAGGGGCTGATCCATATCCCCCACGGGCGTATAATTTTGCCTGGTCTTAAGGGTCCCATTTCCAACCAGATTTGCACCAATTCAATGACAATCTGGCTGGTTATAATAATAATAATAATAATAATAATAGTTCTTAAAGCTAGCGCATGTGCCAGCTAAGGATAACCCAATAAGGCCGATTAGGCGTATTTCCATTGGGGTCCTGTACTATTACCCCATCCCCTTGCTCATGAGGGACGGTAACGACTTAGTGCTTGTGAAAAACCTTTAATGCACCGAGCGTGGGCGCGATCCTGGGCCTTCTGGGTGGAAGTCCAAGACGCTAGTCACTACACCAGCGAGCCGCAGACTGGCCCTGCAATGACCAGTCCACGGAATCTGATTTCTTCTGTGCATTTTTTGACCAGGAGGTATTATCTCATCTCGTTTCCCAAACCAATGGCTATTTTACCTGGGTGAGGGAAAGAATTGATATGATATCTCCTAGAGCAAGAATTCGTGCATGGGTTGATACGACTGTCCCTGAGCTCCTTGTGTTCTTTGCGTTGTTGCTAATCATGCCTCTCTGCAGGAAGCATGTAATGGAGCATTATTGGAAGCACGACCCAATCATCAACACCCCAATTTTCCGGAAGTATATGGCTCGTGATAGATTTTTCTTGCTTCTGCGATTTTTGCACTTCGCAGACAATAATAATCCAAACCGAGCTGATAGAATATGGAAAGTTCGGGATGTGTTGACCATGTTGTTGTAAAGGTACAGGATATTCTTCTACCCCTTTGCCAACCTGGTGATTGATGAGTCGCTCGTGCTTTTCAAAGGACGCCTGGTGTTCAAGCAGTACATCCCCTTGAAGAGACACAGGTTCGGGATCAAGATTTTTGTGTTGTGCGATTGTGAAAGTGGAATAGTGCTCGACATGATCGTATACACCGGCACTGATGTAGACATTCCAAAAGTCGGTGGCAACGACCCATTGGGCATGTCAGGGCACATTGTGAAAAAGATGCTGGAGCCCTACCTGAACAATGGGCACACGTTGTACACCGACAATTGGTATACAAGTCCTGCACTCTGCCAGTTCCTCCATGACCACAAAACGGGGGCATGTGGAACTGTCAGAACTAACAGGAAGTTCCAAGGCAATCGCATAGAACTGGACAACCCCTCCCACAGTGACACCGCTTCTGATGACGACTTGGCAAAGGAACAAAGGCGCCGCAGACAGGAAAGACCAAGAAGAAAGAAGAAAGAGCACTACAAGCAGCTGGAGAAGTCGGGGAAAGTTCTGGCGGTAAAGTGGCTCGATAAGCGACCAGTCCACCTGCTTTCGACTGTCCATACAGGTGCCCAAGTGGACTCTGGTAAATTCCACTACCGTACCAAGAAGTCTATCCAGAAACCTGATATGGTGGTGGATTATACCAAGTACATGCGCCTTGTGGACAAGTCTGATTGCCAGCTTGCAGGCGTTGAGTGTCTACGAAAAACAGTGAAGTGGTATCACAAGCTTTTCCTTCACTTTGTTGACATCACGATGCTCAACGCTTACATGTGGCTGGTCAAAAAAGACATGGCCCCGAACAAAAAACTCAAGTTCAGGGAGTTCATTTACAACGTCGCCTACCAACTCCTAGAAAAACACCAACCAGTCTCCGGTCACAGGGGTCGCCGTGCAGTCAACCTCCCAGACAGAGTCATTGATGGGTATGACAAACACTACCCTATCCACACCGAGCTATCTGGCACCCGGAGGCTGCAAGTACAGTGCCAGGTCTGTGCCCACTCCACCAGAAAGCCACAAAAAAGAAGCAGAGTCACATCAATGTGCAAGGAATGCAACGTTGGGTTGTGTTTGGGCGAGTGCTTCAGGGACTACCACTCACTCAAGTACTACTAGGAGTGGTACCTGTGTCGCCCTGCCTCAGCCAAACTCCTGCCCCGCCCACCTACCTCACTACCTACCTGCCTGTACCTGACCAACGTGATCTCAAAACACCTGCCTGCCTACCTACCTGCCCGTACCTGACCAACGTGATAATATTATCATAACATGTACAAATTATAGTTGTAGGATACGTTCATATGTTTTGGTATATACTGTATATATATATATATATATATATATATATATATATATATATAGATAGATATATAGATATATATATATATACAGTATATTATTTTATACAGTATACTGTATATAATAAGCAATATTTTCATTTATTATTTCAGTTTAATTCATTAGCCAGGCAATATTTTGTTTTATTTATATACTGTATATACCTATGTAATATTATACTTATGTACTAACCTTTTGTAATAATAAAAAACATAAAACAAACAAAAAACAAATAAATAAACAAAAAAAACATACTTACGCTCTGCTATTCATCAAAGTTTTCGACTTTATGAATAGCAGGGCGTAAGTATGTAAAAAAAAAAAATTTCAAGTGATATAAACACTCCAAAAATATCCCCATAACCCCTCTGGTTTCGAACCCACGTCTCTAGGCCTACATCTCACTCAGTCCGTCACTCTAACCACTAGACCATGACAGCTCACACTATACTGACAGCGATTAGTGTGTACGTATTTTCGGGCAGACGAATGCTTGACAAAAAAAAAATATATATACCCTCGATACACTTGTGTATATCGAAGTATTTTGTATGTATAATACTTTTACATAACCTAACATATTCTATCATTACGAACAAACAGTAAAGAAATGTACAAGTAAATAAATAACCTTTCATCCATGAGTTGCAAGCAAATAGTGCGTAAAAATGGTGTAATGATATATCGGGTTACGCTAACATACTGCGCCATCCAAGAAGCCTTATCGTTGTTTACATTATAGCAACGACAACACAAAGCGTCTATAAGGTCTAAATTTGTGCATATACCCACGCTAATCTGACCTACCTACTGTAATCTGACCCTTTTCTCTCCCGTGCCACCCACCTTTCTCAATCCACCACTCTTATTTCGCCTATTATTCGTCCGTATGCCTCTCTGCGCTTCATTTATCAGTGTATATTATTCACATGGGCTGCCTTACTCATGAATATGAACAGGTGAAACCATAAAGGTGCTTTTTAGGCGAGATATAGAGCGTTGCTTCTCATCAATCGCACGTTCTTGCCTCCACCCTCTCTCTCTCTCTCTCCTCCCGCCTGACTCACTCACACACACTCGCTCGCTCGGGGATGTCGTGCCTATCAGCCCATTTTTTTCAACTTGCAGCCACCGTAACTCCACACCCACATTTTTTGAGGGTGGATATATATATATTGGCGGATGTGGCTGCTTATTTCCAAGACATTGATGTACTTTTTTTTAAATTCTGTGAGATCGAATTTTTTGGCAGAAATGCACAAATAACTACCCTAGCTCCTAGGGCTATTTAGCGCTTAACAGGTTAACTGTCTTGATAGCGTAATGCATAAATGCGCGGAATTTTGGTGTGAGTATCCTAGGTTCGAGTCCTTGGAGTGCCACATGTATTTGTTGATTTCATTAATCGAGTTTAGAAGTGAAGTTGGTTGGTGAAAACATATACAGTAATATCAATAAAGTCAAAACTATATTAATCACTTCAATACGGATGATGCTATTCCGACTTATATCCCGACAATCAAAATGATAAAATTGCAAAACAAACAAACCAAAACAGGAATGGTACAATATTAAACTATTTTATGCAGCTTAGGAAAGACGTCTTTTAATCAGATAGGCATAAACTCCTACAGTACATGTCAATGTTTGCTGATGACGTAAAAATTATGAGACAAATAACAAATAAAAGTAGTTGTGAGGAGCTGCAAGGGGATTTAGATAAAATATACGAATGGAGCACCAAGTGGAAAATAAAATTTAATATAAGTAAATGTCATGTGTTAAATATGGGAAGAAGTGTGAATAGACCAAATTGGGAGTACAGGATAGGAGACAATACAATTAGCAAGGCCGAAAAATAAAAGGACTTAGGGTTGATTATACAAGATAACTTGTCGCCAAAGAAACATATTAACAAGCTCTTTAGCGGAATGTATGCAATGGCCGGAAATATGAAAGTTGCTCTGAACTACTTGGATGTGAACAGGTTAGCGAAAATTATAAAAAGTATGATTAGACCAAGACTGGAAAATGCAGCAGTGGTGTGGTCCCCGCATCTTAAAAAACATATTCACAAGTTAGAAAGAATCCAGAGCAGTTACTAGATTGGTTCAAAGTCTCAGAGAACTGCCATATGAAGGGAGGCTAGACAAATTAAATCTACCGAGTCTAAAGGAGAGGAGAGAGAAGGAGACATGATAATGATGTACAAATGCACGCTAGGGCTGGAGAGGCTGGATAAAGCTGGAGTCACACGAGCCTTTTTTCGAGCACTTTTTAAGGCCAATTATGGTCTGGAAGCTTAAAAAATTACACTTTATCAGAATTCAGCCGCGTAACATAATCTACCTTCAGTCTAGTTACCGATACCAGTGCGAAAAAATCCCGAAATATTACGAGAACAAAATTGCTCATGGAAAATTGACGGAAAAAGCGCTCGTGTGACAGCGACTTAACCCTCCAGACCCGGTTGGGCTCTGAAACCCATAAAAAAAACACCCCGCGCTACCCGGTAGGGCTCTGAGGCTCCGGCAGCTTGAAAGCCTGTAAGCTTGGTGTGCGAGGCGTCCGTCCGACGCATGTAAACAACAGCCGGCTGGACCGACGCCGCGCATCTCCGACCACAAGAAGGAGTGCGTCGCTTGTTCGTGTGTGCCTGTATGTTATTGTTAAGTAGCGAAAAGTAGTGTAAAGTGGCTGTTTTTGCCACAAAATTATCTCCAATGAAATCGTCATCACAACTGAACCAGTTGTTGTTGTTGTTCCCCAGGCTGCCTGGCCAAACAGCCCCAAGGTCCCGAGCAAGGCCAAGGCCATAGAGCGCCCCCACAAAACCCTCCCTGCTTACCACTAACAAAACCCAGGTGAACGAAGCCACTCTAAGGCAGGGAGCTGAGGAGGGCGCGGAAACGCCCGGGAAACCAAAGCCCCACCCAAGGCCCTGTGCCCCTCAGCAATTATGAAGGGAAAGCTGAGGGGCAAGGGAAAAATGTGACGTTTTGGCTCCCAATCTGCCAACTTTTAGGTTGGCAGTAGGGAGGTCGATCCACGGAAAAGACGCCGTCACTTGAGATCTAGAAGATATATAAGTAAAAGGAACAGTCAGAATAAGCTATGGGTATGGCAGAGATCGCTCAGCTCTCACTCTGATAGACCAGCCCATCAACTGAACCAGTTGACTTAGAGAGCTCTACTTAATGCCATTCTACAGGTACGAAACACATCTACGCTTGGGGATGCGTGGGAATGCGGAAGCAGTCAAAATAACAAACATACGGTAGCCTAGGCGTAGACGTTTTTCGGCCAAAATCCCCGGGTTTTTGGAATATATATGGAATACATAGCCGGGGCTGGAGGGTTAAGGAGGATATAATAATTATGGATACCGGAATAACTAGAGGCCACAGCTACCAAGTAAAAAAGCTACCTACAAGAACGACATTAGGAAGTTTAGCTTCCCCTATAGATGTATTGACAAATGGAATAGGCTGGAGGAGGGAGCTTAGCTCAACTCCTGTAAACTACAATTAGGTAAATACACTCTCAATCCTTTTACATTACCTCATAGCCTTCCTACGCTTAATCAAATTGTCTAAATGTAGATGATATCAAATAAAAACAAGTCACAATCACTGAAAGGGTTAAATGTGCATATGTACTGTATACTGCACTGTAGGATAGGCCTACCATAATCTCTACAGCCCACTCATAACAATTTGTGAACCCATATGTTTTTCTTTACGCATTTATAATTACCTACATTGATTTTAGGATACAACTTGCTTCTCAATAAATAGTACAGTATACAGTATAGTTTTGTAGTTGATGTATACACAATTATATTCATAAATTTTGTTTCCAGAGATATACTGTTGTGTACTTATATAATTAGAAATAGGTAAACTCCATAAATACTTTAAGAGTGGGCTACAGACTATGGTATCCAAGTGGACATACATACGTGTCATTGGTTAGCGTCATTTTTCCATTACACACATTGTATCGGCTCGGATAGGCTTGCATTTTGGCAGTTGGAGTGTAATTAATATGTAAAACTTGGAAAAATACAAATAAATAAATAAATAAATAAATAAATAAATAAATAAATAAATAAAATAAATACAGGAACTGGACAATATATAAACAAACAAAATATTATAACTCAAATTCACTATGTAAAAATAACATCGTATAAATTATATACCAAAACAATATAACCAATTAAAATTTAAAACTTGCAAACTAAACAAACCAAAACTGGGACAAAGACAATACAAAGTCAAACCAACCTTATCAAAATCGCTATGTGGAAACAACGTTTACTAAAATAAAATCCATGAAATAAATTATCATGTTTTTAACACCAGAACGCCACCTATTGAGTAATTAACTCACTAGGCATTGCCCCCCTGTAACATATTTTGAATATGGGAATATTCATACAGTGCTATTTAATCAGGGAACAATGAGGGTATTTTGTTTTGGCATTTCGGTGTGCTGTGGTAATGCACTGAAACTAGGTACAGCACAAATTCCATCCCAATAATATCTTCCCATTGACATATTGGGATTCGAACCCGGGTCCATTGGATTACCAGTCCAGTGGCAAGACCACTCTGCCACACCTCCCCCCCAAAAAAAATAAGTGATCAAGGATGAACAATGAGAGATCAGGACCAAGAAAAAAATCACAGCGAGATGCAAAAATAACAAAAATAAATAAATATGCATTACTGAGGGGAATCGAGTCAGTTCCGCACCACCGACCGAAGAGACAAATCAGGTCAGGAGCCAACAACCGAGCCAGGCCAACTAAGAGGGCCTGACAGGGTGGCATATGAAATAGGCCGCCCGAAAGACAATCAAATGAGACAGAATAATAACAGAAGGGGAAAAACATTGAAAGAGGACACAATAACTACGCAAATAGTCAAGCCGACGATGAAAGCTCGAGGGGAGAAGTAGATAACCATAGCCCTCCCCCATCAAGCTCCAGTCGCCGGCCCCGAAGCCCCCCAACCGCGACAAGGAGGGTAGTAACAGGGGGGACTGCAGTATCTACACCAACAATATTGGCAAACCACACCAGCCTCAGCAGAGTTACAAAACAAGACAGTACTATATCAATTAAAATGTAAAACTTGCAAACTAAACAAACCAAAACTTAGACAAAGATAATATAAAGGCATAATAACTTTCAAATACGCTATGTGGAAATAACGCTTACTAAAATAACATTTATGATATAAAAGATTACGGTATGATGGCGCTAGTAAGTCATGTCTCACCTGATATTACGTTTGGCTTGCTCTGTGCTGTATTAATGTCTGTCAGATGTTGACAGATGTTGAATAGGATGGCTAAGTGTAGGAACATGTTTGTATATCTCACTCGAAATGAAGATATCGTTTTTAGATATTGCTGATAACAATTATTGATAAAAATATACTTGGTGCCGAGACATCACATATTAGGCCAACTGTACATTAGGCAACTTTGACTTGGGAACAACAAAATCCTACCAAAACACTTAACAACAAACATTTGACAACATAATTATATACCGTGGGAGTTGTAATATCCGGAAACAGTTCCCATAGTCCCGTAGTGGAAGCAGTGTCCTCTTGTGGTTGTGTCCTAAACAGTTGTACATCATGGAACCCACCACCAAGCTGTAGAAGATAATTATAATATAGTTAGCTTTCATATATAGATAATTAAAATGTAAAACTTGCAAACTAAACAAACCAAAACTGGGACGACACAAGATAAAGGTAAAATAACTTATCAAAATCGCTATGTGGAAACAACGCTTACTAAAATAACAGGGCGGGTGCCCGACCCCGAAAGGGATTGAAATAGGGGAGCTATCCCCCCGCCAAAGGCAGCTTTCTAGGGCCTTTCCTAGCTGGTGCTGAGAGGATTGGGTTCTAGTCATGTGGTGATGGGCTGGTCTATCAGAGTGAGAACTGAGCGATCTCTGCCATACCCATAGCTTACTCTGACTGTTCCTTTAACTTATATATTTTCTAGATCTCAAGTGACGGCGTCTTTTCTGTGGATTGACCTCCCAATCTACCAAGATTGGAAGCCAAAGTGTCCCATTTTTCCTTTGCCCCTCAACTTTCTTGTAATGCCCTCGAAAATGTCCCGCACCCACAATAATACTAACCCGAGTTGACGTCAGGTATAGCGTAAAATAGTCGTAGATGGTAAGTCCAATAAACTCATCACATGATAACACCACGAGACTATCACCTGGTTCTTAAAAATCGGACTAAGGTTGCTATACTTTTAGTACGTCCGTGGTAGTACAGTGGGTTAGCGCGCGGGCCTGGTGGTGATGGTGGTGCGTCACTAACCAGGGTTCGAACCCCACCCAAGGCATCTCAAAACCTGTGGGTTTTTAGTGGGGTTAAATTCCCTTCAGAGGTTCGTACCCTGCACCAGGTACCAGGAAAGGTTGATCCTAAAGGTAGCCTGGGGATAAATTCCCATTCCTATTTAACCTGGAAAAACCTAGCATTTCATTGGTGGCAGTAAGGGAACGTGACCTGGTAGCTACGTGCTGGAGCACCCGTCACGCGAACCCTATACCAAGAATTGAGATGGCTAAGGTAAAAAGGCTACGATACCTTACGACCTTACGAGGCTAGGGACTAGCCTAACTAAAAAGGAATGTGGTGTAATGCCCTCGAAAATGTCCCGCACCCACAATAATACTAACCCGAGTTGACGTCAGGTATAGCGTAAAATAGTCGTAGATGGTAAGTCCAATAAACTCATCACGTGATAACACCACGAGACTATCACCTGGTTCTTAAAAATCGGACTAAGGTTGCTATACTTTTAGTACGTCCGTGGTAGTACAGTGGGTTAGCGCGCGGGCCTGGTGGTGATGGTGGTGCGTCACTAACCAGGGTTCGAACCCCACCCAAGGCATCTCAAAACCTGTGGGTTTTTAGGGGGGTTAAATTCCCTTCAGAGGTACCAGAGGTACCCTTCAGAGGTCCCACCAGGTACCAGGAAAGGTTGATCCTAAAGGTAGCCTGGGGATAAATTCCCATTCCTATTTAACCTGGAAAAACCTAGCATTTCATTTCTCTTCATAATTGCTGAGGGGCACAGGGCCCTGGGTGGGGCTTTGGTTTCCCGGGCGTTTCCGCACCCTCCTCAGCTCCCCGCCATGGAGTGGCTTCGGTCACCCAGGCTTTATTGTAGTCGGCAGGGAGGGTTCTGTGGGGGCGCTCGGTTTTGGCCTTGGAATTGCTCGGGGCCTTGGGGCTGTTCGGCCAGGCAGCTTGGGGAACAACAACAACAACAACAACAACAACAACAACAACAACAACAACTAAAATAACATTTATGAAATAAAAGAACACAATCCACCACATAGGGTGTATATTACTACATGAGCAAGGTAATCTGTTTCCCAGGCAAACTATTCACACACATAATATTATTTTTATTAATCTCACCACAACACCCCCAATGAAATTAATTAAAGTATATATGATCCACCGGGATTCGAACCCGGGTTATCACACACATATTTTTGCCACCTTAACCAACGAACAACATCTAACAACAACGAACTATCGTCATTTCAAGGAATTAGTCAATTTGGGAAGTCCGGGACGTTCTGGTAAATTTGACTAAACTCTGCATGAATAAAGAAACTACACTTAGTGTCAAAATGTTCTATTAAAATAAAATTTGCAACATGAAAAGACATTAACAATAGTACAAAATACAAATAGCACTTACTAACAATAGTGCTATCGGGTAGGTACCTGTAAGCATAGCATGCCTCAAGTGACCCCTATCAATTACTACCCTATAAATAACCTACATTTATTGTACAAATAAACTAAGGAAATCGCAAAAGCAAGCAATTGATACTATCGACAATGAATAGATACAACAAAGAAAAATAATTGCAAAATATGAAGAAGTTGCTTCTTCATATTTTGCAATTATTTTTTAACAGATTTAAACAAAGAGTAGCCTACTCTTTTAACAAGAACAATTAATTTTATAAATCAATAATAATAATAATAGAAAAAGATAAAACATTAATACTGTACATAGGCTCCAGACAACAAGTAAGCAGAGGTTATACAAGAAACTAAAAGTTAAAAATGCTTGATTAAAATTATTGATGTCAAATTTTATAATACAGTCACACCACCCACAACGAGGAGCGGCACGTTCCTCGGTGCCACTAGCAGTGGCAAACTCAAAAGTAACAAAAGTAAGTAAGTAATAATTGACCTTAAAAAGATTACATTTATGTAACAATTTACTTGCCTCAAAACATGTCTGCTAAGAGTCTGTACAGTATAGTAACCTAGCTCTAGCCCAAAAGTCATCTACCTTAGTGCAAATTTTACAAAATTTTATTAACTGGGAATACAAAAATATTATAATTTATTTTACTATCGATATTACTACTAGGGAAAGGAAAGTTTATTACGTTAAAATTACAATCATCAACTTTGTGATACATTTTAAGTATGCACTGTTCAATAACAATCTCTATATTTATATCAAGAACATTTTCAACTTCATCGTTTAGGTTACCTTGTGTGAGGGGGATGGAATTAGGATAAATAAGTTTAGCAACTTGATTAAAACTTAACATATTGCAAACGAGAATATCGTCAATATACAGTACAGTATCTACTATTATTACTTAACAATTTAACAAGTGCTAATTTGTCTGGGATGCTATTTTTCTTGCTACTGTCAACTAAGTCTTTCATATATTTAAATTCTAAAGCAAGCAAGAATAAATCTGCAATTAAAAGGCTAGCATTTCCACCCATAGGAATTCCTAATATTTGTTTGAAATTGTAAGGCCCGAATCTAACGTAAGTATTGAAAAGGAGGAATTTAAGGGCATCTTTAATTTAAGTTAATTTCTATCAAAATATACTGAACTAGTGGTAGTACAGCTAAGTGATGCATTATTAAAATATGAATAAACATTTATGAAAAAATTACCATTCTTAACGAATCTGTCAAAGTGAAAATCTATAATAAAGCAAAGTTCTGAATATACTAAATCTAAATGCAAATTGGTATACAAAGTAATCTTAACTCGTAACAATCTGAAACCAAAACAAGATAGATACTGGTACTCTGTCAAGCAAAACAGAACTACTCACAATAAAAATTTAAGAAAACAGTGGAATAAATAAATATGATATAGCATACTCTATATGCCACCACGAACCAGAGCATGGGGAGGGGAAGAACATGAACTAATTATAATGTAAAACTTGCAAACTAAACAAACCAAAACTGGGACAAAGACAATATAAAGTCAAATTAACTTATTAAAATCGCTATGTGGAAACCGCATGCTAAAATAACATTCATGAAATAAAAGAACACAATCCACCACATAGGGTGTACATTACTACATGAGCAAGTTAATCAAAATCGCTATGTGGAAACAACGCTTACTAAAATAAAATTTATGAAATAAAAGAATCTGAATTTAAACTTTGAAAACAACAAACTTACAAAATCCACATACCTGAGATGATACTGATATGATACTGCTATGTGTCTGCGTCATATTATGGACACGTTTTCATAATTAAATGTAAAACTGGCAAACTAAACAAACCAAAAATGGGAAGACACAAAAGAACTTATCAAAATCGCTATGTGGACAAATTAACAACCTATTTCGCTACAAAATCTTAGTACCGGTAATTATATGCTAAAACTTGCAAATTAAACAAACCCAAACTGGGACGACACAAGATGAAAGGCAAAAGAACTTATTAAAATCGCTATGTGGAACATTTAACAACCTATTTCGCTACAAATTCTTGGTAATTAATTAAATGCTAAAACTTGCAAAATAAACAAATCTAAACTGGGACGAGACAATATAAAGGCAAAAGAACTAATCAAAATCGCTATGTGGAAACAACGATGAAGCACAACAAAAAATATGAAATAAATTAAAATGTAAAACTTGCAAACTAAACAAACCAAAACTGGGACGACACAAGATGAAAGGCAAAAGAACTTATCAAAATCGCTATGTGGAAAAATTAACAACCTATTTCGATACAAAATCTTGATAATTAAATGCTAAAACTTGCAAAATAAACAAATCTAAACTGGGACGAGACAATATAAAAGGCAAAAGAACTAATCAAAATCGCTATGTGGAAACAACGCTTAAGCAAAATACGATTATGAATTATGATGTTTTTTACACCAACCAACTTCACATCGAAACTCAATTAATGAAATTCGCATTTATGCATTACGCTATGAAGTCAGTTAAAATAAATCATATGCTATACATTCCCTTACCAGGTAATTTCTTGATACTTAATGGACAAATATGGAAGAACGATGTCTCTGCATCATAATAAGACCAACTTTATATATTTTGCACTATACAGTACTGCATATCAAAACAAATTCTTTAAAATAACCGAGAAATCTTGATGGGATGTTTGAAATTTTCCGTCAGTTGAAAAGAAACAGACTATAGTATTATTATGTTTTTTACACCAACCAACTTCACATCCAAACTCAATCAATGAAAGCAACAAATACATGTGGCACTCCGAGGACTCGAACCCAGAATACTCGCATCGAAATTTCACGCACTATGCACTACGCTATCAAGACAGTTAAAGATATATGGACAAGCCAACTACAATAAGAGTTAGTGAAACATTATCACAGTACAGTACTGTACTCTCATTGTAATTACAACTCCATACAGTATTATAAAGTAAAACTTGCAAAATAATATACAGGTGGTCTCCCTCGATTTACGATTGAGTTACGTTCCTGAAAACCCGATCTTACGTAGAAAAATCATATAGCGAACCCTAACATTAATGGGGGAAATGGGGATGCGTTCTGGGTCCAGCCAAAACTCAAACACAAATACTTAATTAAAAACCTATAGTAATAAGTAACACCCCGTTCTTAACATTAATCATCAATTACAAACCCCAATGTACTTGTAATCATCAATTACAAACCCCAATGTACTTGAATAAACTAATGAAAGCATATGGTCCTCCCGGGATTCCAACTCGGGACACCACACCCAGAACATAAGCACCTAAACATTACACCACCAACACACTTAACCCGGCAAGCGCGATAGGCCTCACGGAAGGCTTCCTATAGGGAACGCGATAGGCCTCACGGAAGCAGGACCATAAAAAAAGCCTTCCATAAAAAAAAAGGGCCTATCAAAACAAAGGAATTTGTCTCTAGGTGAGATAATTCCCCTCCAGTACTCATCCATGTAAATCTCACCCACCCCCCTCCCCTCCTTCCCCACCTTATTCCCCCCTCCCTCCCCTCCTCAATTATCACCTATTTTTCCTCTTATTATCATCATTTATCGGTTATTTTTCTCTCCCGCGATAATGTAGCACAAGTGGGTTGCATAAAAGATCGTTATGCAACACCCAGACACCGGCACACACCGCCCCGCTCTTCTCAGTTGACTCCCAGACAGCGAGAGGGGAAGGCTGCCTGTCTCTCTCTCTCGCCTGAGATTATGACCGGGTGGCCAATATCTTCGTTTTTCACCACCCAAATGCTTTTCCCACTTATTTTAGCACTCTTGAAGGTTCATATATACATCATATATGTAAAATAAAAGCATACCGAAAACAAATAATGGTTTATATTGTAAATATAACGAATTCTGTCAGAATCCAGGGCTAGAAATGCACAAATAACTACCCTAGCACCTACGTCTATATCGCGCTTGTCAGGTTAAAGGTTGAGTACACGATATCAAGACAGTACGGTATGATAGCGCGAGCAAGTCATGTCTCGGCTGTTATTACGTTAGGCTCGCTCTGTGCTGTATTAATATCTGTCAGATGTTGAATACGGTGGTTAAGTGTAGGAACATGTTTGTATATCTCACTTGAAATGAAGAAATCGTGTTTAAATATTGCCGATACCAATTATTGATCAAAATATACTTGCTGTCGAGACATTACTTATTAGGCCGACTGTTCATTATAATGTAAAACTTGCAAAATAAACAAACCAAAACTTGGACGAACACAGTAACAAGACAAAACAACTACTGTAATCAAAATCGCTATGTGGAAACAACGCTTAAGCAAAATAATAATTTATAAATAACAAAACACAATCCACCAAATAGGGTGTACATTACTACATGAGCAAGTTAATCTGTTTCCCAAGCAAACTAATCGCACACATAACAACGCACTATTGTCAACTTGGACTTGGGAACAACAAAATCATACAAAAACACTTTAATAATTACCATGAGAGTTGTTATATGGTGAAACAGTTGCATCCGATGGAAGTAGTGTCCTCTTGTGGTTATGTCCTAAACGGTTGTACATCATGGAGCCCACCAACAATCTGTGGAGGATATAATGTAGTTAGCTTTCATGTATAGAGAATTTATGGATAATTTTCCAAGATTATAGATAATTTATACATAATTTTGGCTCTGTCTCGAGTCGACTCCCCCAAAAAGACAACAAATAAATACATAAAAATATAAAAACTGGGGTAAGTGCCACAGTATATACAATTATACATACAGTACATACATTTTGCAAGTTTTACATTATAAACTAAATACAGTACTACATTAACCCTCCGGGCCCGGGCTGGTCCGCTAAAGGACGGTCGCCCGTACCCGGGCGAAATAGACGAAAAACGTCTTGGCCTAGGCTACCGTATTTTTGTTTATTTTAACTGCTAGAAATTTCCCACGCATCTATAAACGTAGTGCAGTTTTCAATCTGTAGACTGGCGTTGAGTAGAGCTCTGTAAGTCAACTGGTTCAGTTGTGATGACGATTTCAGTGGAGCGAACTTTGCCGTGATGTTGACAATATCGGAGCTTTTCAGATACTAATTTCGTCTTACGTCACAACAATAACATTGATCCGACGTCTCCTTGTTTTCGGAGGTGCGGTGACGCAACGATCGGCTTTGTTTACATGCGTCAGACGCACGGCGTTCAGACCAAGCTGAATAGGCTTTCAAGCTTGCTGCCTATTAACATGACACCCGGGCTCCTGCCCTTCTGCTGCGGTTGCCTTTTAATATGACACCCGGGTAGGAAAGGTTAATGTCAGCACATGTACAGTTGTCCACATAAGTTCAGTTCCTCCCTGTGATCTTATGCATGGAAATATAATGCGCACGATTGAATTACGAGTGTAGTTTCTTATGCAGTGGTTAACTCATCTGACTAAAACGCTGTTTCTTTTCAACTAGCGGTAAATTGCAAAGTTCACATCAAGATTTGTCAGTTATTTTGAAGATTTTGAAGTGAAATATGGTGGTAATTATATAAACTTGGTCGTATTATCATGGAGACATAGTAGTTTCATATTTTTTTATTAAGTATCGGGAAATTACCTGCTAAGGGATTCAATTTATCGCCACCTGAGAAGAAACGGAGTATAGTCAACTGATAATTTCAAGATACATCACTCGCAATAAATTCATACTAATTTTACTTTCATATACAAGATCACGACGAGGAACAAACTTGGTGGGCAACCGTACAGTCATTATAATGTAAAACTTTAAAAATAAACAAACCAAAACAGGGCCAACACAATATACAGTATAAAACCTTACACCAAATAGATTCTTTGAATCTATAAATTATACTGTAAAACTTGAAAAATAAAGAAACAAAAACTGGGACGACACAATATATATGCAAAAGAACTAATCATAATTGCTATGTGGAAATAACGCTTAATTAAGTAAAATTATGAAATAAAAGCTAAGTTCTGAAGCATTTGGGCTATAATAAGGCATTGTATTATATGGGGAAGAGTAAGGTTAGGGTCTTTGAAAGGGGTGCAGCCACAGAGTGTGAGGTAAGTTCAATGGTCACGTTATGAAGAATGTCAGCGCATTTAAGTGTGTCGAGTAAAGATGCGAGTATGGAGGAAGAAGTGCGGGAAGCATTGCAACAGGGGAAGAGGGTTGTAGGAACGTTGAAAGCAGTAACAAGAAATAGGGTGGTCAGTATGGAAGTGAAGAAGTCCTTGCATGACTGTGTGGTATTCCCGACACTGACTTATGGAAGCGAAGCATGGACGTTCGAGAAGAGACTCAGACCAAGAGTGAGAGCGATGGAAATTAGTTACTTAACCCGGGAACTGCGGGGAGACTCTTAAGAGTTCCCCCGGCGGACTGCGGGGAGACTCTTATGAGTGAGTGAAAAAAAAAATCAACTTTTGACATCGGAAAAAAAAAAAAAAAAAAAAAAAAATTGTTTGGCCCCTGGGCCATGCAAAATCTCGGTCCTCTACCTCCCCTCCTTCCCCACTTTCCTCCTCTCCTTCAGTTATCACCTATTTTCCCTGTTATTCCCTTATTCTGAGGTATATTTTCGTGCTAACATTAGCGAGTTGCAAGCAGGGTGTTGTCATCACTGATGGCAAGCGAGTGCAAGCGAGTGCAAGAGAGAGAGTATCGATCGACTGTGTCTCAGTGGCCTTGGGGGAAATTGGCGGGAAAGCAGTTTGCCTCACCCATACATTATACAACTCGCGGGCTATATCTCCGATTTTGACCATCCAAACGCTGTTTTCACTCGTTTTATTGTTGTTTCAGGTTAATACCTTTATAATCAACCCATAATAGGCGCATATGGATAAGTATTAATGCTATTAATGGCACAATGAATATTTTAGTGACGGAAACACCTCAAATACGTCAGCACAGGGGGACGTTTCCAATTACCCCCATGCGCACTTCAGAGGTTAAGAAGTGCGTGCGGAGTTACATGGAGGGATAGACAGACGAATGAGGAAGTAAGAAGGAGATGTGGTGTGGAGGTAGATGTGCTGGAAAGTGTTAAAAGGAACACCTTGAGATGGTTCCGTCATGTGGAACGTATGGGAAACGAGAGAGAATGACTAAGAGAGTGTACAAGAGTGAGGTGGAAGAACAGTGAGGGAGAGGCAGACCGAGAGCGAGGTGGAAGGATTCAGTTGAGAGGTATATGAGTGAAAGCAGTGTTGGATGGGAGGAGGGACGTCAGCTGACAGGGAACAAAAATGCATGAGGCGATTCATTTATGGTCACCCCTTTGGTGATCTTGGTCACCCCTTTGGTGATCTTGGCATCTGGCAATAGATAAATTATATCATTTGCTTTCTATCTATCTATTATATTGTAAAAATTGCAAAATAAACAAACCAAAACAGGGACGACACAAGATAAAGACAAAAGAACTTATCAAAATCGCTATGTGGAAGCCATAATTAAATTGTAAAACTTGCAAAATAAACAAACCAAAACTGGGATGACACAAGATAAACGCAAAGGAACTAATCAAAATCGCTATGTGGAAATAACGCTTAATAAAATATATTTCTGAAATAATAGAACACAATCCACCACATAGGGTGTACATTACTACATGAACAAGTTGATCTGGTTCCCAAGCAAACTAATCGCACACATAACAACGCACTAACGTCACGTTCAAGGAACTAGTCTATTTGGAGAGCCATAATCCCTGACAGGGGTGGTCATTTGCAGACCTCTCTAGCTCATAGCCGTGCCAGGCAGAACACTAGATAGACACAGGAGATCAATTGACCACTTGCGAGTTTCAGGCTATAAGGAAGTTGGGGCTGTAAACATCGATATTAACCCTCCAGCCCCGGCTATGTATTATATATATATTCCTCGAAAACCGGGTGTTTTGGCCGAAAAACGTCTAGGCTAGGCTACCGTATATTCGTTAATCAGACTGCTTCCCGCATTCCCGCGCATCCCCAAGCGTAGCTGTGTTATTTACCTGTAGAATGGCATTAAGTAGAGCTCTCTAAGTCAACTGGTTGAGCTGTGATGATGATTTCATTGGAGATAACTTTATGGCCAAAACAGCCACTTTACACCACTTTTCGATACTTAACAACAACATACAGGCACACACGAACAAGCGACGCTCTCCTTCTTGTGGCCGGAGATGCGGAGCGTCGGTCCTGCCGGCTGTTGTTTACATGCGTCGGACCGACGCCTCGCACACCAAGCTCACAGGCTTTGACGTCATGGGTGTTTAAGAGCCCTTCCGGGTAGCTCGTGTATGCTTTTTTATGGGCGTTCAAGAGCCCTTCCGGGAACAGAGGGTTAAAGAGAAAAGCAATAATAATGTGGGTTTTTGATGGATAAAAAGTATTATCAAGTTGGTTTTATGTATTCATAAATGTATTATGACCGTATTTTAGCTGATAATTCTGCTAAATATTGATGGCCACAGCTCCAACTTCCTTATAGACCAAAACTCACAAATGGTCAATTACCTGATTTTTTTTCTCTTGCCAGACGGTGTAATTCCCGAGAAGGGGTGGCCATGAACATTAATAGGCGTTTGTCACGAATCGCTAGGTCATGTTAAAATTAAATCAAATTATGTGATAACATATGAATATACTGTACTAAACATTTCTATACTATTCACTACCTTTTTACGTTCATGTAAACTATATTTACCTCGTCATTAAGCAGATTTCATAAATACAGTACAGTACTGTATATGCTCTATTACCGTACAATTTTTTTTTACCGCCGGCACTAACAGAATATGTGAGCTGCAACACCATCAGCTCTGAGCCCTCTCATTCTGTGCCACAGGCCGTAGCTCGATTGGCAGAGCGTTCGCCTGCTAACCGTGAGGTTGACGGTTCGAGCCTCGGGCCAGCCAGTGAATTATTGGCAGACGTTTGCTGTTGGTGAACGGTGCGGTCTAGCAATCTGTGGCAACTATTCACTAAGCTGAGAGGATTGGGTTCTAGTCATGTGGTGATGGACTGGTCTATCAGAGTGAGAGCTGAGCGATCTCTGCCATACCCATAGCTTACTCTGACTGTTCCTTTTACTTATATATCTTCTAGATCTCAAGTGACGGCGTCTTTTCCGTGGATCGACCTCCCTACTGCCAACCTAAAAGTTGGCAGATTGGGAGCCAAAGCGTCACATTTTTCCCTTGCCCCTCAACTTTCCCTTCATAATTGCTGAGGGGCACAGGGCCTTGGGGTGGGGCTTTGGTTTCCCGGGCGTTTCTGCGCCCTCCTCAGCTCCCTGCCTTAGAGTGGCTTCGGTCACCTGGGTTTTGTTAGTGGTAAGCAGGGAGGGTTTTGTGGGGGCGCTCTATGGCCTTGGCCTTGCTCGGGACCTTGGGGCTGTTTGGCCAGGCAGCCTGGGGAACAACAACAACAACTATTCACTAAGTCCCTGATTCATCAGGGCACCCACCCTAGCCTTGCTATTCAGCAGGGAGTGTATGGTGGTAAACACTGCATCATCATCATCATCATCCGTAAGTCGGTTTCTTTTCAGCCGACGATAAATTGAACCCCTTGGCACCTAATTTATCGATACTTAATGGAAAAATATGAAACAACTATGTCTCTGCATCATATAAAGACCAAGTTTATACAATTATCACCATATTTCACTAGAAAATCTTCGAAATAACTGAGAAATCTACCATCAGTTGAAAAGAAAGAGTATTTTATATTTGTATTTTGTACTATTATTATTATCTTGTCAAGTTGCAAATTTGGTTTTAATAGAACATTTTGACACTTAATGTAGTTTCTTTATTGATGCAGAGTTTAGTCAAATTTACCAGAACGTCCCCGACTTCCCAAATTGACTAATTCCTTGAACGTGACGACAGTGCATTGTTATATGTGCGATGAGTTTACTTGGGAAAGAAATTGACTTGCGCATGTAGTTGCGTTACACCCTATGTGGTGGATTGTGTTCTTTTATTTCAAAGTTTTATTTTATTAAGCGTTGTTTATTAAGTATGTAGTCGATTCCGAATCAATAAGGGAGTTTGAAAGTAATCTTGATAAAGCATGGGGAAGACAAGATTTGAAGTTTGATTATAAAATAAAAATACAGAATATTAAAATGTTGCGTCTGCTACCGCCGCCGCCAACACCGTGAACGACCGCAGCAGTGCAAGTACTGGTACTGAGCTGGATACACAGGCATAGTTTGCCTTTTTCCAGAGGATCTACTGTAAGAAACTGTAAGTTTCCACATAGCGATTTTGATAAGTTTTTTGCATTTATCTTGTATCGTCCCAGTTTTAGTTTGTTTATTTTGCAAGTTTTACATTATAATATATATATATATATATATATATATATATATATATATATATATATATATATATACTGTACTGTATATACTGTATATATGTATTTACAAAATACATCATATTTAAAAATACCACACACCAACCGTCTGAAATCATATAGTGGGCAGAGCTGTCTCAAAGCAGATGGGCAGAGTTGTCTCGTAATCAACACGGGGCCGAGCTGTCTCGATTTTACTGGGCCGAGCTCTCTCGCCGTGGGCCGAGCTGTCCCGTGGGCCGAGTAGTCTAGCATTCTGTGAAAGACCTTGGGGTGTTAATGTCTGAAAATATGGGTTTCAAAGAACATAACCAGGTCAAAGTTGCGGCTGCGAAACGTCTAACGGGTTGGATTCTGCGTACATTTATAACATGCAGTAAATTACCTATTATAACGCTCTACAAATCTCTAGTGCTACCGCGGCTTGAATACTGTAGCGTATTAACATCCCTAGACGAGGAGAGGCTATTGATGTCATCTATTGTGACTTCATGAAGGCGTTTGACAGAGTGCCCCATAAGAGGCTGATGGAGAAGATCAGAAGCTATGGGATTGAAGGAAACATCTACCAATGGATCAGTGACTGACTTCCTGACAAACAGAAGACAGAAGGTGAAGGTTAATGGCGAGTCGTCTGAATGGAGAGAGGTCACAAGTGGAGTTCCACAAGGCTCAGTGCTGGGTCCTCTAATGTTCGTCCTCTTCATCAACGATCTTCCTGAGGCAATAAAGCACGGAAGCAAAGTGTACCTGTACGCAGACGATACCAATATCTTCAGAAGGATTGTAGACAGCGAGGACTGTAGAAAACTCCAGGAAGATCTAGACAGGCTGAAGAACTGGTCCGAGAGGTGGATGTTAAACTTTCACCCAGACAAAACCAAATTCATGAGGATAGGGAGGTCCAGCGTGGAGGAACGTGTTTACACAATGTACAATAACATCACGAAGGCCAATACAGAAAAAGATATCGGTGTGGTGATAGATGGTAAGTTATCTTTCTCTGATCACTTAGCTGATAAAATAAAATAAAGCAAACAAAATTATAGGCCTGATCCGGAGAACATTCGTGTACTGTACCTAGATCCAATTATCTTCAAGGCTCTGTACACTGCAGTTGTGAGACCACACTTGGAATATGCGAACCAAGTGTGGTGTCCACACCTCCTAAAGGATATCGACGCACTGGAAAACGTACAGCGAAAAGCAACGAAGTTAGTGCCACAACTTAAAGACCTCACCTACGAAGAACGACTGAGGAAGCTGAATCTACCCACCCTGTCAATTGCTGAGGGGCACAGGGCCCTGGGTGGGGCTTTGGTTTCCCGGGCGTTTCCGCACCCTCCTCAGCTCCCCGCCATGGAGTGGCTTCGGTCACCCAGGCTTTATTGTGGTCGGCAGGGAGGGTTCTGTGGGGGCGCTCGGTTATGGCCTTGGAATTGCTCGGGGCCTTGGGGCTGTTCGGCCAGGCAGCTTGGGGAACAACAACAACAACCCACCCTGGCTTACAGAAGATCACGAGGAGATCAGATCGAAGACTACAAGATCGTCAACCAGAAATACGACCGAGACTGTACAGAGGACGTTTTTCAACTGAGGGAGGATAACAACACCCGAGGTAACTCGAAGAAACTATACAAGCCCAGGGCAAGACTTAACCTCAAGAAATACTCCTTCTCACACAGGATCGTTAACACCTGGAACGACTTGCCGGAGTGGGTAGTCAACGCTGAATCCGTTGAAAACTTTGAGTCTGGCATAGATAAAGTGTGGAGGGGCCAGGACTAAAAATATAATTATAGGGCACACATAACCACCACACGCAGGAGTGGCCAAGGTCCAGACAGGGACCAGGCTACAGAGCTGGAGCCACAGGCCTAAGCCTCTTCCAGAACATCATCTGTGAGTATCTGTGAGTATCTGTGAGTATCTATACAAGGCATGTGAAATAAATTACTTAGAGAGTGTACAAAAGAATTTCACTTCGCATATAAGTTCGGTAAAACAGCTACACTATTGGGAGCGTTTAAAAACACTGAAACTCTACTCGTTGGAGCGTAGAAGAGAAAGTTACCTAATAATATACACATGGAAAATTGCAGAGGTTTATTGCCAAACATACATACCCCGATAGCCATGAAATTCAGGGATAGGAGAGGCTGGGAATGCGATATCCCCCGGATAAATAACAGGGGTGCTATGGGCTCTCTGCGAGAGGGCTGGTTATTACACAGAGGCTCACGTCTCTTCAACAAACTCCCGCGGCGAGTAAGACATGAGGGGCGTGTCGTTAGACAACTTCAAGAGAGCGGCCTCGATGTCAAACTGCAAAAAGTGCCAGACGAGCCCATCTTCGCAGGGGAGCGTGCTGCCCCTTCGAACAGTCTGCTGCATCTAATGACCACCCAGAATGAGGGGCGGCACGCTCCTCGGTGCTACTAGCAGTGGCGAACTAAACAAAAGTAAGTAAGTAAGAAATATGATCTTGTTTGTCAACTTTGTCATGGATGATGGGTGGAGATAGACCATAGCCGCGACGCCATCTAGACCTAGGCCTAGGAAGTTAAATATATTTTTTGTTAGGCCTAGGCTATTTTATCTAGCCTAGGCTACCTTAGGCCTAATAGATTTGTAACAGTAGGCTAAGCTGCTAATAACACCAATGACCAATAGCATTGCAATGAAGTATATAATATCAATTATCTAGAGATCCTACACATTGAAATATTTAGTATAACTCCATTTCTATGTCACAAATTATTTTGACATATTCGAAGACAGATATGGAATCTATATTATGCTCTAAACATCATATTAAAATTAGTTTCAACCCTCGGCAAAACCTATTAAAAAAAACGGTAACATGTCTACCTACCGTAAAACGGTTATCAATACTCTCTTATAGACGGCGCAGCTTTCAGCGACGCCATTTTTTCATCAACTGGAGAGCTCTATCCCTCAACTTTTTTAACACCTTATTAGCGGCCTAGGCGGTTTATTTATATGTACCGCCCAGCGGGGTGTTTTTAGCCAAAATAGGGCTGTTTACGTGATCATTTTCATGCCTAAATAAGACCCAGAACGTAAAACAAGTATCTATCCCTGAAAGGGCATAAACAGAGCTTTCGAATGACACCATAACGATCCTTTTATGATGGCTAGTTTTCTTGCAATAACCGTGCAACGCGAGTGCAAAAAGCATGTAATTAGGCACTTTCCCCATACAATTCCATATATAGCGAGTGAGAGAGGGAGGGAGGAGGTGGGATTCGTGTCAGTAGGTTCGCCGCGGTGGTCTGGAGCAGTCATACGCTCGCTACTCTCCTGCCACCACTTGTCTCTCTCTCTCAGCAACATTACGTGCTGAAATTGCCACACGACCTATGTCGAGCGCCGCCACATAGTCCAGCTTTATTTAACTCGACTTATGTTGTGCGCCGACAGTTAAGGGTTAATACTATCACGCCATCTGCCAATCCCCATTTGAAATTGGTCGTATGCGTCTTCGCGAGAAGATAATTTATGGAATAGGCTCGCAGCCTTATACGTAATTTATTAGGGACAATGTAGGTCTATGGAATCCTTATGTTGTACAGTAAACCCTCGCTATCTCGGACCTCTAAAAGTCGGAAACCCGCACTTCTCGGACTGGCATCGGCCTCTCGGAAAGTTCGCCGTATATCTCGGAAAATTCCGAGATGTAAGGGGAAAACTCCGAGGGCCCACATGGTCTGCGGACAGGTGTCATATATCTCGGAAAATTCCGAGATCTAAGGCTACAGTGAGGTGGAGAAGGACAGTGAAATGGAGAAGGAAAGTGATATTTATAATATATGTCTGCTGGATACTGTACAGGTACTGTAATTTATCTTGAATCTACATTGTTAGTGATAGGGAAGTCTCTGTTTTCTCTGGTGGCTCGGACTCCCTCTTCCAATTCGGACATTTTCCTCTCCTAAGTCGGACATAAGTCGGACTTCGGACATCTCGGAAAATCGGATATTTCGGACTGGGTCTCCCCCCAATTAGTCCGAGATAGCGAGGGTTTACTGTACTCATGTATAATCCACTGTGGGAGAATAGTTTTTATCACATTTATAAAAACCGATATTAATAGAAAAAACGCCTATTCTAATCACTCTCAGAGCTCTTTCGGACATCCTCACTGTTTACAAACGCCTTCTTTATGAAGTATAATCGATGTTTAACCCCTGCTGGCAACATAGATGACGATTTCAATAATTCATGGAGGGGGGCTTTACCCCCCCCCCCCTCAACCCATCGTGTATCCCACATTGGAATCATAACTAAGACCATGAAAATACTCACTCAAAATCTGGAGGAAAAAACATGAAAAATAAGGGTGCGAGCTTCTTCCCTATAATTGCCCGCGCAAATTCATTATTAATTCGCGTGAATGCGCCTACACTCGAACATGAATTCGCGCCAATATGCCTATGCTCGAATATTAATTCGTCGAAGTGTCCAGATACCGTACCAGGTACTAGTGACATATACTAAGTGTTAGCTGAGGGCTACTTTTGCATCCCACGTACTGGGTACTATAATAGGTACATATAGTAGGTGTTAGGTGAGGGCTACTATTGTATCCCACTTACTGGGTACTAGTGACATACTGTATACTAGGTGTTAGATGAGGGCTAGCATTGTATCCTACATACTGGGTCTAGGTTAGGTTAGGTTAGGTTCTTTAGTTAGTTATTGTTGTGAACTTGTGACCCTCTCGCTGCCACTCGTTGCCGGAGTAAGGTATGTCCCATAATACTATGCACTGTTACCCAACCAGCAGGGGTGTGGGGGCGGCAGCCCCCACCCATAATACTAGGATAGGTTAGGTAAGGTTAAGCTAAGGTTAAGTCTTCTCAAAGTTGACTCAATTTTTATAACATAGGCTATTACTCACTCCACCCAACTGGATTTCTACTGTTAGCAGTTTTACCTAACCAGCGGGGATGTGGGGGCGGCAGCCCCCACCCATAATACTAGGATAGGTTAGGTTAGGCTAATGTCTCCTCAAAGTTGACTATTTTTATAACATAGAATATTACCCACTCCACCCCGTGAAATCCGTCAAATCCAAGCCAACTTTCAAAAATTGGGTTTTACGGGCCTCGAAAATGCACAAACCCGAGCCAACTTTTATTTACAAATGCGCAATATATTCGCAATATATTGATAGACTTTTGTCAGAGGGGGCGGAATGCCCATATTGCCACCGATACCACATCACTTACCTCGTCGTACCTTCCTGTTAGGCTAAATACAATAGTATATTTTATAGCTCGTATAGCCTAGGTGCAATTATAGAAATTTACTAAGAATAGGCTATGATCGACAGGCAACATATGAAGGCTAGGCCTAAATTAAAGTTAGCCTAGATTCCTAGAATAGTAGATATAGGCCTAGGCTAATTAGGCCTATATTTAGGCCTATATAGAATTGCCCAGTTTAAGAAGATCCTTAACAACCATGAGTTATAAATTACAAATATTGTTAAGATTATTTCACCATATCTTGCATAAAACAACGAAAAATACTTGCCAAATCAAAATTCTAGGGCCATGCTTCTTTGGAGGCTCAGGCAGTCAGGCTAAACCTAATGTTTTCGTATTTCTTAACACATACTAAGGAACATTTTGTGCATGATATCTTTGTATTTATTATTGTTTAATCATTCTTGTATTTAAATATAAATTAAGTTAATCAAGCATCTCAAAATTGGGAGCAGGTCTTTCCCGCCCTCAGACCATTCCGATTAGAAGATCCCGCCCGCTTAGCTAGGTCCTTCCCGCCAGAATGTTGTGGGCGGGAAGAGCCAAGCAATCAATCTTTCCTTGGCTGATTCCGCCCTCCAAGATTAGACCGTTCCGCCCATATGCATGCATCTGATACAATATTTCCATTCTCCATCACAAATCCTGAATCTAGGAGATTATTTCTAATTAATTTGAGGAGATGAGACAGATGATAACAGACCAGGTTCACATGCAATATGTTTTACTCTTTCATTTAAAGTTGTCACTGATGGTAAAGGAAAACCTTTAGTATCTCTGAGATCATTGTAACATTTAGGGCTCAAACTTCTTAATGTCACCGCATATGATATATCTTCTTCAGGCCAAAATTTCACAATTTTCTTTGATACAAGAGCATTGATCTGAGTCTTAGTAAAAAGAGGCCTCAAAATGTCATGTACTTTCTTGTTAAAGTTATCTTCCATCAATGTTTCTTTAATTTGGTTTTGCACTTCTAAATACATATTGCGCCAGTACTGTACCTCCATTTCTGACTGTTTCAATTTGTTTACCAATATTTGCTCTTGTCCTTGACATTTTTCACAATACTGGGGCTTATTTCCACTCTCACCTTGCAGTATGACGCTTTCGGGATTAGTATCTATGTCTTTTGAAGCTTTTCCCATGACACCATCCACTTCATAATTTTCTACTATATGGCTAGTACTGGAGCTGGATAAAAGTTCTGCAACAGTTTTCTTGATACCTCGCTTTTCTGCTCTCACAAATCTGTTGCTAGACACATCAGGTAGATTGGCACCTGAAAGGAGTAAAATATTTGTTTATAAAACTCTATTATATTATGCATTGCATTGCATACACACACACACGCAAGTACACACATTCACACACACACACACATACATACACACACACAAACCTACGTAAACACGCACACACACGCAAGTACACACATTTACAGACACGCACGCACACGCAAACACATACACACACACACGCATGCACGCACACGCAAACACACACACATACATACACACACAAACCTACGTAAACACATACACACACACTTCGCTGCTGCCAAAGATATATTTGTAGTAACTCCAACTATAGTGAATATATACCTATCACTAGAGTAGTGAGTTGCAACTATTGGCTAAAAAACCAAAGACACACCATGTTCCTGTTAAAGTCGTTCTACTGTATAGCCTGCTAACTTTAAAGTTGGCGTATATATGATAATTGTCACTCAATACTGGATGTGGAGCTGTGATAAGATCAATTATGTTAATAGGTCACGGTAAAATAATTATCACTGCAGTTTTGTTGAGCTTTGATATACCGATTGTTATGCCCTGTTTTTCTACAGGATTAACTTGGGTAATGTGAGTTCTAACTGACTGGGTATAGAAGGCTGCATGCACAAAACAAGGTATGAGGAATAGAGAACACAAAATAAACACACAGTAACAAGACACACGATCACATTTATTGACGTACACGCTTCTGTAGTTTTCTTGATAATGATTAATATGAAACATAAGAAGGTATGAATACTCGTACTAGACAAATGATAGAATTGAACAACTAGCATTAAGTGGATCTGGATGGAGCCTAGTCTCCCACTTCCAACGTTCAGGTATTAATCTTCTGATCACTGGCTTTATTCACAAGTTGATATACTGGAGACCATCAATGTTACTTATAGATTCAAATTCACTGTTAGATTTATTACTGATAGCTCTGGTGCACAAGTAGTAGTTCACAGACTAGATTAGACACGCGTATTTTAGAGCACAGGAATTCTAGTAACCTCAGGGGGTACTGATCTAAGTTTTATATTCTTATAGCAGAAACACATAGAACGCAAATCAGTGGGCGAACATTAGATATCACTAGGGTTTCACTTCTATGTAATAATATCTGGATATATGGGTAATTACGAGAGTTAATATCGCCTGTTAATTAATAAACACTGATACGCTTAGCACTTCCTAATGGAATGGTTATATATGAATTATACTGGGGCAAAGATATAGCCACTTCATAGAAATATTAATAAGTGAGTCTCTAAATAGCACTGTAACACTGTAGTACTGATAGAGTGAATCTTGGGTAGTATTTGATTGGTCTGGTCCTGGTTATCTTGCGTCCGTGATGTTGGGGCTAACGACTGGTTCCGCGGCCGTCGAGGTGGTCCATATGTAGGAAGTTCTCAAGACGGATCTCTTGGCGATCGTTGCTGGCTACACTCTTATATACCCACTGGTTTGTGAAGGTTATAAGGTGCACGTAGATTTCTTGTACGTGGACAGATCCTTCTATCTAAATCTGCCACGGAGTCTGCCGGCTCTGGAACTCAATTCTCAGCAACAAACAATGATAGAGCTGGAGGTCAACTCTGGTGACCAACCACTTGGTGTCTATCTTTCAACTGATTTTACTGGGGGCTGGAGCTTGGTTTATAGGCTCGGTTTTGGACCCTGTAGGCCATAGGGATCTCGAGTTTTGATGGACTTATTTGAGCTCTCAATTGATACGGGAACTAGGTAAGGTGGTGATTACTGTTGTGGCACATGGCTATATGGAGCCTTCATAATGTGATATAACTGAGCCTTAGTAAGAGGTACTATTTTGGCTATACTGGAAGTATTTAGGGGAGAGAGACTGGATCTACTTTGCGAGGAGGATTGGGACAGCTGTGATAGGAGCGTCTCTCTTAGAATGTTCAATCTTCATTCTATGGTATAGCTGGGGTGCTAATTTGGTTATCGGAGTATGCAAGAAAGGTTAATGGGATATTGTGGGTTAATAGAGGTTAGTAAGGGTGTTAGTCATACATGGTTAGTTCATTGATAAGAAGAATTCCTGTGCTACCTGGCAATGACCCGGAAGTCAAAACAGGGGGTCAGGTATACCTCCGCAGGGGTAGGTGTCTCCCTCCTCGGGTGGGTGAAAAGGGGTAGGTGCGCGCCCTCTCTCTGTGATGGTCGTCCGGCGGCTGTGGCTGGGGGCTTGTCATATTACAAGTGTTTGTAATAACCCTCTGTTTATGAGACAGATGTGGGTGTTCGTAATACCAAAACCGAAGGTGCCTTGACCAGCTGGTTTAATTGGTTGGGTTGTTAATTGCATGGTTTGTTGGATGTGGTGGAGACTGGGTTGCTAACTCTGCCACATTTATCTGAAAGTATGGCAATAGAAGTTAGTCACTGGCGAGGCGGCTAGCCTCGCACTGACGATCATTTGGTACAGGGTTGTGAATGGGTTGTGAGGGAATAGATGGCATGCAAAGGGTTAATAAAGTTCTAATGGTGTTCCTTCCTACTGGGGGAAGGTAGGCTGGATAGGAGTATATATACAAAAGGTTTGAGAATGTTAGTAACGGAAAAGTTAAGGATATTCAGGGGGTGTGGTGGAGAGGTTAGGTTAGGAGGGAGTGGAGGAGCGTGGGGGGTTAACGAGAGGGAGAGGGTTAAGGAGGGCTACGTGGAAGTTTGACCCTAAGGTCTCTGGGCGTAGGGGTGGCATTAGACTACAGTTGGTATCGTAGCCTGGGGGTTAATGACAGGGAAGGTATGTTAGCCAAACGCTACCGGGGGATGAGCAATATGGGGTGGTATATGAGTCTGGAAAGGATAGAATCATGTGGACTGTGGGGCTGTGGGGAAGAGGAGGTTAACTGTAGGTGTGTGCTTGACTGGATAAAAGTAGAGAAAAACATGGTGTATTATTACTCGTCAATACGATGGTTATGGACACTGTTAATCTGACACTGTTTCTTGCTGACCTAGTTGTTCCTGGGAACTGCGTTTTCTATGAAATATATACCAAAGAAAGCGGCAGTTCGTAGGGGTAGCTTCGTTATTGTTTCGTGGTAGATATGCGTCGAGACAATGGTAAAAGAGGGTTATCTATACAATGGTGTACCCGTGGGTATCATAGTTTCTTATCAATTATGACATGGGGGTTAACATATTACTTCTCGGATGGAAGAACATACATAGACATAGATTTATGGGGGCGGTTGGTCTTCAGAAACTTAGTCTGGCAAGACAAGGTATTTTAGGGGGTTAACATATTACTTCTCGGATGGAAGAACATACATAGATTTATGGGGGCGGTTGGTCTTCAGAAACTTAGTCTGGCAAGACAAGGGTTAACATATTACTTCTCGGATGGAAGAACATACATAGATTTATGGGGGCGGTTGGTCTTCAGAAACTTAGTCTGGCAAGACAAGGTGTAGGACACGAGGGGTAGTGGATACGCGAGGTGGGGGAAGGGTCAGCGGTTAACCCTCTCACATCCTGACGCGATTTTTGAGCCTATTAGGGATACTTTAAAGCCTTTGTTACCATCAGCGGTATCTATAAACCTTTAGTTTGTTTACTTCAACCTCTGCAGTTGTCTTTGAGTTAGCTGTGGGCAGAAAACTAATTTTGGAGAGGTAATTAATACAGTGAGAGTAATCTATTTCTTATTGCTAATCTGGCAACCTCTGCGTCCTATGGTCGTGAGAGGGTTAAAAGCGATAGGCAGGTGTGGTTTGGAGCTGCTTAGCCCTGCGGGCTTCGGCCTGTCTGAACTGGTTGGCTTGGTTACCTGGTCCTTCGGGCTTCTTGTTCTGGGGCATTTTACCGATAACCATTTTATGCTTCAAATCAGAGAATAGCGGGGACTGGACGACTCGGCCCATGGGACAACTCGGCTCGGACAGCTCGGCCCACTTTTGGACAACTCGGCCACGACAGCGAGACAGCTCGGCCCATTATTTGAGACAGCTCGGCCATGACGGCGAGACAGCTCGGCCTATTATTTGAGACAGCTCGGCCATGACGGCGAGACAGCTCGGCCTATTATTTGAGACAGCTCGGCCCCATGTTATGCTATGGGGCAATTTTTTTAATATAGCCGTGAAAAAACCTGTAGCCTTGAAATTCGTGATTGTATCTAACCTTGTGATATAGCCGTGAAAAAGCCTGTAGCCTTGAAATTCGTGATTGTATCTAACCTTGTGTGTGTGTATATATATATATATATATATATATATATATATAGGCCTATATATATATATATATATATATATATATATATATAATGACGATCAGACTAAAACACGCCCATTAATAGGAAAAATCACAACCATTTTAATTTTCAGCCGATGGTGATTAGCATATTTCCCATTTTTATAGAAATCAGTTACTTTGCAAATAGAGTAGCGAAATATGGAGTGATCATTAAAACGTGACATTACGGTACCCCTTGAGGTTTATGTCGCCTTTTTTATTAATTCCGGCTGTCATTAGACGATCTCATACAGCTTAGGAAGGATCTGTAAGTGTTGAAATGCTGAAGACTGTCTAGAATAACCGTCTGTCTTCCATATAACCTTACTAATCTAAATAAAATTACCTCATAATAGACAAAATACACTGTAAAGTGCGTCATGATCCTCAAGGGGTTAACATGATGATGATAGAAGACAATCATATATTTTCAATCCTGATCCTACCTACAGTAGGCCTATATGTCCCTTTTTTATTTATTCGTTCTAGGAAACATTTATCCTCTAAGTCATCCATTAGTATTCTCATTAATATTATTGACCTACCGAATCATTTGTTGTTAGCCATTTCTAGACCGGTACTTTCTGGATTTGAATGATTAGTTGTAGGACTTTACTGGTTTACGGTTTTACTGGGCCGAGCTGTCTCGCCGTGGGCTGAGCTGTCTCGTTTTTACTGGGCCGAGCTGTCTCGCCGTTGGCCGAGTTGTCCTGGCCGAGCTGTCCCGTGAGCCGAGTAGTCTAGCAACCAGAATAGCCTGCATACAGAGACAAGCAAATCTTTGTCATGTGCATTGAAGCTGATTACAGATAATAACACCATTTTGCTTACCTTTATAGAGGTGAAGAGAGGGCACAGCATCTTTCTTTAATAGTCGTTTATTTTGAGGAGTCTCTATCCCTAATAAGCGACTCTTCATATCATCAATGTAGTCGTCCTCGGTGAAGTGGGTTGAGCAAACAACAACATTTTGTGGATTGATTGCATCAGCACGATGACACAAGTTTATCCAGACATTCTTTATGTGTTCATCTTTTGGAAAGCGGAAGTACTTTATATTTGAGCCTACTGTCTTAACTCTGGTGTTTGAGCACCCATACAGTGAACACGAATTTGGCATTTTTAGAGAATTATAGTAATATATGCATTGCCTTCTTTAAAGAAACACTGCACTCCACTTGGAAAGTGTGTGGTACCAAGGCCACCTCTACAGTAGTACTGAGGAGGTATAGGTAATGGTCAGGTCCGGGCAGACTTAAGGCGCCAGTGACGTCACGCAAACTCCGACCCCGCACGGCCCAAGGGGTAGGGAGGGTCAGCAAGAGACACAAGAAAGAACAAAATAGATGACAGGAGAAGAACACATGTAGTAGTTCGGCCACACATCTCAAGCACACAAGCATTCAGAAGCACCAATCACTCTAATAGAGCTCATCTAACTTATTTTATGTGGCGATAACTGGTGTGTTTACCATCACGTCACAGGGTCCAATGGCGGGAACACTCAACATGGGAGGTGGAAGAAGATGTGGTCTTTTGATGAGATAAACTCTTAGAAATTGTATGAATGTGCACAGCTCAACATAGTCAAGAGATCGCGGTTTTCATATTAACAGAAAACGATTATTTTTAAGAAGATATAACAGGCCTTCGTAACTTTGGACAAGAATCAACACCCAAAACAAGGCCTTTAAGCCCTTTATGTTTATTATTGGCTTGATGAGATTATTTTTCGGTATGCAACACATCTTCAGGACCTTGTTCGATCTTTTGCAGAGCTTTAGTATTGAATTGAAAGGTATTTACCCTTTCAGGTCCGGGGGTTGCCGTTTAGTATTCAAAATAGAATTATCTTTCTCTCATTAGCTCTCCAAAAGTAGTTTCTGCACACAACTTGCTCAAAGACAACTGCAGAGGTTGAAGTAATTAAACTAATGGTTTTTAATCACCCCCGATAGTCACAAAGGTTTAAAATATCTCTTAAGGACTCGATCCAGTCTATCGTCATGCCAGCTGTTTGAAACTGCCAGCTGTTTGATGGCTGAGGATGCCAACGACTTTTTAAATTAGTATTTTTCTCTGGAGTTTAATGGAATTATATTGATATTGCCTATACATATTACAGTATATTCATGACAAGTTATGACCCTGCATTAAACTTAGTTTTTTTCTTTCATCCCTGTAGTTCACCAGCGCCACTCCATGCCAGCCTTATGCAGCTTTCCCTCCTGTCTCTACGATAGTCTAGCATAGGCTACAGGGTGTCCAAAAATAGGCATTCAGGTCTTTTGGATTAGGTTTTATAGAAAGATCTAATCATAAAATGTTCTATAAGATAACATCCAACTCTCAACTGTTAAAGAGCTATTGCATGTTGGAAATGCTAATTTCCCATATATTTCCCCATAAGACATGCCCAGCTGAGGTTGAGATTTCGATTTTGTTATATAGAACATTTTGAGCTTATAATCATATACATAATCATATCCTGAAGTTAAGCATGCCTATATTTTGGACACCCTGTAAGACACACACGCTCTCGGTTACTAATGACCCAAGAGGTTAATAATTCATTACCCACTCGCGTCTGGCTACTCTGGTCGCTAATAGTAAACAGTGTCTGGGTTATGTAAATGGTGTGTGTGTGTGTGGGTGTAGGTGTAAGTGTAAGTGAGCGGGTGTGTATATGTTTGTTGGATGTAGGCTAATATACAATATACTGTTATTATAGTTGTACCGGTATATTTAAATTTTAATGTATATTTAACTCATATCTGCATTGTATTGCCTCACCTTTATCTGAAATTAATCTCCCCATCTCTGCTTATCTGGTTTATAAATTAATATATTAATTTACGGAGAGAGAGAGTGAGTAGCATAATGGTTCGTGCGCTGAATTTTTTGGTGTGAGTGTCCTAGGTTCGAATCCTTGAAGTAGGCCTACCACATGTATTCATTAGTTTTATTGATTTCGTTAATTAAGTTTATTAGTAAGTTAATTTGGCGAGTTGTTGATTATATGAATCGTTACATTGATAATATAAATAATAATTGTGGCTAAAGATGGTTTCACGATATGAGCTGAAACGTTCCACCCAATAAAGATGACCTACCCAACTAAGACAACGCCATAAAACTTTGCTTCCCACCGATGAGAGTATCATAAACTGTACTGTATATATATATATATATATATATATATATATATATATATATATATATATATATATATATATATATATATATATATATATATATATATATATATATATATATATATAGATATATATATATATATATATATATATATATATATATATATATATATACCGGTATATATATATCAAACTATATATATATATACCGGTATATATATATATATATATATAATATCCTACTCTTCCAAATTGTAAACAGTTGTTTTGCTGGAGCGGCACTGAGTCAAGCCCCGATTCAATTTGTTGATGTTTTCAGAGTGACAGTGTAACTTTAACTTTACGATTGACTGAACCGTGTATGTAAAGGATCACCAAAGGAAATGGTAACAGGAAAAATGGAAATAAAATCTCTCTCTCTCTCTCTCTATATATATATAATATATATATTATTATTTCTATTCTTCCTCTAACGTGAATAGTGGATGTGAACAAAATAATACACACTGACGTCTGGAATTGAAATTGAATAGTCATTGTTGTGGATATACATTTATTTATATTTGTCTCGTAAATATTTGCTGCTAGAAAATATAGAGGTCAATGAAACAGTCATAATAGCCTATATATTCAGGTTCCATAATTAATACTCCGCTGAAAACCTTGATTACTAAGGTGAAGTCTAAAAGAGGAACATTAACTCATGTCTACAACACTAAACGATTATTATTAGTCACGGGCTATTATTAGAAACGCTTTAGGATTGTGAAGAAATATTGATAGTTAGTCTAAATGATACAGTTTACGAGTAAGGTTGTCTGAGAACTATTGATTTTGACCGTCGGGAATAATGTGATTCTTTAGAGTAGCCTATGTGACCTAGCCCTATAAATTATTAGAATTTTGAAGGATTTTGCTGAATTTTTGGTTTATACTCTATTAGTTTACTTGCATCATTTGGTTGTAGTGTTTATAACCTTCATAACATTTTGTCATGATTTTATCAGTATGAGTCCTGATAAAATATCCGACTTGATTGTAGAACATAATTATGACCCTTTAACGTATACTGGATTTTTTTTTCAGCTGATGATAAATTGAATCCCCTAGCAGCTACTTTTTCGATACTTAGTGGAAACATATGAAACTAATATGTCTCTGCATCATATTTAGATCAAGTTAATATAATTAGTACGGTACCACATTTCACTACAAAATCTTCAAAATAACTGAGGAATATTGATGGGAACTTTGCAATTTACCGTCAGTTGAAAAGAAACAGACTATAGTTATTATTATGCAGTGGAACCATGGATATATATATAATGTTATCGTCATACACTACTGCAGTCACTTGTCCGACATCTGCATAATGTATGGGTGTGTGTGTACGACTACCAGTTTGAAGTAGGAATATATAACTTTATGTTGTAAGGAAATAGTAGGTATGTAAGTAAATCCTGTATCTCACGAGAGCTTTTATAGTCAACTTTCGATCATCAACATTAGGCTATTCTGGCAATATTTCTGGCATATTTTGTAGTGGTATCGGAAACTAAACTGATGATAGATGAATTTATGTGGCAGCAATGTTTTAAATGTTAACCTAATAAGCTGCTAGACCAGTTTTGAGGATAATTGTTGAGGGACAAAGCGCTCGTGTGCTACCACTTTAAGGGATACGTGTGCCTTTACTGGGTTCATAAAAAACTGTTACTCGAGTAGAAAATTAATATAACTGGAGTTTTTCAAATTATGATTCTAAGTAAATTCAGTTTATAAGAGACATGCTGTTCTAACTTGATTGCTTAACCGTGTGACTGGAGAGAGAGAGAACAAGAGGGATACCTGTTTAGCTTTAAGAGTTTAAAACAAAAAATGAAAAATGCAGTTTTACCGATTTTGAAAACAAGAATAAGGTTCCCTCTGGAAGAAAACAAAATAGAAAAACAAATGTTATTGACTCCGTTTGATTGGTGTGTATTGGGAAAAAAGTGGTGAAATATTGTAGCGGAATATATCTATCTATCTATCAATCTATTGCCGTGATCCCCGAAGGGGTGGCCACGAACGAACCGCCCCCACGCACCTCTGTCCCCAATCAGTCGACGCCCCTCCCCCCAACCAGCACCGCCTTCGTTCAAATGTACTTCCTCACCCCATCCTTCCACCTCTCATTCGGTCTACCTCTCCCTCTCTGTCTCTCCACCTCGCTCTCGTACACCCTCTTAGTCATGTCATTCTCTCGCTTTCCATACGTTCCATATGGCCGAACCATCACAAGTTGTTCCTTTTCACACTTTCCAGCACATCTACCTCCACACTACACCTCCTTCTTACTTCCTCATTAGTCTGTCTATCCCTCCATGTAACTCCGACCCGCACTTCTTAAGTAATTCATTTCCACTGCTCTCACTCTTGGTCTGAGTCTCTCAACCAACGTCCATGCTTCGCTTCCGTAAGTCAGTGTCGGGATTACCACACTGTCACGCAAGGACTTCTTCACTTCCATACTGACCACCCTATTTCTTGTTACTGCTTTCAGCGTTCCTACAATATATGAAAGTATTAAATATGGTATGTGGCGGGTGGAGTGATGCTGTGGAGCTTGAGGGTAGGTTTGTTTTTATCTGGACTCCCTTCACCCTCATGTTTATCTCCATTAGGTTTGAAAATTGAGACGTTCGGCCCATTAGTCTGGCAATTTTAAGACCTTTCGCCTCATTTCTTTGTCAATTTTAAGACCTTCCCAGCCATTTAGGTGTCAGTTTATTTCAGGCGAGCCTGCAATTTAGGAAGAACCGGCCATCGGCCAGAACAATGTTCAACCGAAAAATTTACAATTTTATCTCTATGTGGGGTCTTGTTTTTTTTTTTTTTTTTTTTTTTTTTTTTAATAGCCTAAGCTTGATGGATGAGTTAAATCTTCCTGTTTCTGAATGGTGTAAGGGTGTGGTGTTTGTGAGTTGGTATGACTATGTGCTGTATTATAGTGTGGTGTAGGGCTGTAATTGTCCTGCTGTTGTTTGTTGATTTAGTGGTTATGGTGGTGGTTGTATGTTCATGGGATTTGTTAGTGTAATGTGTTGCCTATTCAAATGTTTTTCATTAGTTTACCCGTTTATATCATTATAATCTGTTTATGCTATTTAAACAATTTTTTTAGTATTTTGTTTTCATGCCACCAGTCATTCATTCACCTCATCTTTCCCACTTCTACTACTTCTGTATGACATTACCGTAGAGTTTCTCTCTCAATTATATTTTACGTAATCCTGTGTAATTGTGGGCAATTAATGATGAAAACGTTTAATGATGTACTGGTAATATAGCCTATTTTACCTGGGTGTCAGTATGGCCCACTGGAACCGGAACAATACATTTATTATTGTGGTATTATAGTGTTAATAGTTGACTGCATGTGTGTGTGTGTGTGTGAGAGACAGAGGGAGAGGGGGGGAGTTATGTTTGAAAGATAAAGTTTTTTTGGTTGAATCAAAACTAGATACGTACATAGCACGTATACATAGTGAGTCAACATCTACATCATTATCACCATAACACGTACACAGCATACGTTCAGTCAACACCTACACCAACATAACACGTACACAATATAGCCTACGTAGAGTCAACACCTTCACCACCACCATAACACGTACACAATATACGTACAGTCACCACCTACACCACCATAACACGTACACAATATACGTAGCCTACAGTCAACACCTACACCACCATAACACGTACATAATATACGTATAATCAACACCTAAACGAATATTATTTAAACATTAAACAAACGTACAATAAAAACAACAGATTTGTATCACTTTTGCTATTGAAAGCTTGATTTTTTGAACAACTGCAAACCACTGACCTTCCTGCTCCCATTATTTAATTGGTTCTTCAGGGTTTAAGTTTGTAATACATAGACTGAACTTCGTCTATTGACTTTTCACCCCTATCACAACATCCCGTCCCTTACCCCGCCTGAATTAGGATGAGGTAGCCATTGGTACTGGTAGGCCTACTCATGTTATGGTAATGGTTGCAGGAGGGTAGTTTAGTGCAACAGATCTTTACCAGATATATCAGGTATAAATTCAGCCCCTATAAATATTTATGTTCGGTGGCTGGTGAGGAACGTGTAGGTTACCGACCGGTGCGGTATTAAGTGAGTGTGTCCACAAAGATTGGTGGGCACCTAACCTTTCTTTTATTATTTTGTGCATTTTCGTTTCCCCTAATCACCTCTTTTTACTGTAATCTAAAGTAAATTTGATTCTGATTAAAGGTTCGCTCACTTACATTCCTGTGTGTTCTATTCCTCTGCTCATACACGTTTCTACATTTTCCTTCCTCAAATGTTCTTTTTCTCGTCTGTTGTCTGTGTTCTCATGCTACCATATACTTTTATCTTGAGTTTCTTTCTGCTATCTTGTGTTTCTCAAGATTTTACATGTTGATTGTTTCTGTTCTGTTTCTTACTGTTTGCTGCATTCTCTCTCTCTCACACACACACACTACCGGTACCGTAATATATGAACCGTACGTGTACTATAGGCCCTATTCCACTTTAATTTTAATTTTCAATCCCTCTTCCCCTATCTAGCACTCATTTTCACGTTTTTGTTAATATTATTTCTATTTCTACGAACAAATTCTTAGTCCACAATTGTTCCTTCCCTCCACTCCTTCCCCTCTTTCACTCCCTCTCCTCGCTCACTCCCTGCCTCACATTCGTTAGCAGTACAGTTTTTATACGTTGTTGCCTTGATGTGTCTTCACCTAATGAGACAGACTGGGGGAGGCTGCAGGAGAGAGAGAGAGAGAGAGAGAGAGAGAGAGAATTAATGACAAGAAGAGTGGTTGTTGTTTAAGGAATGTTAAAATAAATATAATGAAAGGTAACAATAGACAACAGAAGTGAGTGGTTAGACCTGAGACTGATTACAAAATTAAGTATCTACCCTAGCTGAATAGAATGTAGGCTACTATTCATTCATTTGACTTCCCATTCTTCTTTTTCTCAAAGTTTCCTTTAAGGACGGGAGTAGTTTTCTATTTATTTCAAAGTTAATGGTGCTGTTTTTGGTAGTGGTTCCTTTTTAGTATACAAAAAGAGAACACAAATAATAGTAATAAAATGAGGCGTTAGGAATAGTGTAAACAACAACATTTCTGACTAACAGGGGCAAGTTTGAAGATATAGTATATATATATATATATATATATATATATATATATATATATATATATATATATATATATATATATATATATTATATATATATATACATTATATATATATATATATATATATATATATATATATATATATATGTATATACAATATATATATATATATATATATATATATATATATAATATATATATATATATATATATATATATATATATATATATATATATATATATTAAATACTTGGATAGGAAGACTAAAAACCAGACAAATTATATTAAATATAAGTAGGCCTATATACTAGAGGTATACAACATCGATAAACAAGAGTTTAGATGAAGTACGGAACGAGGTAACAAAGATAATAATAGAGAGAGAGGCCAAGAAGTGGTGAAGAGGATGTTGTTTGGGCAAGCGGAAAGGTTTAGTGAGTTACATTGTTAAAACGAATTATGGGTAACGTTATTATAGGATAGTTGAAGGCTTCTAAATTCTCTGTGTATATGAATAACACAGGAACATAGATTAAGATAAGAGATAATATATTACTAAGTTCACCTACAATGACACGATCAATAGTTAGATTATTATAATCAAGGAACGGCCCGTTCTTAACAGTAATCATCCATTACAAACCCCAATGTAATTTAATAAACTAATGAAAGCATATCCAGATCAGTGCATGGGTTAGCGTATGTTCCGTGGTAGGAAGAACAATAATACATAGCTAATTAGAGTAATTTAAGGAATAACATAATATATTGTTAAGGTATACGACGAAGGGAAGGTTTGATCAACAGACATTGTATGTAAGATAAGAAGAGAAAAGGTGAGAACATAATATTATTTTTATTAATCTCACCACCACACCCCAATGAAATTAATTAAAGTATATATGATCCACCGGGATTCGAACCCGGGTTATCACACACATATTTTTGCCACCTTAACCATTACACCACCAGGACGGTTAAAGGTTTATGCACACGCCTACGACTTATTATCCATTCTCGAATACTGGATATTAATCTAATCATGTTCATATTCCCAACCGCACTATGGTAGCCTACTGTTTAAGTGAGAGGAAAGAATATTCATGGGGCACAGATCATATAGACCGGCCTCTCGAAGAAATATCCCTAAACCTACTAATAATATTATTTTTATTAATCTCACCACCACACCCCCAATGAAATTAATTAAAGTATATATGATCCACAGGGATTCGAACCCGGGTTATCACACACATATTTTTGCCACCTTAACCATTACACCACCAGGACGGTTAAAGGTTTATGCACACGCCTACTACTTATTATCCATTCTCGAATACTGGATATTAATCTAATCATGTTCATATTCCCAACCGCACTATGGTAGCCTACTGTTTAAGTGAGAGGAAAGAATATTCATGGGGCACAGATCAATCCTTATTGTCGAAGATGTCACACTACGGCCTTGCATCATTAGTTCCACTAATTTCTTCTTATCTTCATAACAGAAAAATACGTGTAATGGTAGATGGCCTTTATTCTCAATTTCACTCAATAAATGCTGGTGTTCCCCAGGGATCAGTTTTGGCCCCAACTCTGTTCCTCATTCATATCAATGATCTCATATCTACCACTCATAATCCAATACATTCCTACGCAGATGACTCAACACTCCACAGTTCCTTCACATTTACCAATTCTTTCACCCAACCCGATCTTATAAATTCAAAATAAACACTGCAATTTCTCTGAACCAGGACCTTTCTAGAATTAATGAATGGGGACAAGAGAATCTAGTTTCCTTTAATGCACAGAAAACCAAGTACATTCAATTTTCTAACCGACAGAATCTCACTGACTCCCATATATTTTTTAATGATGTAAATATTCCCACTTCCCCTAGTATTGACATTCTCGGTGTAACATTAACTACTAACTTGAGCTGGACACATTATGTTAGAAGCATTGCTAAGAATGCCTCTAAAAAACTGGGACTCCTGTACAGAGTTCGAGAATTCTTCACTGACGAGCAGTTGGCCGTAATATATAAAAGTCATGTGCGCTCTCAGATGGATTACTGTTCACCTCTGTGGGGTGGAAGTGGAGTGGTTGCATTGAGGCAGTTGGACAAAATTCAAAATAAAGCTATTAGATTAATCAATAACCCTGCAATCACACAGGACCTTCCTACATTAGCCATACGAAGAAACGTTGCATCCCTTGCATTATTCTACAGATATTTTCACAGCAATTGTTCCGAGGAACTTGCTTCAATTGTGCTGCCTCTCCACATCTTTCCCCGTAGAACTAGGGCAGCTGAGAGCGCCCATGAATTTACACTTTCTCCTCCACAATGCAGAACTTCTGCTTATCAGAATTCATTTATCCCCAGAGCTACTACTCTTTGGAATTCACTTCCCTCGAATTGCTTTCCACAAACTTACAATCAACAAATGTTTAAATCCAGTTGTTACAAACATTTTATGAATGGAGGATGCCTTTAGGCACATGGACCTTTTTGTTTTATCTGTGTTTTTCCTTCCTCCGTTCATTGTCTCTTAAAAAAAAAAAAAAAAAAAAAATATAGACCGGCCTCTCGAAGAAATATCCCTAAACCTACTAATAATATTATTTTTATTAATCTCACCACCACACCCCCAATGAAATTAATTAAAGTATATATGATCCACCGGGATTCGAACCCGGGTTATCACACACATATTTTTGCCACCTTAACCATTACACCACCAGGACGGTTAAAGATTTATGCACACGCCTACGACTTATTATCCATTCTCGAATACTGGATATTAATCTAATCATGTTCATATTCCCAACCGCACTATGGTAGCCTACTGTTTAAGTGAGAGGAAAGAATATTCATGGGGCACAGATCATATAGACCGGCCTCTCGAAGAAATATCCCTAAACCTACTAATAATATTATTTTTATTAATCTCACCACCACACCCCCAATGAAATTAATTAAAGTATATATGATCCACAGGGATTCGAACCCGGGTTATCACACACATATTTTTGCCACCTTAACCATTACACCACCAGGACGGTTAAAGGTTTATGCACACGCCTACTACTTATTATCCATTCTCGAATACTGGATATTAATCTAATCATGTTCATATTCCCAACCGCACTATGGTAGCCTACTGTTTAAGTGAGAGGAAAGAATATTCATGGGGCACAGATCATATAGACCGGCCTCTCGAAGAAATATCCCTAAACCTACTAATAATATTATTTTTATTAATCTCACCACCACACCCCCAATGAAATTAATTAAGTATATATGATCCACCGGGATTCGAACCCGGGTTATCACACACATATTTTTGCCACCTTAACCATTACACCACCAGGACGGTTTAGATTTATGCACACGCCTACGACTTATTATCCATTCTCGAATACTGGATATTAATCTAATCATGTTCATATTCCCAACCGCACTATGGTAGCCTACTGTTTAAGTGAGAGGAAAGAATATTCATGGGGCACAGATCATATAGACCGGCCTCTCGAAGAAATATCCCTAAACCTACTAATAATATTATTTTTATTAATCTCACCACCACACCCCCAATGAAATTAATTAAAGTATATATGATCCACCGGGATTCGAACCCGGGTTATCACACACATATTTTTGCCACCTTAACCATTACACCACCGTCCTAGGACGGTTAAAGATTTATGCACACGCCTACGACTTATTATCCATTCTCGAATACTGGATATTAATCTAATCATGTTCATATTCCCAACCGCACTATGGTAGCCTACTGTTTAAGTGAGAGGAAAGAATATTCATGGGGCACAGATCATATAGACCGGCCTCTCGAAGAAATATCCCTAAACCTACTAATAATATTATTTTTATTAATCTCACCACCACACCCCCAATGAAATTAATTAAAGTATATATGATCCACAGGGATTCGAACCCGGGTTATCACACACATATTTTTGCCACCTTAACCATTACACCACCAGGACGGTTAAAGGTTTATGCACACGCCTACTACTTATTATCCATTCTCGAATACTGGATATTAATCTAATCATGTTCATATTCCCAACCGCACTATGGTAGCCTACTGTTTAAGTGAGAGGAAAGAATATTCATGGGGCACAGATCATATAGACCGGCCTCTCGAAGAAATATCCCTAAACCTACTAATAATATTATTTTTATTAATCTCACCACCACACCCCCAATGAAATTAATTAAAGTATATATGATCCACCGGGATTCGAACCCGGGTTATCACACACATATTTTTGCCACCTTAACCATTACACCACCAGGACGGTTAAAGATTTATGCACACGCCTACGACTTATTATCCATTCTCGAATACTGGATATTAATCTAATCATGTTCATATTCCCAACCGCACTATGGTAGCCTACTGTTTAAGTGAGAGGAAAGAATATTCATGGGGCACAGATCATATAGACCGGCCTCTCGAAGAAATATCCCTAAACCTACTAATAATATTATTTTTATTAATCTCACCACCACACCCCCAATGAAATTAATTAAAGTATATATGATCCACCGGGATTCGAACCCGGGTTATCACACACATATTTTTGCCACCTTAACCATTACACCACCAGGACGGTTAAAGGTTTAAGCACACGCCTACGACTTATTATCCATTCTCGAATACTGGATATTAATCTAATCATGTTCATATTCCCAACCGCACTATGGTAGCCTACTGTTTAAGTGAGAGGAAAGAATATTCATGGGGCACAGATCATATAGACCGGCCTCTCGAAGAAATATCCCTAAACCTACTAATAATATTATTTTTATTAATCTCACCACCACACCCCCAATGAAATTAATTAAAGTATATATGATCCACCGGGATTCGAACCCGGGTTATCACACACATATTTTTGCCACCTTAACCATTACACCACCAGGACGGTTAAAGGTTTATGCACACGCCTACGACTTATTATCCATTCTCGAATACTGGATATTAATCTAATCATGTTCATATTCCCAACCGCACTATGGTAGCCTACTGTTTAAGTGAGAGGAAAGAATATTCATGGGGCACAGATCATATAGACCGGCCTCTCGAAGAAATATCCCTAAACCTACTAATAATATTATTTTTATTAATCTCACCACCACACCCCCAATGAAATTAATTAAAGTATATATGATCCACCGGGATTCGAACCCGGGTTATCACACACATATTTTTGCCATAATATTAGGTTAAGTTTGAAAATTGATGAAGTTACGGCATATGATAATTGTTTATATTATTGAGGAGATAAAACAAATCGTGAAGACATGGAAGAATGATGGATGGTAGAATATCGGTACTTACATTTTCCTTGCATTACTCAACACAGTATAATATAGTTCGCCTCAATTTTATATCATCTGCTCTACTCCTTCCCTTTCTTATCCTAACATTCCAACTTGGTGACCTGCCTTACTTGGTCAGCCGCTGTCCCAGGCCATGTGTTGGTTTGGTGATTGTGAGATGCGAGACAGAGAGAGAGAGTGAGTGAGTGAGTGTGAGCGAGAGACTGTGAGTGTGTGGGAGTGAGTGTGTATGTGAGAGTGAGCGTGTGTGTGAGAACGAGATAAACTAGAGGGACTTGACTTGACTTAATCACCTTTATCTACCACCCCGCAGAGTGGATGCGGGCAGACTATTATACTGGTACGTTTCGATACAATCATTGTGGTATTACTAAAATTCACGAGAGACAAGAACATTTCGTTTGGCAACCCCCTTCCAACTTTCCGATTTGGTGTATTCTTGTAGTGAATAGCTAAACTCTGACAGTTTGGAAAACAGTTGCCAAGACGGCATTTTATTTTCTCACGTGAATTATTTAATTGAATATAAATAATCTAGCTTAATAATAAAGTTTGTAGTTTCCCTTCGTAAAGAAGTAAAATAGCACCTGTGTACTTGGTGCAAAATAATAATAATTAATATGGTAAGTGGCATTTCTGTGACAAACTGTGTCTGAGGCGGAGGAACATAGGCTACTCTCAGCCGCCTGGGTAGATCCAAGATCAAGATCAAAAATAGTAGTGAAAGGGGGTTAGGGGGGACTGGGGATAGGATAAGAATCAGTTGGATGAAGTGAATTTTAGCAGGAGAAAAAGGTGTCCAGGCTTAACTGGAGCTGCCTGAGAGTTTTGCTGATTTAACTGCTCAAGGGACTGGCCAGGGCCAGTCGACAGGGGCGCGTTGGGGGAGGCTCCTCGCTGGCACGGGTATCATCTGCCATGTCTGGTCGGGGGCGTGTGAGGCTGAAACTATGGGCTATTATACGGGTAGGGAATTTAAGGCCATATATTTATCCTCCCTGCCCGACTGGGAGTCCCGTACTAATAGCCATTTGGTGTTGGGCTGCAGGTGTTGGTGTTTACTCTGGTATTATCCTTGGTAACTTTGGCCAGGCTTGATGCATGGCTTGCTCGACACTCATGTAGAGTGTCGGGGGGGGGGGGGGGGGGGCCTTCTTCTTGTTCTTTTTTGCCAGTGTGGTGGAAGTAGCAGTGGCAGCTATGAGGATCCTCCAAGTAGTCTTCACAGTGACTCAGATCCGATGTAGGCTAGTCTGGTTATTTATAACAAATTATCTTTGAGTAGCCTATGTTATTTTTAAAAGGCGAAGAAAGTAGAATAATATAATAATATATTACTGGAATAGTACCGATGTTATCATTAATTAAAGTAGGCCTATAGTTTTGCCATTTGTATTTAGAACTAGTTTTCGCGACGTAGTTAACAAATGTTATCGGTGTTAAGCGGGCGCGTAGATTTGTGATTTTTAAAACCCACTGCCCTGTTTACTGTGGAGGCCGGAGGGGTAAGGTTACGTAACTCGTTGTGTGCCGGTATGCACGTGGGATGCTGGGAAGCTCAATAAGCCACTCATTTGTTGTGCAGTGACTTTGGTTATCAGTGGTGATGAAGTGTATTGTACCAGTGATGGTCTAGCAGACACAACCATGAGTGGAGGTAAACTAAATGTGTTGGTGTGGACCAAGATGTTGGTGGCAACACTCGGCGTTTGTTTGTTGGGTCCTGGATCAACAGCTGCTAAAGGTAATAACAACAACAACATTAATGATGTTCACATGACACTACTAGTTTTTATCATTGATGACAATATTCCTTACATGTAAAGTCAAGTTCATATAGGGAGAGTGAGTAATCGTTTTGCGTTATCTGTATAGGCCTAGCCTAACAATAACTACTCGATTACGAGATTCCTGTCTTGTGTAAGCCGGCTAATTATATTTTTAGAATTTTGTATTTCAGCTGCCGATAAATCTACAGTTATACTACCCCTATTTTGTCGCTATTCTGTTGGTACTAATAGGTTAATATTATTAGTAGTAGACTTAGTATGGTTTGATGATGCGCATCATGCGCGGAAATGTAGCCTAGGCTATATTTGACTTGAAATAGATACATTGAAGTATTACAAACCTTCGGCAAAGTGAGGTTTGTTTACCTGGGTGTACAGTCGGTTGGGCCGCGGCGTACTTGTTTTTTGCCCCCTGCTGTCAATATATATGATGATGACAATAAGTCATGGGGAAAACGGTTTTTCAGAGGCTTGTACTCCAAACATTATATATTGATGAAAATTAACACAGAAAACTATAAATCCATGGGAAAATTAGTGACATTAATATAAACAAATTCCGTGGTTTTTCTTTAGTTTCCGCGTCTGCTGAACCATTAAAAAACAAGCTAAAAGGCGTGTTTTGAAGGGGGGAGGTGGGGGGAAATAGTGGGGGAGGGGTAGTCTAACTATTATGCAGAATTACCTTATAATTACCGCATATGTTGTCTGTATGAACTTTTATATTAATCTTGACATTTCTTTGTTACGGGTATGAGTGAAATTCAGAGGAAGGTCGAGGGCAATCATCAACTCTGTGGTGTGGTAGGTTGATGGCTGCAGGATGGTGGAGGTAGTTTAGTGTAACCTAACTTTTAGATGATTTATCAGTTAACACGCCTGATAAAGTAAATACTTATGCTTGGAGATTGTGTAGGAATTATATAAAGTGAACAGGCTGACCCTTTGATTTACTGTATGGATGTTAAGTGGTTGACTATTATAATTAACCGAACGAGTCCTTTGTCCTGTACCGTATTTACATTAATAAGGGGTATTGTACTTCATTATACAATATCAGTTGATTGTTTGGCAGGACACTGACCTCATAGCAGAGAAAACTGCAATTGCTATTTACATTTGGGTAAGGTTTTAATTATATCATGGCGGCTGTTTACATTTTACTCGGGAATGTTTGTTGAGTGTACTTAATGTGTTTAACATGTTGATGTTACACTGTTAAGATCGGAGGTGATGGCTGCAGTTCAAACAGTTTGATGTGACGTTAAGAGTCCTGGTGGTTCACTCAGTACACAGTAAACACTGGCTGTAGGCAGGACGGGCCAAAGGAATATCACACTAACAGCAAGACGTGTTAACGGTCAAAGTTGTGTTGGTGTTCAGAGCAGGACTTGCAAGATATTTCTGGGAACCTGAATGACTGGCAGTAAGCAGATTAACCTGTGATAAAATAATTATTTTTACTTCTCCTCTTGCTTATTAATGTAGGCCTACATCACACTGGGTTTGATTTGTGTACAATAATATTTTTTTGGTGAGAGTTGGTCCTGTCCAGAGTGAGGTTTGGCATCCTCTACCCAACCTTAGCCGTTTCTGTCCGTTTCTTTTCCTACACTACTTTTCCTACTTTGGGGGCGGGAGGCTAGGAATCCTCCTTCTCTTTGTAAAATTCACCTACTTGACGAACCCCTTGTAATTCATTGGGCTATCTCTATTACATGTTTAAGATATGTGGGGGTTTTTTCTTTCGCCTTCTATACGTTATTGAAGTTCCTTCCCTTGTAATCTGTTATTTTGTAATTATTGGTACATACAGACTGCTACAGTATATGACAACTTTAAAGTCATCGTCCTTCTGGTCTTTTTCCTCCTACTCTTCTTCGTCTTCTGCTTCTGTTTCTGCTTCGTCTTCTTCTTCATCTCTGCCCCCAGCTCTCACGTTCACCTCTAGAGACTTAACCTAACTTATATTTCCCCGGAGGTTGGGTCTGGAGGCAAGATTGTACTTTATATTTGCTCATATTTTAGTTTCCTTTCATACCCAACAGATTTTGTATACAGCGAAGCAAGGCCCACGTTCCCGTACACGCACAACGTCAGAAAACTCCCCCACTCCTTTGCCATTACATAGTACGGTATCAACAATCATCAGGCACTGTTTGTGTTCTCTGTTTTGGCCACTCATCCTTTATCCTTTTCTCCATCTTTCTCTTCTTGTTTCAGCCTCTCTCCTTCCACACACTCTCTTTTTAGCTCACACCTTTCTTCCATTTTTTCACCCTCCGTCCCTCCTTCCTTCCTCCACCATCTCCCACACCCTCCTTCCTCCACCATCTCCCACACCCTCCCTCCTCCACCATCTCCCACCCTCCCTCCCTCCACCGTCTCCCCTCCCTCCCTCCACCCTCCACCCTCCACCATCGCCCACACCCTCCTCGTCCTTCATGCTAGTTATCCTTCCTTTAACAAATTTTCCGCTTCGCTCATATCGTTTTCCAATTGTTTAGGCCAATTACAGATCCACCTGTCCCCTCACTCACAGCTGGTATTTTGCTCACAACAATTAAATAACACGGGCAAATTATTCTATCCATTATTTTATCATCTTTCTTAAACATCATAGTGTGTGTGTGTGTGTGCTGTGTGTGTAAAGAACAAACCTGTATACATGAATATGGTGACGTAGAGAGAGAGAGAGAGATATTTGATTTGATTTGATTTGATTTGATTTGATTGTTTTATTGAGAAAAGTACAAATGTTACACAAGTATCATAGTTACATTATCTCAAAAGGGCGAAGGTGCATACGCAATCTTCACCCTATTTCTGGCTTAATCTATGTCATTACATATATAGTTAGATGAGTAATACATTGATATTGAAGATTAATTTTAACACTACCTAAGTTTAGTATATACAGTATTATAATAAAGACATATCTAAAATACATGAGTCCCCGTTATAGACCTTGATCAGATTGTGTTTTGTTTTTAAACACGCATGCTGTCCCACAAGACCCCCAACTGAGCCCCGACCGTGTTAATCCCTCCTTAAACATCCTAGAGGGACCCTAACCGTCGTGACCCAGTCACCAGACCCCAGCACCCAAAACATACAGCCATACAAATTCAGATTCAGATTCATATTATTTTATTTCCATAAAATAATATTCGGAGGGAAGGTGCAAGTAGTCCTCCGGGAGGGACGTGCCGCATATCCGGAGGTACTTGTACATCAAGCCATTAGCCGAGAATATTGAGGACAATACAGCAGTATGGTTAGGGAGCGTAGGTTCGCTGACCCAGGGTGGCCTGTAAGGCACCACTAGAATGCACATGTGTTTAGTTGAAGAGCATAGCTACACATCAAATTATATGTTTTATAATTTTACATTCTTTTAAAAGGTTATACATAGTTCCACTGTTGAACATCCATATTATCTGTTTAGTTACATTTTCAATTGTATTATTTCTATATTTTATTAAAGTTATACATTGCAGTATATAATGTTGAAGGGTGTGAGATCTTGGCCTATTGCACAGCCTACAACTCCTATCCTTCTCTGCAGTATTAATGCCTAATTCCCAGTAATATTTGTAGCCTAGTCTTAACCTAGTACATACAGAATCTTTCCACTTACTTGTAACATTCCCATAATTGAATTTAATTTTATCTACCACCTCTGTAATGATGCATGGTGGCACTAGGCCTGGCTATATACTTACACTCGATATCTCTAGCTTCTTTTACTTCTTGACATTTCTTTATTTTGTTTTTTACCTGTTTCAAAGATAGGGTACATTGTACATCAATTTCCATTTTTTCAGTAGCATTTTTAGCTATTATATCAACTTTTTCATTATAGGTAATCCCTGTATGTGATGGTATCCATGAAAACACAATTTTTCTCCCTTTTAATTGGAGTTGATGTACAATATTCCGGCATTGGATAACATATTTTCGTATACTGGTGTTTTACAGTTTAGGGAGTCCAGAGCCCTTCTGCTGTCAACAAAGAAGCTTACATCCCCTTCTCCTCCTTCGATTTCTTTAAGTCCATATAATATCGCATACAATTCAGCCTGAGTTGATGATATATTATCGCTTAGCCTATAATTATATTCTGTTTCTAGCCACATGTTGGAGTCTTGCATGTAATCTCTAATTAAAATCCCACAACCTGCCCTACCATTTTCCATTACCGACCCATCACAATAAACATGTGCTACTTTACCAGTGTACATTTTGTTTATTCTCTCTTCATAAATGTTTCTTAATTCTATTGTATTATACATGTTCTTTTTCTTTTGTAATGGCATAATATCTAAAATTACGTCTTTCTCCTCCCATGGTGGGACAGGTTGTTCATTTTCGTAATTAATACATTTTTTTATTAAATCATAATGTTGTATTTTGTTCACCAAATGTTTCATATATCCTTTTTTGCCTTGTCTCCAGAAGGTGCGGGTATTTTTCATGCAGTCCTTTATGTCTTTCAGTAGTTCGTTGCCACCTTTTAATCTTACATGTCTAATTGCTGCTACAATATTAGTTTGTTCTACTCTATGTTTAATGCTCGGTAGCATTGTTTCAAGCTTCATTGCATCAATCATTGCATTTTTTGGGCAGTTTAAAATAATTCTCATAGCCTCGTTTTGTATTTTTTCAAGTTTATCGAACCTTCCTTCATCAAGGCAAAAAAGGACAGGACTGGCATATTCAATGACTGACCTAATAGTACTAATGTACATCATTTTTAGTACAGGAACACCGACACCGTTACCACTCCAAGCTAAGGCTCTCAAGGGTTGCATTCGTGACTTACATTGTGTAGTTATATAATTCACCTCAGCTTCTTTAGCTTCTGCTGTATAACCCACATACATACCCAAGTACTTATAACTATTTACTCTTTCTATATTCATGTTATTTATTGTTAGTTGCTTGTCAGTTCTTGCTCGACATTGAAATTTTGTTTTATCTTCATTTACTATTAATCCTAGTTCCTGTGTTAACTTCCCAAATTTAGTCAGCGCCTGTTGCATTTTATCAACCGTTTTGCTTTGTAGCATAATATCGTCTGCATACATTCTAATTTTAACCCCATCGGCTAATTTTAGACTTGCAAGTCTATTCAATAGTACATTGAACAACATTGGATTTAGTACCCCACCCTGTGGTGTCCCTAAGTCCAAACTACCTTCTTCAGACAATGCTCCTTGATAAGAGACTTTAGCCCTTCGGCCATGTAAATAGTCTCCTATCCAATGAAGCATCCTTCCTGACACCCCCATACCTGCTAGTTCATGCAGTATAATTTCTCCGTTGGCTTTATCGAATGCACCCTTGAGATCGACAAATGCCCTGCAGTAGTCAGAGAGAGAGAGAGAGAGAGAGACCGGGGGTTGGGGGGGGGGCGTAATTCTGTGTTCTCATTCGTTAATCTGATAAAAAAAAATGCGGGATGGAAATTATATATGAGAACTAAGACTAAACAATGAAAGGTGTTTAGTTACCGTACGTTGTTTTGTATTTTTTTGTTTTTTCTTTATGCAAGGAGACAGATGGCAGTGAAAAAAGTAATGCTTATGAGTCAAGGTACACATTCTACTAGGCTATCCCTGAACATAAAATGTAGGGTGATAATTATAAGACATAAACAATATTTCAAACCTTGAATAATTCAATTTATCTCCCATGGAAAGTAAATGAGTCATATAAAATGTAATTAATATTTATATTTTATATTACATGAAATATGTTCTATATATACAGGGACTTAACAGGACAATTTACACCAAAAAAAGATCATACAAATCAAACATTGCGACACTGAAACTCCACATCAAAAGAGATAGTTAGCCAGATATATATTTATCAGGGGGTCATCAGAACGGTTCATGCACAACATTCCACGGTTTTGAAAATAAAAATGAAGTTGCAAAATATATGGTGCTCGAAAATGGAAACTGAAAATATTTTGCATTATTCCAGCACCGTACAGTTTATTAATATTTGGAACCTAGCATATTTTATAGTCTTTTAGTCTTTTCCGTGTAGCCTATATATGAATACCTGTAATTTAGTCCTTTCTGTTTATATTTTGTATTGTAATATATTTCGGAAGATCGTATATTTTTTGTGACTGTCATTGCTTGTGTTCAACTCTATTAATTTTCTGCTTTAGTGATTCCTGGTGAACAATATAAAGGAATATGATCGGTGGGAAACAAACAAGATATATACAACGAAGCATTGATGTGCTACCTATTAGTTAAAACAAGCTGTTATAAATCTACAACTTCTCATCTTTAATAATAGTGCCGCTACTACTGCCGTACCTCGTCTGAAGGTGTAGAACTCAATAACTACATCTACAACTATCGCTACTTACTATAAAACCTCTTGCCAATTAAGCAATGTTATTCTGCAATGACGTGTTTCCTTCAGATTACAAGTGTGGAACATTCATCGGTATATATTCTTATAGGTTTAATTTATACCGATAATTATAAAAAAGGGAAGGACAGAGGAGAAGAGGAAAGAGAAAGATCAGAAATATTACTGGTTATAAAACAAAAAGACAAGCAACTCATTATGTAAAGAGAAGTTAATCATAAAGATTAAAATAATATTCAGCAGGAAATTAAGGAACAAAAGTTTGACCTGTACTGTCATGGTTACTGAATTTGACTTACAAGCTAAAGTTCCAGGTTTTGAATCCCGGGCAGGCAGAGACGGATGGGCAGTCTCCTTAAGCCCTACATTTCTGTTCAGCTTGGAGTAAATAGAAACCTGAAGTACCAGTACGTTGTAATTTGTGACGTCCCATCTGGGAAGCTTTGCTATTATGCAGTAGTGCCTGGTGTAACAAGTTGGGTGCCTCACCAACCACAAGCTCTAAACTCTAAAGGGTAACGTTACGGAAATGAGCTCCTCAGTAGTGCACAACCTAGCATACGCTCCCAATATTTTAATTTATAGAAACAAAGTACGGTACTGCTACTGTATATAGAAAAAGATTAAAAACTGTGGGCAAATTGGAAACAAAAGGAATAATTGCTACCCATCTCCAAATTGAGGGGCCGAGGAAAACTTCCATTCTTTGCCGAATTGCCTCAAACTGAGAAATTGCTTTCATCGAAGAGTTACCGTAACACAAAATTGAGCTGATTGGATATCTAATGGTCCAGGCGTTAATTGTAGAGAGAGAGAGAGAGAGAGAGAGAGAGTCAGCAAAAGCCAACATTCCCGCACCTTCATTTATGTGGCCTTTATCTCTTCACATACTGTATGATTACCCTTTGTGTAATCTTTCCTCTCTCATTCTAGCCCCCCCCCCCCTTCTCTCTCTCTCTATCTATCTATCTATCTATCTTTTCCACACCGTAAACTACAACATTTAAACAATGAGGGGGGGGGGGGGGGAGGGGAGTGATTTAAGAGGCTTCCAGAAAATTCATCGTTATTTAAACTGTTGATAATGAAACCAAAGATTAATGTATTATTATCTCAGCCAGAAGTTAATGAGAACCCGGACAGTTTAAGGAGGATTTATTAATGTCCAACTTGGAGATAATGTTACCGGTACATCTTATTAGGCGGTATTTTGTTATGTTGTTGTTGGTCCCTAAGCTGCCTGGCCGAACAGTCCCGAATCCTTAAGGAAGGCCATGGCCACGGTCGGGCTTTCCCACAGAGCTCTCAAAGAGTGTAAATTGTGTTGTTGGCGTAAGTGGTTGTGTGAAATGCAGTCTTCTATGATGTGTTTAATGGTATGGGGTGCGGTGTTACAACCCGGGCAGGTGTCGACGACGGAGTTATCCAATCTCTTCTGATAGCTCAGAAGAGCTGGATGGTGTCCGCATCTCAGCCTGGCCAGGTGGACTCTGTCCTCGCGCCTCGCGAGGAAGGGAGGATTCAGAAAGATGGATTTCGGGAGGTCGTGCTTGCAGCTGCGTGTTGTCTATGAGTGAGTGGATGGAACGGCGAGTGATATGAGTATGAATGTGCTTCCGGAAGTTGGTTTGGGGTGGGCAGGGAGGGAGAGAAGACCGTATTTGTGTGTGATAGCGTGTGCTGGGTGTTGTTTTGATATTTCTTGGTGTCTGTGGGTGTGTTGCCATGTAGTGTAGTGGGTGCTGTTGATTCGTGGAGGCTGCTGCCAGGAATTGAGTGCCTCTCATGTCTAGATGATCTTTGACTTTGAGGACTTTGGTTTCTTGATGTTATTGTCTTCCTTGTTTGTTTGTTTTCTATATTCTTGGCATACTGAATGATTCATTACTAAAATGTTACTATTTTTTCCCCGCATCATCCCTCATTGTAATTTACCCGTTGTTATGTTTCCTCTATGTTGGTATATATATATATATATATATATATATATATACCGGTATATATATATATATATATATATATATATATCTTTTCTTTAATACATACGAGGTTGAAAGAAATGGCAATTTCTGCGTTGGAAATTTTATTATTCAAAGTTTCCAGGTCTCTGATGAGTTTTCGCTGGGTGGCAGGAAGTAGATGAAGGAGATGAGAAAAATTCATGGTGGTACAGGGTTACATAAATGTACATGATGATACAGGATATACGACGCGTTTCACTGGACAACCAGCATTATCAAGTAAGGAAGGAATGATATAATAGGTAAACCTTTTATATCATTCCTTCCTTACTTGATGTTTACCTTTTATATCATTCCTTCCTTACTTGATAATGCTGGTTGTCCAGTGAAACGCGTCGTATATCCTGTATCATCATGTACATTTATGTAACCCTGTACCACCATGAATTTTGCTCATCTCCTTCATCTACTTCCTGCCACCCAGCGAAAACTCATCAGAGACCTGGAAACTTTGAATAATAAAATTTCCAACGCAGAAATTGCCATTTCTTTCAACCTCGTATGTATTAAAGAAAATTTATTACCTGGCTTTACTAACATATATATATATATATATATACGGTATATATATACACCTAATTTTATCTTGATTCGTCTTATTCCTCTGTTCATAATTCTTATATATTCTCGTATATAATTATAATTATCAGTAGTTTCTCTCTTCTCAGTCTTCATATACCGTATATTGTTTGTCGATCATAGTTTTGTAATTTCTACCTTCACACTATTCGCCTTGTTCATACTCTTTGTCTGATCTTTCTTTTCACTGTTCGCTCTTATAAACCTGTTCCTCTTTTCGCTCCACTAATGGTCGCCCGTTTCCCCTTTTACAGCTACCGTACTCTATTGTTATTTGCTTGTATATATATATATATATATTCTATCCACCCCCTGTCTCTCTCGCTCTCTCTCTGTTTGTTCAATATACCATTGTTTCCCTCCTCTCATATTTCTTCCCCCCCCCCTCTTTCTCTACTGAACTTTTTTGTTCTTCCTCTCTCCATTGCTATTCTCCCCTCGTCCCTCCCCTTAAATAAAGATTGATATTCACATTGGTTTTCAATTAATTTGTTTCCCCTCTGCCACGCCTATGTTATCATCCTTCCATTATACACATTTCATTATTATTATACATCGGTACCTGTTAACTAATTAGAGTTCTTATGATGGTAGTGAAGCATGTGTAAGAATATATGGTGCATTAAGTGAGTGGTTTAGTGTACAGGTCGGAGTGAGACAGGGATGTGTGATGTCGCCCTGGTTGTTTAATATCTACATTGATGGGGTAATCAGAGAAGTAAAGAACAGAACAAGAGAGGGAGTAGAGATGGTGAGTGATGGAAACAGATGGACTGTCACTAATGTAGTGTATACAGATGACGCAGTGTTTTGTGCCGAGGGCAAGAATGATCTGTGCCAGATAGTGGAGATATTTGTGAAAGTATGTGAAAGATGAGGTCTGAAAGTTAATGTTAATAAAAGTAAATTTATGGTAGTAGAAACAGAAGGCGACATTGTGTGTAATGTAAGGATTAATGGAGAAAGCTTGAACTAGTACAAGAGTTTATAATATATCTGGGAGCCATGATTGAGAAGAGGGCGAAAAAGTCGAAGAGAAGTAGGAATCAGAGTAACCCAAGGAAGAAAGGTACCCGGTAGCTGGAGCAACGAATGCCTTGTTTAGGACCAGAGAGTTGAGTATGGAAGCAGTGAGAGAATTGCATGAGGGAGTGTTGGTGCCGACATTAATGTATGGATGTGAAACTCTGGTATGGCATAAACACGAAAGGTCCCAAGTAAGAGCAGTTGACATGGATTTGCTAAGAAATGCATGTGGAGTTCAAAGAATATACAAAGTAAGAAGTGTGAACATAAGGGAGGCATGTGGAGTAAAGAAGTCGGTAGAGCAAAAGGTTGAAGAAAGTGTTCTCAGATGAAATGGTCACATGAGAAGAATGCCTGAAGAAAGAATAGTTAAGAGGATCTACTGTATGTCAGTGAAGTGGAAAGAAGAGGAAGGCGTGGGAAGCCGAGAAGGTGGTATGATATGGTGTCAGAATGTGTGTCAAAGCGTGAAAAGGGAATGGTTGAAGCAAAATAATTAGCAAATGACAGGAATGAATGGAGGAAGTTTGTTATAGAGAGTATATACATGAAGGTCTCTGAACCCTTTTAAATTACAAACCTGGAAGGTCTTTATTCCAGATGTTGATGTTAAGAGACCTTGTCCGAAAGTATAACATCTGAGGTGAAGCCATTGATTTTGGGGTCTGATGAGTGATTGGTGCTTCTGAATGCTTGTGTGCTTGCTTTTTGTGGGCGAACTTTTATGTGTTATTCTCCTGTCACCTCTTGTTCCTTTCTTGTGTCTCTTACTGATCCTCCCTACCCTTTGTGGGAGTAAGCGCTGGCTACTGACTGACTGACTGCATTTTATCTTAATTGTGTCCTTTATCTATTGTGCATGCTCACTCTTCCTCGTATAGGCCTATCGCATTCCAATTGTTTTTACTATTTTCATTAGGATTGTGTTCGCCTTTCATTAAACAATTGTATACTGCTTCCCAAAATGTATGCAGTTGAGTGAGTTAGTTAGTGAGTGAGTGAGTGAGAGTATGAGCCATCGTGGTAACTATTTCAACTCAATACCGGTACTCCTTTATGTCTTCACACCCTCTCCCTCAGGTCCTATGTTACAGGATTAACAGGATTAGTTACTACAACATGAACTATTGTTTCTTTTACTAGAATGCTCTCTCTCTCTCTCTCTCTCTCTCTCTCTCTCTCTCTCAAAAAAAAAAGTTAAGCATCAGTAGTACGGTAGCCTATATAATATTTCGCATCTTCGTTCTTTACTATAAATTTCCCAGTAGAAGTTTTTATTTTGTTCTCATTCTGCTGGGTGACTTCTTTCCCCAACTTAATTTCATGCCGACCAACGGTCGGAGGGAGAGCCGGGCGGGGAGAGAGCCTTCTTCTTCGCTATCCTTGCCTTCCACTTTGAAGCAAATTCTATTCTACCGTTAAGTCCGGACTACCTAGTAGGGACCGCAAGGTCTGTGTATCTATGTAACTCTATGTAACTCTCTCTCTTTCGTCATTATTATGTTTCTCCTCTTTCTTTTTCTTACCCTCCAATTAGACTCGCATCTTTCTCTTTAACTCTCTCTTCCCTTCCCTTATCTTTATTCTCCCATACCGGTATATATTTTCCACATCGTCAGCCTTTCTTTCACGGCTAAAAAAAGTGTATAAGCGTGAGGTGAAAGGGTAGAGAGGAATATGTAGACCAAGAGTGAGGTGGAAGGATGGAGTTGAGAGGTGTGCGAGTGAAAAGGGTTTTCGGTGGGAGGAGGGATGCAGGCTTTCAAAGGACAGAGATGCATGGGTAGGATTTATTAGTGGCCATCCCATCAGGGGTTAAGATGTCTCACAATAGAAAAACAGATAGACTTTAGTACAGTATAGGAAGGAGTAAGTGGCCGGAACTATTTGACGAGTAAAGTGATCTATCTATGTTGTTGTTGTTGTTGTTCCCCAAGCTGCCTGGCCGAACAGCCCCAAGGCCCCGAGCAAGGCCAAGGCCATAACCCTTCCTGCCGACCACAATAAAGCCTGGGTGACCGAAGCCACTCCATGGCGGGGAGCTGAGGAGGGTGCGGAAATGTCCAGAAAACCAAAGCCCAACCCAGGGCCCTGTGCCCCTCAGCAATTATGAAGAGAAAGTTGAGGGGCAAAGGAAAAATGTGACGCTTTAGCTTCCAATCTTGGTAGATTGGGAGGTCAATCCACGGAAGAGACGCCGTCACTTGAGATCTAGAAAATATATAAGTAAAAGGAACAGTCAGAGTAAGCTATGGGTATGGCAGAGATCGCTCAGCTCTCTATCAGCTCATCTATCTATTGTATCTATTGCCGGACGCCGTGATCCCCGAAGGGGTGGCCTCGAACAAAACGGCCCCATGCACCTCTGTCCCCAGTCAGTCGACGCCCCTCCTCCCATCCAGCACCGCTTTTACTCATATACTTCTTAACTCCATCCTTCCAGAAAATAATTTTGTTGACTTACCGTAGGCTATTCATAGCAATTATCGCTGGCATATAAGAGACACACTCAGCACTATATAATTCTGAATCATTACAAATACAAATAAAACAAAACACTTTATGAATCTTGCTGGCAACTTGTGCGCCTCACTCCAGTAAAACTTTAAACTTTTGTATATTAAAGTTTTCCCATTAACACTGCCAAACTATTTTTCCCGAGAGCCGTCTTGTACATTCTGACTGAAGGACAATATTAGTTCATTATTGTTCTACTCTCTTCCATCAGATATCCAATCATGTGTTTGTATTCTCTTATAGCCTATGGTGTGCTCTTTCAGCATGCACTGACGAATTTCTTCATAATAATATGGCTATCCTTAGATGATTTTATTTACTTTAAGTAGGATCTGACGGATTCTAAGTACCGGTAGTAATTTATATGGCCTAGGCCTTTCGATTCAAAGAGGTCCATCCTAAGTTGAATGTAATCATCTAATGGTATCCAAGATAAAATATATTATATCGTAATTATACTATTTCATTAACTTTCTCTATCCCATTGTTCTTCCTTGTATTGCATGTTTCTTTGTTTCCTTAACAAGTATCTTTATCTTTCTATGCTGCACTTATCTCTTACTTCCTCCTTCATAAATCTCTATCTTTCTCTGCTTCTCTTATTGTCTCTCACTTCCTTCTTAACAAGTATCTTTATCTTTGTCTGCTGCTCTTATTATCTCTCACTTCCTCCTTCATAAATCGCTTTATCTTTCTCTGCTTCTCTATTATCTCTCACTTCCTCCTTCGCAAGTCTCTTTATCTTTCCCCGCTTTTATTATCATCTCTCACTTCCTCCTGTTCCATGTGATCAACCTCTCCCTCAGTGCCTCCTCCCTTCTCCATAGTTCTCTATCCCTCCTTCTTAGTGTTTCTTTCTCTCCTCTCTTATTCTTCCCTACACCCATCTTCTCTCCCTGTCTGTACAGTATTAATTGCTACATGACCCGTGAGGAGAGAGAGAGAGAGAGAGAGAGAGAGAGAGAGAGAGAGAGAGAGAGAGAGAATGCTAATGACCATCATGAATAAGGGATGACTATGAGAGGAGTTTTGAGTACGGTAATCATTAACAATGATGTAAACAAGAATGACAAATATGAAAAGGAAAGCGATGCCTATAATTTTCTCCTTCTTCCATTATATTTAATTTTTATTATCCGTTGTAGCATGCAACATTTAGTCCTATATTTACTTTGTCATGTATCTATACATGTTTTTTAGTTATAGAAACCAAATATAGAAGCTCTATCAGGTTATATTCGTTTTGAAAAAGAAAAAAGAAAATAATAATAACGGTTGTCCCAGCTGGGTTCATTATGCAAATATAATGCTAAATACGTGCGAGTATGAATTTGACTTCGTGCATTATATGTAAATTGTTGTTAATACTTTATATACGACGGCTACGCTTGCCTCTAGTTTATACTGTTACTAATAACTACGAGTAATATTCATAGATATTAGCCTATGTGAAGATGATCTATCTACATGAAGGAAGGTGATCATTATGTTAACAGTGAAGGAATAATGGAGATCTGTCGTTATATATCACAGTTTAATAAAGTTTAATCTGTTTCATCTTATGTTCCCAATATTATTGAATCTTGGAGCTCGGTTTATTTATATATATATATATATATATATATATATATATATATATATATATATATATATATATATATATATATATTGGTGTTAAATAATTCACAGGGTTGTCAACGTACAATTATGATGGTACTTTAAACATATGTCTGATCTTGTCGTTCATTATGTCATCTATCACACATTTGGAAGCATTAGTTTAGCTTTATATTAATTCCATAATATATTTTGCATATTATAAGAGCCATAATGTTTTGTACCAAAAGAGAGAGAACATATTTTGGAACCTAGTATGTAATATCGTATTAATGTAGATTAAAATATTCCATCAAGCTAAAGGATAGACAGTATTGAGTGGAATGTATGAGGGAGTGATGAATTACTCTTTACATGTTTAATGTTAGTGATCTGTAAGTCTGATAGTTGGGGCTGACTAACATTGATGTGGTAACCGAACTGAAGTGATGGATGGATAAAGGAATGGGGGGACTGGGTGAGGGAAGAGGAAGACAGAGAGAGTGTGGGGAGGCGGGGGAGTTGGTGTGTGAGATGAGGGAATGATGGGGGGACTGGGTGAGGGAAGAGGAAGACAGAGAGAGTGTGGGGAGGCGGGGGAGTTGTTGGTGTGTGAGATGAGGGAATGATGAGCATGAAGGGTACCGGTAGCATACAGTGTGTAAAGCGCATATAAAAAGGACTTACGGTAAATTACTGTAGGTTATCGTGGATACATAAGGAATAAGGCAATAGGGAATAAGCCTGCACAGTTGTTTTAAAGGAGATCGAAATTGGATACAGAGGAGAATGTCGTTTTGTTTTATCATAATTGTAGAGGACAGAGAGGGTAAAAAAATATGGCATGCATAAGACAAGAGTTAATGAAGTGAAGAGGTGTAGTGTGTACAGTCTATAGATGAATATAACTTACATATTGGTTGGTTGTGTGCGGTAGTAAGGGTATATGAAATATATAAGTATCATTATCACCACCGCCATCAGCAACCATCATTACCATCATCATTATCACCAGCACCATCGTCATCATCACCAGCATCATCATAGCAACAAAACCAACACCAATACTTCAGCCCTGGTTCCACCCAGCAACAGACAGCTTTTAGGAAGATGACATACAGTGACGGATCTCTTTTCCTGTAACTCCCTCGCTTACCCTTGCTGTTTTTCCCCTCGTATTTCACATTTACGTTTTAATCCTTCCTCACTTCCTCCATGTTTAGTTCTTCCCTTTTATTGTTCAGTTGCACTTCTATTTCTTTACTCGTCATTCATGCATAACTACTTTCTCATTGTAGGTTTCATTGCTAAACACCGTACACCTATTGTAGGTTTCATTGCTAAACACCGTACACCTATTGTAGGTTTCATTGCTAAACACCGTACACCTATTCTCACCAAACTGTATCCTCTTATTTAACATCATTCTTCCTCCCCTTTATTTCCCTCTCTTTCTCTCTCCTTTTGTATTCCTTCTCCCCCCAGCTCGGTCTAGCAATTCGTGGTAAATGTCCAGTTAACCGGGGGGATGGTTCACTTTTTGGGCAATTTTTGCATGTATTCATTGTTTTTCTAGTTTCCTCCCTAGACCTCTATCAAATTTAAAAACAAAAAAAACAAAAAAACAAAAACAAAAACAAAAACATCCATTAGATCCCCCTTCTAGATTAACTTGTACATTTTTCGGTAGAAAAATGTCTGGTTCTTCCAACATTACAGGCTCACTATCGTTCGCCAGGGAAAAAAACGACACCTAAATAGTACGAAATGGGGCGAAAGGTCTTAAAATCGACTAACTAATGGGGCAAACATCTTAACATCTGAAAACTAATGGGGCTAAACATGAGGGAGAAAGTTGTCCAGAAAACCGGCCCATGTCATGTCCCCTGAAGTCCATACAACCTGTCAAGCAAAGAAGTGCACGGCGTTATAAACTTCACCCTTCCCACCATCTTACATCCTTCCTTTCCTCCTCGCTCTATCTGTTATGGTTGCAGGCCACGACTATCACTATACTTATCGTCTACGATGTTATCACTATGTTGCTATGATAAACATCAATAATGTCGGTGTAAAATATACCTAACAACACAGCAGATGTCTTACAGTCGTTACAGACCACATCATTGGAACATTTTGGTGAAGAAATATGTGCACTGTTTCTCCTCCAACCTGTTCCCAGTAAAACTGTATTATAGAAAGTAATAAATTGTAGACCTTGGCGGCCATTATATATAACTGATATTTTGTTGCTACATTAACTATTAGTCTTGCATGATGCAGCATTCACTGTAATGCATGTTATATATAATAATATTGAATTTAAAGCAAATATAATGCTATGTATTACAAATTATATAGCATAACTTGAACTTAGACCATAATATTGGGTAGGTAAATATGCACCCGCTCGGAAAAACTTAGCAATATATTTTAGACTTGAAAGTTATGTTGGTGGTGGAGGATAAAACAAGTTTATGGTATGTTAGTGTTCTGAAGAATAAATATCCTGCCCGTGTGTGTGTGTGTGTGTGTATAGATATGCGTGTATTTGCCTGCTTATTAGAAATATGTGCATATAATCAATTTTAACTTTGTGATTATGTGTTACAAGATATTACCGTATATATTTATTTGTGCGATTTTACATTGTTTTGTGTACGTTGGTAATTGGTGTTAACTGGTCCATTCATTCATATACAATCACTGGTACGTTGTTAATTTGTCTCATTCGCCCATTCCTTATAGTAGCCGTGTATCATCCCAGAATTTTACTATTTATCCACCCCCAGAAGTTACATACGTTTTCCTTCTTCCATCTATGTATACATACCAAGTCACATTTTCCATTGTGTAAACGTGCTATTGTCATCGGAATACTTGTTTGTTTTAAAGCATCTGGTGTATTGATTATGGTACCGTACCTATATCACGACTGGCACTATACCCCTGCCTCCATGTCTCCTCATTATGGTACCGTACCTATATCACGACTGGCACTATACCCCTGCCTCCATGTCTCCTCATTATGGTACCGTACCTATATAACGACTGGCATAATACCCCTGCCCCCATGTCTCCTCATTATGGTACCGTACCTATATCACGACTGGCACTATACCCCTGCCCCCCATGTCTCCTCATTATGGCACCGTGCCTATATCACTACTGGCACTATACCCCTGCCTCCATGTCTCCTCATTATGGTACCGTACCTATATCACGACTGGCACTATACCGTACCCCTGCCTCCATGTCTCCTGATTATGGTACCGTACCTATATCACAACTGGCACTATACCCCTGCCTCCATGTCTCCTCATTATGGTACCGTACCTATATCACGACTGGCACTATACCCCTGCCCCCATGTCTCCTCATTATGGCACCGTGCCTATATCACGACTGGCACTATACCCCTGCCTCCATGTCTCCTCATTATGGCACCGTACCTATATCACGACTGGCACTATACCCCTGCCTCCATGTCTCCTCATTATGGTACCGTACCTATATCACGACTGGCACTATACCCCTGCCCCCATGTCTCCTCATTATGGCACCGTGCCTATATCACGACTGGCACTATACCCCTGCCTCGATGTCTCCTCATTATGGTACCGTACCTATATCACGACTGGCACTATACCCCTGCCCCCATGTCTCCTCATTATGGCACCGTGCCTATATCACGACTGGCACTATACCCCTGCCTCCATGTCTCCTCATTATGGCACCGTGCCTATATCACGACTGGCACTATACCCCTGCCTCCATGTCTCCTCATTATGGTACCGTACCTATATCACGACTGGCACTATACCCCTGCCCCCATGTCTCCTCATTATGGCACCGTGCCTATATCACGACTGGCACTATACCCCTGCCTCCATGTCTCCTCATTATGGCACCGTGCCTATATCACGACTGGCACTATACCCCTACCTCCATGTCTCCTCAGTAGGGTGGCTCTCCTCACGACTGACACTGGCACTATTTTTACCTGTACTAGGCCGCATAATGATTTCCGGTTGGGTGGGTCCGGAAGGGAATAATAAGAAGTTGGATTTATTCTCAGGGTACGACTGTAATGATGAGCAAGGAAGCAGGTTTGCTTGTGATTATGGCAGCTTACGTTTTTCGGTTTATGTTGGTGCAGTGAGGGTGGTGGCTGTTAGTAATGGTTATTGTGTTTAGTTTGTGGTTGTGTGCAGTATACGGTATGTGTTGGTTGAATTTAAGGTACCGATGTGAGTGTTGTTATGTATTTATGTTAAATGTTGTGTAAGTATATGTCTGTGGACAATACATTTGTGTACGTGTTTTGTGTAATGTTAGTTCTGTGAGTATGTAAACATTTCTTATTTCGAACGTCTCTGTTTTTTGTGATGTCCGGGTTACGTCAGTGGATACAGGAGTGTATGTTTTATAATGAAATGATGCCAAACGTGTTTGGTTCAAAGTGATATGTGTATGTCTTCAACTTCGTAATGGTTATGGTCTTATTAAATGAGTGGTGTGATTTCTGTTTGATTGGAAACATTGTATGAGGCACAGGTCTTGATATGGCATGGGCATATATTGTTTTAGTTGCTATAGTAATATAACAATGAAATATGCGGGAGGAAGGATAAATAGAGAGAATATTACAACATTCTTAAAAGGAAGAACAGGGAAAATAATACAAAAAATAACAAGACTGGAAAATAAATAGTTGACAGCTACTCAGAACACCATTAGGCCTAGAGAGGACAGACAAATATATGGAAAGGAAATCCATTTGTATTTAGGACAACTTTTTGTCGCCACTGAAGGTTCCGTTCGTGTGGTGATGGTTCTTTTTGTACAGATTAGGTGATTTATGATTGTGTGTGTGTGTGTGTGTAGTAGTAGTAGTAGTAGTAGTAGTAGTAGTAGCTGAATGACTACCAAGTCGGACGCTTTGATGACTGTTCTGACCTGGTTTAGGGTCCAAAGAGGGGATGCACAGGCTGAGTGGTTTATATATAGTAGTAGTAGTAGTAGTAGTAGTAGTAAAAAAAAGTAGTACTAATAGTAGTAGTATTGGCTGTAATGGCCTAGTGAAGGTGTACTATCATTGTGTGTAATTATGGTGATATTTCATACAGTACAGTACTATAACTTGTTGATTGACTAATTGCATTTTTCGCCAATTATGTTTTTCAAGTCGAACTAACTCGTTTTCCTTTACAATGTGTACGACCCTTTGTTGTTGAATGTTCTACATTTAGTTGTTTTCCATTATTGCTGAAGTTTATAGTGTATGGTTCCTAGTAACTTGTGTGTGCTCTCTCTCTCTCCTGCACTATTTACCTTACCCACTCCCTCTGAGCCTCCATTATCATTGATGATCCTGGCTCTTGATGGCCAGGAGTAATAAAATATATATAAATTACAGTTATGCTGCTTTGACGTGATCGTCCATGTTAAACAAACTAGAGCGAGTATATGAACACTTCCAATTATGGGAACAGTTATGGGACTCCAAGGCTGCCACCCACCACAGCGACCCCCTTCATTCCCCCCCCCCCCCCCCTCTCCTCTCTCTTCTCCCCCAGCTGAACGATCTTTGTATTCTGGAACACCGAGCCAGTCAATGAGAAAACACTGCTCCTTGTGTCCCAGGCTGTCTTGCTGCTCTGGCAGCTGGCTGCAGTGAACCTGCTGTCTGTCAGTGTCTGCCGTCAGTGTGTTGTTGACTGTGGTTGGGGGAAGTTACTCGTCTCGTCTCTGTGCCGGTATTCACGTGGCATCATGTTGGAAGGCATATGAAGCCAATTGTGTATTATTATATGTTTGTGTGAAGTTGGCTCTCAGTGGTGATGAAGTGGATCTTACTAGTGCTTGTCTATTAAAATCAGAAATGGGTGAAATAAAAGTATATATGATGTTAACATGGATGCTGGTGGTGACACTCGGCGTTTGTTTGATGGGACCAGGAGCAACAGCTGATAAAGGTAATGACAACATCACTTTGCAAATACCATGTACCGTACCGTAATCAGGGTAGTTGTACAATACACATGGCAGGTGTACCAAAATCCAAATTATGTACTGTACAACTGTCACTATGTACTGTACAACTGTTATGTGTACTGTACAATTGTCATGTGTACTGTACAACTGCCGTGTGTACTGTGCAACTTTCATGATTACTGTACAACTGTCGTGTGTACTGTACAACTGTTACGTGTACTTTACAGCTGTCACGTGTACTGTACAACTGTCATGTGTAGTACCGTACCGGTATGTGTACTGTACAACTGTCGTGTGTACTGTACAACTGTTATGTGTACTTTACAGCTGTCACGTGTACTGTACAACTGTCATGTGTAGTATGTGTACTGTACAACTGTCATGTTTACTGTACAACTGTCATGTTTACTGTACAACTGTCATGTGTACTGTACAACTCGTGTTTACTGTACACCTGTCGTGTGTACTGTACACCTGTCGTGTGTACTGTACACCTGTCTTGTGTACTGTACACCTGTCGTGTGTACTGTACACCTGTCGTGTGTACTGTACACCTGTCGTGTGTACTGTACACCTGTCGTGTGTACTGTACACCTGTCGTGTGTACTGTACACCTGTCGTGTGTACTGTACCTGTCGTGTGTACTGTACACCTGTCGTGTGTACTGTACACCTGTCGTGTGTACTGTACACCTGTCGTGTGTACTGTACACCTGTCGTGTGTACTGTACACCTGTCGTGCGTACTGTACACCTGTCGTGCGTACTGTACACCTGTCGTGTGTACTGTACACCTGTCTTGTGTGCTGTACAACTGTCATATGTACTGTACAACTATCATGTGTACTGTACAACTATCATGTGTACTGTACAACTGTCATGTGTACTGTACAGCTGGACAGGACTCCCATGAGAGCTGTTTTATGCAGATGATCTAGTTCTTATCGCAGATAGTGCGCAGGAAGCAGAGGCAAAGTTCAAAAAATGGAGGGAAGGAATGGCAAATAAGGGTCTAAAAGTTAACATAGATAAAACAAAGGTCACGATTAGTGGAGTAGGGCGTGGAACTATGGAAAGAAGCGGCGACTATCCATGTGCAGTATGTGGGAAGTAGCTCAATTCAATGTTGTGTCTGTAGTGACTGGGTACACACGAGATGTAGTGGAGCTAGAGTCAACTTACAGACCAGTCTACTACCTTCACAACCAGCTGTCTGAGTGAACCTACAGTCCATAATAATTATAGTCTACTACCCTCACAACCAGCTGTATGAGTGAACCAACAGACCATCATATACTCTACTACCTTCACAACCAGCTGTCTGAGTGAACCAACAGACCATCATATACTCTACTACCTTCACAACCAGCTGTCTGAGTGAACCAACAGACCATCATAATTATAGTCTACTACCCTCACAACCAGCTGTATGAGTGAACCTACAGACCATCATATACTCTACACAACCAGCTGTCTGAGTGAACCTACAGACCATCATATACTCTACTACCCTCACAACCAGCTGTATGAGTGAACCTACAGACCATCATATACTCTACTACCCTCACAACCAGCTGTATGAGTGAACCTACAGACCATCATATACTCTACTACCCTACACAACCAGCTGTCTGAGTGAACCTACAGACCATCATATACTCTACTACCCTCACAACCAGCTGTATGAGTGAACCTACAGACCATCATATACTCTACTACCCTCACAACCAGCTGTATGAGTGAACCTACAGACCATCATATACTCTACTACCCTCACAACCAGCTGTATGAGTGAACCTACAGACCATCATAATAACTCTACTACCCTCACAACCAGCTGTATGAGTGAACTTACATACCATTATATAGTCTACTACCTTCACAACCAGCTGTCTGAATGAACCTACAGACCATCATATACTCTACTACCCTCACAACCAACTGTCTGAGTCAGCCTACATACCATTATATAGTGTACTACCCTCACAACCAGCTGTCTGAGTCAGCCTACATACCATTATATACGGTAGTCTACTACCCTCTCAACCAGCTGTCTGATTCACCCTACATACCATTATATAGTCTACTACCCTCTCAACCAGCAGTCTGATTCAACCTACATACCATTATATAGTCTACTACCCTCTCAACCAGCTGTCTGATTCACCCTACATACCATTATAGTCTACTACCCTCTCAACCAGCTGTCTGATTCACCCTACATACCATTATATAGTCTACTACCCTCTCAACCAGCTGTCTGATTCACCCTACATACCATTATATAGTCTACTACCCTCTCAACCAGCTGTCTGATTCACCCTACATACCATTATATAGTCTACTACCCTCTCAACCAGCAGTCTGATTTAACCTACAGACCATTATGTAATCTACTACCCTCACAACCAGCTGTCTGAGTCAGCCTACATACCATTATATACGGTAGTCTACTACCCTCTCAACCAGCAGTCTGATTCACCCTACATACCATTATATAGTCTACTACCCTCTCAACCAGCAGTCTGATTCACCCTACATACCATTATATAGTCTACTACCCTCTCAACCAGCAGTCTGATTCACCCTACATACCATTATATAGTCTACTACCCTCTCAACCAGCAGTCTGATTCACCCTACATACCATTATATAGTCTACTACCCTCTCAACCAGCAGTCTGATTCACCCTACATACCATTATATAGTCTACTACCCTCTCAACCAGCAGTCTGATTCACCCTACATACCATTATATAGTCTACTACCCTCTCAACCAGCAGTCTGATTCAACCTACAGACCATTATGTAATCTACTACCCTCACAACCAGCTGTCTGAGTCAACCTACATACCGGTATATAAATTATAATTAATTTAACTCTCATAATTATATAGTATACAAGCTGCCCAAGGCTACCAGCCCACACATTTACCATCACTGCACAATAATGACCACTATTTATACATTATTTCACTATGACCCATTGTTGTGTTATTACATATAATACCCTACAGTACTTCAATTCACTCTCTGTCTCACACTAATGTAGCCTATTTACACTACACAACCCACCAAGCGTGACATTACTTTCCCTTTCTCTTGTCTCTGTATGTTCTTGTTCTTCAGCCTAGTCCTAGCCACTCTTGTTATGACCACTCTAATGCATAAATGCGCGGAATTTCGGTGTGAGTATCCTAGGTTCGAGTCCTTGGAGTGCCACATGTATTTGTTGATTTAATTAATTATTGAGTTTAGAAGTAAAGTTGGTTGGTGAAAACATATGAAATAACCTGACCCCTATGACTCACCCCACTCCAACACTCTACTTGACCCTTGTATAACCTGACCCTTATGACTCACCCCACTCCAACACTCTACTTGACCCTTGTATAACCTGACCCTTATGACTCCCCTCACTCCAATACTCTACTTGACCCTTGTATAACCGGACCCTTATGACTCACCTCACTCCAATACTCTACTTGACCCTTGTATAACCTGACCCTTATGACTCCCCTCACTCCAATACTCTACTTGACCCTTGTATAACCGGACCCTTATGACTCACCTCACTCCAATACTCTACTTGACCCTTGTATAACCGGACCCTTATGACTCACCTCACTCCAATAATCTACTTGACCCTTATGACTCACCTCACTCCAATACTCTACTTGACCCTTGTATAACCTGACCCTTATGACTCACCTCACTCCAATACTCTACTTGACCCTTGTATAACCTGACCCTTATGACTCACCTCACTCCAATAATCTACTTGACCCTTATGCCCTCACCTCACTCCAATACTCTACTTGACCCTTGTATAACCTGACCCTTATGACTCACCTCACTCCAATACTCTACTTGACCCTTATGACTCACCTCACTCCAATAATCTACTTGACCCTTATGACTCACCTCACTCCAATACTCTACTTGACCCTTGTATAACCTGACCCTTATGACTCACCTCACTCCAATACTCTACTTGACCCTTGTATAACCTGACCCTGATGACTCTCCCCACTCCAATACTCTACCTATTGTGGCATGGCTGATACAAACATGAATTTATGAAACGGAATTTGTCATTATAACTTTGACTTTGAATAGTGATCTCTCTCTTTCTCTATCTCAAGCTTTATCTCCATAACACTGTACTTCTTACTTGTGGACTTCTGAAGGTGTTCGGTGGTGGTTTTCTTGGTTACATATTGTAGTCTGAAAATTAGCAAGTGGAGATATAGAAGTGTAGATAAAATATCATATATAGCGACACTATTATCTTTATCTCCACATTACCTTCCTTGTCAAAAACCTTCACTCCTCTTAACCTAATATCAGCCTGCCTATTATGGAACTGGAAAGACTTAGTATGTTCCTTGAATATTGGTATCGGTGGGACGCGTACCAATTTTATCTCTACAGACCAAAAGCTTTTCCCAAATAGGTATATACATGGTAATACTCTTGCATAATTCAGTCCGGAGAGAGAGAGAGAGAGAGAGAGAGAGAGAGAGAGAGAGAGTCACTAATTTACCTCGTATCATTTACCTATCGTATGCTACTCACTATTCCTGTTACTTTTGTATATTTACTCATATTTTGTCATGCTCGTTTCCTATTTCCCCTCGTCCCTCATTCTAACCAGTTGTCTTTTTCCTCGTTGTCAGCTTCTTATACTATCATTCCTCCCATCCTCGTTAAACACTACTTTTCTTTCAGTGCTACCAAGATCTATATATAGACCTTGAGTGATACCGGTACCTACTGTATTTCCCCGGTCACTCAATCCATAAAATCACTTACTGCTCACTACCGTACCACTTTTCTCACTTTATTCTCACTCTTTTCATCTTACTTACTTATATTCATCTTCCTTCATTTTATCTCTCTCCCAATACACCTTATTCACCATAATATGCACTTCTTCCTCACTCACCCCACACATTCTCCCCTCCATGTATGTTCTCCCCCAAGCACACTTCCCCCAGGCACACACCCCGCTTCCTCTCAACTTTGTGTACCTGTGAGATAAGTCTTACAGACACCACTTGACCAGGATACTCTTAAGTCACATCAAAGCTGCTAAATCACTGATGGTTGTCCTCACTCGTGTTGTTCAGGATGTTTTACCTACTTAGGGACAGTATCTTTTTGCTGAATTTCAAGCTGTTTATTTGCATTTTACCACCATATATATTTATCTCCATTTTCCTTTTGTTACAGGTAAGAATGTGTGTCATCTTGGTGCAGTTCAGTGGTAGAGTATAACCTGACATATCTGCACTGTGATAAGTTGATGTCTGCAGGATGGTGGAGGTAATTTTGCGTAAGCAATATTTATGTTTGGAGTGAATATTATCAATAGAGATAATAGACGCTGGGATGTGTAAGGCAAATACTACACAATTAACTGGTATGCTACTAATAGAGATCTTAGATGGAACCGTTTGTGTGTGTAGTATACAGTAAGTCGTTCTGTACATTAGTTATCAGTTTGGTATGTGTGTTATCATCAGAGCTTGATGGAAGCCTGTATGTGTGTTTAATTTAAGTACTATTATACACAAGTTATCAAATATATGTGTGTATTATCCACAGAGATAGATCAATGTTTAATGTGCAAGTAATGCAATTAGTACTTGTGCAGGACATTTAGTTACGATTTGGTATCTGGAAGTCTTGGTTTTCCTTGTTACACATATTCAATATATATTGAAAATACACCGTTTGCTCCTTGTGTGCATCCACCTCTTCCCCTGTTTGTCGTTCTCCATACTATAAAATTATTACCGGTAGTCTTATTCGTATCCTACAAATCTTATTTTACCCCCTGATCCTCTTTGCACTTGTTATTTTTCTAATAGCGGTACACATAATATATTCTAGAGAACACATCCTTAAAGTCGTCGTCCATTTCAGCTCCATCCTCCTCTTGTTCCACTTTATACTCTTCATTACTCCCCCTCTTCTGCATCATCATCAAGACCATCCTCTTTTCCTCATTCTCATCCATGCTCCTCCCCTTCTCTTCCTCTTCTCCCTCCCACCTTTCACATTCATCTCCAGAGACTCCCGGACCATAACTTCTGTCTCACTGGAGCTGGGGTCTTGAGACTTACCGTACCCAACTTTATACATATTGCATATTTAGTACGGCACTGTTTTATATGCAGCGTCACTTGGTACACCCCCCCCCCCCCCCCAATAAAACAAAAAAACAATAAAACAAAAAAACAAAAACAAAACATAACCTTGTACACAAACACTCCTTGAACCACTTTTCCCCTTCGCAGCGCCTAGCCTATACCCAACAAATACTATAGGAATTATTATGTGTTGTTTACAGATCCCATTTCTAGAGGAAACGTAAGTTTTAAATTATTTTATAAATTGACGGTGATGCAAAAGGTAAGAATTGTTTAACCATACACACGCACACACATACACACATATGCAACGTCAGGAATATATACCGTGTGTCCTTTAATTCCATTACCCAATGTAATTTATCTGTCAGTGTGTCTATTTATCAGTTTCTGCTCTTCATCGATGTTACTGTTTTGTTTAGGAGGAGGGCAATAACGGACAACAAAGGCGTATAAGACGTCCACATAGTTCAGATCCCCAGAGCCATAACTTTATCGGGAATATATTATAGGATTTATTCTCCCTTGATCCCCACATCCCTAACCTTAAGCAATGTACAAGTTTGATCCACCGACACTCTATTATTTTAGCATTATATATTTAAATAAACCCGCTATATTGTTAATTTTAAATACTACTTTCCATCATCAGTAACACTCTTCCACTTTTTTCTTATATTGTTTTGAGTTTCATCTTGTTTCATGTTGTCTTGTTCGCTGCCTTTCAGACCCTATCCTTCCCAAGGTTAAGAGATGTATCTCTTAACCTTGATCCTTCCTTCCTCCCTCCTCGTCCTTCACGCCAGTTGTCTTTCCTTCAACAATTTCCGCTTCATTATTACTGTGTTCCAATTTTCAGGCCAATTACAGATCCCACCTGTCCCCTCTCACCTTCCCTCACACGCATCATATATTTTGGTCCAAATATCTCTTAATATGATCCTTCCCTCGTTTGTACATAAATAACTAACACAATACATTTATAAGCGTCTAATGGTTATACTTGCTTCTAGTTTGCTTATATATTTGCATAATATGCAATTTGTATTTTATTACAACGTAGTAAAAAAAAACTAGAATTTTCTTTGGAATACAAAAAAGGCTGGAAGATATATAATATTTCTGCGGGATTTCTTGTTTCCATGGATATTCCTGCTTACTATATTTTTCAATAAAGCTTAGCTTAGGCCTCGTCAGAGAGAGAGAGAGAGAGAGAGAGAGAGAGAGAGAGAGAGAGAGAGAGAGAGAGAATACACATATTTCAGTATAAGTTACCTTGTCCTCACCTTTCTTTGTGTGTCCTATATCCAGTGAGTTATTACCCTCTGTAATACCACCCTGCCCCCCCCCCCTCTCTCTCTCTCTCTATCTCTCTCTCTCTCACACACAATTGTATGAATTAATATATTTTAAATCAGTATGTATGTAAGTGCTCTGTATGTGGGGACAATGCGCCCATTTATCGAGTATTGTTCACATGTGTGGGAAGGTTCCACTCATAACGCACTTCTCGAAAAAATAGAGTCAAAAGCATTTCGCCTCTTCAACTCACTTCTTACTAGTTTCCTACAATCTCTTTCTAGTTTCTACACACCGCAATGTTCCATCTGTTTCACTCTTCTATCGCTATTACAACAATCAGTGTTCTTCAGAGCTCTCTCAATGCATACCCCCTCCCCTGCCTTGCAACACAGCCCCGCTCTTATTCTGTCTAGCTCTCCAACCCAAGAATTGGCAAATGTTCTCAGTCTTGCTTCTACTCAACTAGTGATCCCCGGAACTCTCTCCCTTACTCAAACTGTCCATCATCCCATGACTTAGACTGCTTTAAACTTCGTGTGTCCAGGCATTTTGACCACAACGTCCCTTGAGTTTGGCTTTCTGTCACTCTTTTCGCTTTGGGAGAGACACTCGTTACAGGCAGCCTGCCTATTGTCTCCTTCCAACAAATAGAAACGAAAAATAATTAAATCCCCCTTTAGGCAAATTGTATTCTATCCTATAAATATACATTCTTTGCGGGCATTTCGTAACTCATACGGTTACACTTCATCCTATTTTTCAGTACGGTTGTTAACCGGATGGTGCGGCGAGAGCCTTCTACTTTGCTATCGTATTCAAATATTATAAACTGTCCCTGTCAGTGTTAATGCCGAACCACCTAGTAGAGACCGGAAGGTCTGTGTGGTCTGACTATTTTGTTTGTATCGCTGTATAGCTCTGTGTAACACACAGTAAACTATTCACCACCCATGCACCCTTCATCCTCTTAAGGGGAGGTTTTTAATTGATTCCCTAGACTTCCATCAAACTTAAAATTACTCCCCTTAGACCCCCTTTCAAGTTAAATTTGTACATTTTTCGGTAGAAAAATGTCCCGGCCGAAGGCCGATTCCCCTTAAATTACAGGCTCGCTATCGCTCGCCAGGAAAAAATCGACACCTAAATGGCACGAATGGTCTTAAAATTGACAGAAATGGGGCGAGGGTTCTTAAAATCGCCAAACTAATGGGGCGAACGTCTTAAAATCTCAAAAACAATGGGGCTAAACATGAGGGAGAAAGGGGTCCAGAAAAAAAAATCCTCCAGGTGGAAATCTCCCCTTAACTCGTTCACCCTTCAACCCACAAAGTCCCAACACACACCGAACAGTCAAAATACAAATGTATTGCCCTGGGTTTCATTTCTTATCTCTTAAGGGGAGGTATTTAGTTTGTTCCCTACGTTTTCATCAAGCTTAAAATTACACCCCCTAGACCCCCTTTCAAGATAAATTTGTACATTTTTCGGTAGAAAAATGTCCCGGCCGGAGGCCGGTTGCTCTTAAATTACAGGCTCGCTATCGCTCGCCAGGAAAAAAATCGACACCTTAATGGCACGAAAGGTCTTAAAATTGACAGAAATGGGGCAAAATGTCTTGAAATGTCAAAACTACTAGGGCGAACGTCTTAAAATCTCAAAAGCAATGGGGCTAAACATGAGGGAGAAAGGGGTCCAGAAAAAATACCTCAAGTGGAAATCTCCTCTTAACCTACCCATTTAATTCCCCATCTTATCACCCTGTATAATGCTATCCATTCTGTATGTCACTTACATTGTTTTATATTGTTACTCTCTGTTTTCTATTATCACTTTATTCTTCCTTCCTCTTCCATCTAACTTCTAACTTCATAATTATGCACCTTGTCTCATCGTCTTTCCTCGCTTTACTTTACCTCTCTCTCTGTCTCTGTCTCTCTCTCTCTCTGTCTCGAAATTTTTGCCGTGTGAGGAAACTGCATGCTGAAGCTGCCTCGTTTATCATAGCCTAGCCATTTGCAAGGTGAAAGAGAGGGAGATAGTGTGTGTGTGTGTGTGTAAGAGTGAAAGAGAGTAAGAGGGAGAGAGTGTTTGAGGTAAATTGTATGAGAGAAAGACAGAGATTGCGATAAACAGAGTGAGAGAGATAGAGTGTTTGTGTGTGTCTGTGTGTAATAAATATTATATTGTGTTTGTGTTCATTATTTACATAAATAATAAAGATATAATTATGAAAGCGGCAGGGAAGATGTATCACCAAGGAATCAGTTGTGAAGGGAAGAGAGACAGTAAAGATGTATGAACTAATATACAGTATAAGAATGTAGAAGAAGAGGAAGTAAAAGAAGACAAAATTACGCTCGGCAAATAAAGGGAAGTTGGTTTGGACGGCAAGTGTCAAAGTTTAGTAAGTTATGATGTTGTGGAAGTTATGATGTTGTGGAAGTTATGATGTTGTGGAAGTTATGATGTTGTGGAAGTTATGATGTTGTGGAAGTTATGATGTGGAAGTTATGATGTTGTGGAAGTTATGATGTTGTGGAAGTTATGATGTTGTGGAAGTTATGATGTTGTGGAAGTTATGATGTTGTGGAAGTTATGATGTGGAAGTTATGATGTTGTGGAAGTTATGATGTTGTGGAAGTTATGATGTTGTGGAAGTTATGATGTGGAAGTTATGATGTTGTGGAAGTTATGATGTGGAAGTTATGAGTCCAACAATTCCAAGGTTTCAACATTTCGATTGTAGGGGCAGCAAATTAAGAAGATTCAGAGAAAGGGAAATTATAGTTTATAAAGGTCACATTCACACTATTTATAGTTAGAATTGAGAATTGACAAAGCTTACATAGATGGCGGAGTAATTGGCAATAATATAGGCCTAGGTCAATAAAATAATGGAGATACGAGAAGTCAATTATGATAGGAGAAACACAATGGGAGAAACAAATGTGCATACTGGTAATCGTTACTAGGACATTATTGTGAACAGTCAACACAGAACAAGTTATTGGCATTATAAGCAGAAGCGACGGAACAGTCAGCAGATATTTCATATTAGATTAGTACACCAAGAAAGGTTGTATGATATCTAATATAGGCTAACCGTTTTCCATTGTCCACAAGCAATAATGCCATTGGAGTACCCTTCCATTTTAAGTTATATTTGTGTACTTGTTATGGCACCTTTATTATGTCTGGCAATACTGACACTATATCCATTATGCTGCTTCTGTCCTCATAATACCTATCTCATAACTGGCACTGATGCCCTGTCCCCATGTTACCTCATTATGGTGACTCTCCTCACTACAGACCCTGGAACCATTTTCACCGGCAACAGGCCGGATAATGATTTCCTGTTGGGTGGTCCGGAATGGAATGGTTAGGAAGTCTGAATTAGTCCCAGGGTACGACAGTTATGACCGAGGAAGCAGGTTTGTTTGTGATTATGGCAGCTCTCATGTCACGGTTTATGTTGGCTGCAGTGTGGATGGTGTCTGTTTGTAATGCGGCTTGTGGTTGGTTTGGGGAAAGTTGGCTGTGTGTATGTGATTGTAGAAACTAAGGTACCGTTGTGTGTGATGTAATGTGTTTATGTTTGATGTATTGTTATGTGTCTGTGGATAGTGGATCTTTTTCTGTTTAGTATAATGTTATTTTTGTGTGTTTGTGAATGTCATTTTAGGCATATTTTTGTTAGTTGTGACTTCCATGTTGCGTCTGTGAATACAGGAGTCTAATTGGTATGATGCGATAATGCGATTTTCGTTCAAGGCGATGTTTGCATGTCTTCAATTTTGTGTTAGTTGATAGTCTCTCCGAAGGATTTATTGCGTTCCCTTAGGTTCACCAGCAGCAAACAGATCTACCCGTGAAACAAATACTAATAGTGAGGTATCGTGGTGGCGATGCTGGTGTGTGGTCTCGAGATTACGGACATATTGAACCATGGTAATACGAAATGATAATCAAGGATATTTGAGAAAGGGTGTAGATCGCATGCTTATCATTGTATGCTATTAATTAGCAGAGGGAGATATATAAATGTTTGAATTATAAGAAAATGCCACGCATACTCCTATAATCGTATGTACAGTAGTGTGATATGATCTCTTTTGTTACCCGGCACATAATGTGTAGACTTTTTCTAAGTTAACTAGCGTTGCAGTCTTATTTACATTTGTAAGTCGAAAATATCAAGTAGGAATTTATGAAATTGTAGAGAGAGAAAACACCGATAATCCTAATAAAATATTCTTCTTATTACAATTTTAGGCTGCCTGTTTTATCAAGAAACTTTGGTTCACTTACTACCAGCTGGCAAATATGGACCTGATATGACTTAGTATGGTGCTAGAATATTACTATTGGCGAGAAGGGTAGGTATATTATCTCTACCTTCCTAAAGATTTTACCAAATAGGTTCATAGTCGGTAATACTCTTGCATAATTCAGTGAACGTCGAGAGAGAGAGAGTGATTGATTGATTGATTGATTGATTGATTGATTGATTGATTGATTGATTGTTTATTTACTATTTTGTAGGTTATGGTGTGCTTTATTTCCGGGACACTTACATTTAAAATTTCATTAAAAACTATAATAATATTTGAATTATGTTGTAGGCTACCGGTATGTCTGATATTTCCTTTTTTGACATGCCATCAGAACTTTTCCTGTGAGAGAGTTCGGCCAGAGTTTGACAATATGTTCTTATATTCCCCAGGGCCGAATTGGGTGGAAGTTTTTTTGTCCCTGGATTTCTGGATCCTGATGTGTGTTGTGATAACTTGGGGAGGGGGACGTAGGCTGGCATTTGTTTATCATCACAGTTTGTTTCTGTCCTTCTATATAGATTTGTAATTATGTTATTGTTTTACTGTGGTACCGAAACCTGTTTTCGATTGTGTTATATTAATTTGTTGTTGTTTTGTTCTGTGTGTTGTAGTGTATTTGGCATACAGGCGTGAGCATACAATTATAAGGTTATACCGTTTCGAGTGTTTATATCTTTACAACCAAGTTTTAAAGCATCTTGGCTATAATCAAGTATTGTATTGGCTTGTTTACGTTCGATACCGGTATTGATTCAAGAGGGTGCGTCGCCATTTTTGTTGTTGATTGTACAGTCGTGGTCAGAAATACTTGAACACCTCCCAAACCAAACAGGTGAGCATTAACTAGTGATAACCTGTATTGCAGTGATCAGCTTACCATAATATTTCGTTAGTGTATCATTATTCTTCCTCCTTGTATTGTCCAGATATTCCTGACCACGACTGTACATGGCTGGTACATTGTGGTTGGTTATTTGGTTGACGATATTCCTGCATTGGTGTTGGTGCTGTGTTTGTGGCCTGACTGGGTGTTATATGTCTCTATTGTAAGGTTCTCTGTGTGTGTGTCTTATGTTTGTTTCTTTACCGTATTTTAACATAAGTATTTCCCTCCCTCATTATGTCATTTAGCATCTCTGTCTATCCACACACACACACACACACACACACACACACACACACACACACACACACACACACACACACACACACACACCACACACACCACACACACACACACACACACACACACACACACACCATCACACTCATACACACACACACAATATGAACACGAACATACACACACACACACACACACACACACACACACACACCACACACACACACACACACACACACACACACACACACACACACACACACACACACACACACACACACACACACACACGCACACGCACACGCACAAACCATAACAACACAACATAAAAGGTTCTTTGGAGTCCTGGGGAGAAATGAACCAAGACTCATTAGTTAGTTAATGGAACAGTTGTGTTATGTCCTTTGGGGGGAGAGAGAGAGAGAGAGAGAGAGAGAGAGAGAGAGAGAGAGAGAGAGAGAGAGAGAGAGAGAGAGAGTATTCTATTGTGTCAACTATTATTGTTACCACACGCATTGTCAGTATCAAATTTAAGTTTCACAATTCATAATGCTATAATTTAAGGTGTTTGCTGATTTCATTGCCGCCTGCTTTTGTTATTCAACTCAATGATCATTCCCATCCTTCACCACCAATCTTTATTATCATCAATACTTAACTTTTACATTCGATATACATTCAAGCATAGACGTTGGTGGAGAGACTCAGACCAAGAGTGAGAGGGGTGGAAATGAGTTACTTGAGAAGTGCGTGCGGAGTTACATGAAGGGATAGACAGACGAATGAGGAAGTAAGAGAGAGGTGTGGTGTGGATGTAGATGTGCTGGAAAGTGTGAAAAGGAACACCTTGAGATGGTTCGGCCATATGGAACGTATGGAAAGCGAGATAATGACTAAGAGAGTGTACGAGAGCAAGGTGGAAGGACAGAGAGGGAGAGATACAGTAGACCGAATGATAGGTGTTCGAATCCACCAGAATCCTAGATTTTTTTTTGGCCATAGCGACGGAGAGAATCGTATCGTGGTTCCTACCCAACCAAGCTGCTATCAGCCTGTGTTCGCCCACACATCTTCTCACCAATACAAAGTGAATCTGATAATCTGTGTATGTACTTGGTGGGAAGCCAGGTACCTCACGGTCGCCAAAGGTCGCATGTGACCTCGTAGTTAACCCTCTTAAGGTAGAATAAGTATTGTGCTGTATCTAGGTTTAAGAAAAACTGTAGATTTGCAGCCTCAGGGCAGCAATTAACAATAAACCGATAATTATTATTATTAGTATTACAAATATACACAGACACACTAAAATTATACGGCATACATAGTTTTAAACTAGCATTTCAGTTTATTTACTATGTAAACAAGATAAATACGTGATGTAATTAAGTTAATTGCGTTTCCATGTATAATATGTAATGTTGGTTCCTACATTGCAGAATAAACCTTGTGAGTTAATTACCTCCGGTACCGGTATGTAATGGGTTGGTTGTGAATTACGGTACTGGAGGAAACAGCTGTTTACGATACTTTAGTTTACAATACATGCCAATCTTGTTAATGATACCTACTATTATACTTAATATCTTATGTTGCCAAACTCGCTAACCCATTAACAGACTAAGCTTGTTTTTTAGTAAATTTTTCAAACATCCTATGAATGGAAGTTTTCAGCACGATGTGTCCAAGCGCTTTAACTTGAAACAAAGAAAAATCAATAGTTATGAAACACCAATAGTTATTGTAATCTGTGACACGTCCTGGGATCATGGTCGGCCAGCAAATTATTATTGTTGGCAGTTAAATGTGGTGAGATATTTGTACTCTTTATTTGTTTTCAGATGACGGTAAATTGCAATGTTTTCATCATCATGACCCAGCTGTTACGAACATTTGTTTAGCGACATATGTAGTTAATTACGATAATTTGTCTCTAATATGGTGCAGAGACATAGTAGATTCATAGTATTTCATTAAGTATCGAGGAATCAGTTGCTAAGATAGTATTGAATTTACCGTCAGCTGAACTCACACCGGCTATTGTTGGGTGTAGTTCAGTAGTGTTAGGTTGTTGTGTTGGTGTTTGTGGTGTTGTTAACAAGTTTGTGTTGGTGTGTGTAGTGTTGTGTAGTTGTTACTCATGTTGGTTATGTTTTGGAGAGTTTGTTGTCTTTGCAGGGCTATTGTTTCCTGTTGTTAATTTGGTACTTTTATCGTTTTATTATAAGTTAATAACCTTGATAGATCTAAGATGTTAGTGATAACAATTGGTGATGTAAGATGTCGGTGTAATGGTACCGTATTTGATTTATTAGTAGGCTATAGCGTTTGTAATAGTGTTGATTTATATTTTAATGCATGTGTTGATGGTAATGTGTCGTGGACTGTGAGGGACTTTGTATCTGTACTACGATGGATTGAGAAAAGAATACAAATCATGTACTGCGTTGGTCAATGAAAACGTGTAACCGTCCTGGTGGTGTAATGGTTAAGGTGGCAACAATCTGTGTGTGATAACCCGGGTTCGAATCCCGGCGGATCATATATACTTTAATTAATTTCATTGGGGGTGTTGGGTGTTGTGGTGAAATTAATAAATAAAGATTCCTAGAGTTCACAACATAGCCTAAAGTAAAACAAATGATACCTATGCCTACTGTTAATAACTTTCAATGGTAAACCACAAGAAATTGTCTGACCAATTCTTTACCGACCAGTTCAATATTTCAAATACGTTGTTGTTTGTTTTTGCTCTTAATGTATGGTAGATGAAGTTGGATGGAGAAACTGACGGGTAGCAATATTTACAGCTATTCCATTCTTTGTTAATCCTTCTCCCATGGTGTTCATATTCTCTTTTATACTACCTTTCTTCATCCAGTTTCCTGTTCTAAATGTTCCTCTTTCTCTCCCCTTGTAATCTTTACCTCTTTCCGTCATGAATAAATTAGTGGGTCATGATGAACGCTACATTATGCAGCCCGTGGTGCTTCAGGTCCAGTTGTTGTTGTTGTTGTTGTTCCCCAAGCTGCCTGGCCGAACAGCCCCAAGGCCCCGAGCAAGGCCAAGGCCATAACTGAGTGCCCCCACAGAACCCTCCCCGCCGACCACAATAAAGCCTGGGTGACCGAAGCCACTCCATGGCGGGGAGCTTGAGGAGGGTGCAGAAACGCCCGGGAAACCAAAGCCCCACCCAGGGCCCTGTGCCCCTCAGCAATTATGAAGAGAAATTTGAGGGGCAAGGGAAAAATGTGACGCTTTGGCTTCCAATCTTGGTAGATTGGGAGGTCAATCCACGTTAGAGACGCCGTCACTTGAGATCTAGAAAATATATAAGTAAAAGGAACAGTCAGAGTAAGCTATGGGTATGGCAGAGATTGCTCAGTTCTCACTCTGATAGACCAGCCCATCACCACATGACAGGTCCAGTTCTCTGCCTTACTTTAAGGGGGGTGACCTGCTTTTTGTATTTTTATCCTTTTCTCTCTTTCTCTGGCCCATTCAGCCCCATTCAGCCAACTATTTTAAGACTTTTATCCCCATCTAGGTCGATTTCTTCCTGGCGACCGATAGCGAGCCAGCATTATATGAAGAAATCCGGCTTCGCCGGAGACATTTTTCTACCGAAAAATGTACAAATTTAGCCTGCTGTCAAAAACATTTAAAAAATATGCTGGCTCGCTACCGCTCACCAGTAAAAAATTGACACCTGGATGGGGATAAACGTCTTAAAACAGTAGACTGAATGGGGCCGAATGGATACAAGCCAGAGAAAGAGAGAAAAGGAGAGAACAAAAAGCAGGTCACCTCCCTTAAGGGGAGGTATTTAGTTTGTTACCTACGTTTTCATCAAGCTTAAAATTACACCCCCTAGACCCCCCCCCCCCCTTTCAAGATAAATGTGTACATTTTTCGGTAGAAAATTGTCCCGGCCGGAGGCCGGTTGCTCTTAAATTACAGGCTCGCTATCGTTCGCCAGGAAAAAATCGACACCTTAATGGTACGAAAGGTCTTAAAATTGACAGAAATGGGGCAAAATGTCTTAAAATGTCAAAACTATTAGGGCGAACGTCTTAAAATCTCAAAAGCAATGGGGCTAAACATGAGGGTGAAACGGGTCCAGAAAAAAATCCCTCAAGTGGAAATCTCTAGTACACGGGATATTTCTGTGGTATGCATGATTTATGTGCCTTTTCATCAAATGTCCGTGGTCTTGGCGCCAGTCTACGCTGCTCGATCAAGTTGGCAGATCGTCTAATCACGTAACTTGTTTGAGGTACCGCACATTTCATTTGACATAATATTCAATTATAGCAATATGCAACATTACCATATAGTGCCGTATATACAGTAGTACCAACATATACCAACATCAATTATAATTACCAAATACCAACATTAATTATAATTACCAAATACCAACATCAATTTTAATTACCAAATACCAACATTAATTATAATTACCAAATACCAACATCAATTATAATTACCAAATACCAACATCAATTATAATTACCAAATACCAACATCAATTATAATTACCAAATACCAACATTAATTATAATTACCAAATACCAACATCAATTATAATTACCAAATACCAACATCAATTATAATTACCAAATACCAACATCAATTATAATTACCAAATACCAACATCAATTATAATTACCAAATACCAACATCAATTATAACAACACCGATAATAATAGCGTGACAATAATAAGATACCAACATTATTTATTTATTACTTGTCACTGTAAGCAACAATGACAGCAAAGTAGTATCACATGCAATACAGAAAGATTACGACGCATTAAGATTATATTTCTATCTATCTATCTATATGCTCAGGCCCAATCCCCATTTTGGGGGTAGCCGACTCAAGACAGAGCAAGAACAGGGAAAACACAAAAACAACATAAAACAAAAAATAAACAGATAAAAAACACAAACTCACACACATCCAGGTCACCCAGGAGAAGACCCAGAGACCAGGGTTACCAAGGTCGCTCCAGCACTCCCCCGGCCCCTGACCACCCGGAGAGGTTCCGATCTCGGCAGGCAGACATGCAGCGGAGCCAAAGCCACAAGCCCTCCCACCACACTTCCAGGCACACCCTTCATATTAATCGTCCCCCCGGGCCAGGCACCTGATGGACTATTATCTAGTCGAACTTGCGCCCGACCCCTTACTCCAAATGACCACGTGTTCACTCAACTATTCACAAGCATTCTCCATTCACTCCTGTCCACCACCACTTCCCCTGCCTGATCTATAGTCATTCCTCTATCATCCAAAGCCTTTCTTACACAGTCTCTCCATCTCAATGGGGGTCTTCCTGCCCTTCTATCTCCCCTTGTACCTGACTCACATATTCTCTTTGTAAGCCTTTCATCTCCCATTCGTTCAACATGACCATACCAGCTCAGCACCCTTCTGTCCACTCTGGCTGACAAATGTTCCTGCTGCCCCACTCTCCTACGTATCTCTTCATTCCTCAATCTGTCTCTACGAGTAACTCCACACATACTCCTCAAGCAGCTCATCTCCATCACATCCAGCCCTCTTTTCTCCTTTTTCTTCAGAGCCCATGTCTCAGCCCCATACATCACTGTTGGCACAACAATTCCTTGATACAGTGCACTTTTTACTTTCACTCCGAGATTTCTCGTCTTCCACATACTTCCCATTGCTCCGAAAACCTTCCTTCCTTCACACACTCTCTGTTTTACCTCCACTTCCATACCTCCACTCCTGCTTATCGTTCCTCCTAGATATTTAAAACAATCTACTTGTTCCAATATTTCCCCATCCAGCCTCACATCTAGATTATATTTAGTTTTATAATATACTGTAGATGATATTCCTCTAAATTTGAATCTGGAAAGTGTCTGCTGGAATTCCGTGTAAGTGGTAAAGATAAGAGGCAAGAGAAACTGGTAACTTATTATGTTAGTGAAGGACAGTGTTTAAGGGGAGATTTCCACTTGAGGGATTTTTTTCTTGACCCCTTTCTCCCTCATGTCTAGCCCCATTGCTTTTGAGATTTTAAGACGTTTGCCCTACTATTAGTTTGGTGATTTTAAGAATTTCCGCCCCATTCTTTCAATTTTAAGACCTTTCGTGCCATTTAGGTGTCGATTTTATCCTGGCGAGCGATAGCGAGCCTGTAATTTAAGAGTAATCGGCCTTCGGCCGGGACATTTTTCTACCGAAAAATGTACAAATTTATCTTGAAAGGGGGTCAAGGGGGTGAAATTTTAAGATTGCTGGAGGAGTAGGAAACAAACTAAAAACCTCCCCTTAATGTGATGGTTGTGATGGTGATGGTGTGTGGAAGTGGGCAGGTTTGTTTTATAGACAAGGTATAAGCTATTAGTAGACTAAGGATGGCAACTTCTAAGACCCATTTGTGTGTTAGTATATGAATACTTATAATACCAGAATGGCAATAACGGGTACATTATTACATACCAAGAACACCAACGACAAAACTAGTAACGCGGCTCAATTATAATTATATAGCCTATTATTACTCTCAGATGAAGGTGAAAGTGTCTCGTGTTATTATGCAACTGTTGAAGATAAGAGGCGAGAGAAGATGGTATAAAATGAGGCTGTTGAAGGACCGTGTTTAAGGGGAGGTTTCTAGTTTGTTTCCTACTCCTCCAGCAATCTTAAAATGTCACCCCCTTGACCCCCTTTCAAGATAAATTTGTACATTTTTCGGTAGAAAAATGTCCCGGCCGAAGGCCGGTTACTCTTAAATTACAGGCTCGCTATCGCTCGCCAGGATAAAATCGACACCTAAATTGCACGAACAGTCTTAAAATTGACAGAATTGGGCGGAAATTCTTAAAATCACCAAACTTATGTGGGCAAACGTCTTAAAATCTCAAAAACTGGGGCTAACCATGAGGGAGAAAGGGGTCAAGAAAAAAATCCCTCAAGTGGAGACCTCCCCTTAATATGATGGTAGTGATGACGTGGCCATGTCTGCTTTATAGGGAGAGATAAGCCGTTATTAGACTAGGACGGTGACATCAAAGAAATGTTGTACGGAGTATATGGAAAAGGAGAATGTAAGAACAATAGTGACAAGAGAATATAACATATGGGTATTATATGACAAACAAGAATACATATTATGAAACATTAATGTAAACATGACTATTATGAAAATATGAATACAGCGTATACATACTGTAAAATATGAATACAGCGTATACATACTGTAAAATATGAATACAGCGTATACATACTGTAAAATATGAATACAGCGTATACATACTGTAAAATATGAATACAGCGTATACATACTGTAAAATATGAATACAGCGTATACATACTGTAAAATATCTAATACAGGGTGAAAACAAAATACAAATAATCATATTTTCTATTGCACTCTGAACTGGGTAACTAGGAGAACGATATTGCTTTTAATGTTGAACAAGGATTTGTGGTAAATTTGAAAAAAATAGACGGGATAGATATAGGATGACAACATTGCTGAAGCCTATTAAAATACAGGAAATGAGATGATAGCGAATAGAGGAGATGAGGAGTTTTGTATTTATATTATATTTTCCTCTTGCCCTCTCCCCTTCTTTCCTCCACCTCCTGTGTCTCCCCTCCACCCCATACCTCCCTTGCCTCCTTCTCACCCACCAGAGATAAGAATTAATGGACAATTGATGACCATGGGGGCTGCAGGGAAGGATGGTAGTATACAGAGGCAAGTAGAGAACAATGTATAGGTCTATGAACTTTGTATTTAAGCAACCATTCGTAATTTTCCGCAAGTGTCATGACAGTGCAAATATTGGAGTTGAATGTACTGTGTTATCAAGTAACAAATGTACATAATCGTAACAAAGCTACATCTAAGCTGTCTTCGAAGTGTAGGACGAAAGGCAGGTTTACATAAAGCTATTTTTAGGTAGTTTTCATTTGGCATTTGTTATTCTTTCTGACAATATTTATGGGGGTTGTTGTATTGGTAACGGTAAATGGATTGAAGGTACGGTATATAATTGTAGTTCACTGAAATTATATACAACTTGAGTATAGCAGCTGCCACCGAAGAATTACCTGAACAAAATAATAATGAAGCGACTCCGTTGTGTCTTCAAATGAGCGAGACCCACATCCAGTATACTGGTCAAGACAAGTGAACTGTGATAGGGACGAGTGATGGAGGGAAAGGGAAGGAAGCCTATAAATACAGAAAATAATATGTTGTGAGAAATAGATAGAGAGACAGGAACAAAGGAGAAGGCCTATTGATTGAATAAAAAGTGAAAGAGGAACAAGAGATTACCGGTACCTGAAATATACGATTGCAAAAACAGTGAACTAAAATGAAAGTGTAGAACTGAAAACGAATGACAACGACAACTATCATAAACTGTTTCATGATGTTTTTATGGAGATTTTACCAGTGTTTTTCATTTTTATACAGAACAAAAAAATATACACATAGCATACACTGTGCAGTGAACATAGTGTTAGAATACATAATGAACGGATGCATGACATACAAAGTACGGTGACCAGGCATTACTTATATATTTTCTAGATCTCAAGTGGTCTCTTCCGTGGATTGACCTCCCAATCTACCAAGATTGGAAACCAAAGCGTCACATTTTTCCTTTGCCCCTCAACTTTCTCTTCATAATTGCTGAGGGGCACAGGGCCCTGGGTGATGCTTTGGTTTCCCGGCCGTTTCCGCACCCTCCTCAGCTCCCCGCCATGGAGTGGCTTCGGTCACCCAGGCTTTATTGTGGTAGGCAGGGGGGGGTTCTTTGGGGCCGCTCGGTTATGGCCTTGGCCTTGCTCGGGGACTTGGGGCTGTTCGGCCAGGCAGTCTGGGGAATGACAACAACAACAACAACAACCAGGCATTCTGGAAAGAGATTCCCCCCCCCCCAAATAATAATAATAATAATAAATAAATAAATAAATAAATAAACAAATACTGGTACATTTGAAAAAAAAATACCAAAATAATTGTCATTAAACAATATAGAAGCCAGTGCACATACACAATTATCACAAACATAATTTTTGGGTATGAGTGCACGGCGAAATATGTACAAAACATGAAAATTAAGTAGCTTTAACCCTCTCCCTGTGGGAGACGTTCTCAAACGCCATGGCAATTTACAGCAAAATACAGGCTTTTAAAGCCTCTAAAAGCCTATAAAATGGAGTGCAAGAGAGCAGGAGCGTGACAGGCCACACGTCCGTCTCCCAGCCATGCGGCCGTGGCACTGAAGGCTCTGAGTCAGAGTCTCGCGAGATATACAGTGCTGCCAAAGGCAAATGTAGCGAAACATTAGCGAGACTTGCTCATTTTAGCGAATATCTATGGTAGCGCTGTGGGTGAAGCTCGTTTTTGTGTAATTTTGAAGCCATTTTCTTGTTTTCGGCTGAATACATTTCATTTCATTCAGACACTTGCCTAATCAATCAGGAGTGCCTGAATGAGCCCTAATATGGCGGAAATATGCCCGCAGAGGAAGTGTTAACCCTTCCAGACTCATATGATGCAGAGGTTGCCAGATTAGCAATAAGAAATAGAGTTCTCTCACTCTTATAATTACCTCTCCACAATTAGTTTTCTACCCACAGCTAACTCAAGGACAACTGCAGAGGTTGAAGTAACTAAACTAAAGGTTTATGAATACCCCTGATGGTAACAAAGGCTTTAAAGTATCCCTAATAGGCTCAAAATCGCGTCATATTTCGGAGAGGGTTAAAAGGCTTCAGGTAAAAATTGATTGCGTGTGAATGCATGACTGATTTTGATATGATTTGATGGAGCTAGGTTGAGGATGACAAGGTGTGGACAATTTAATGTGTGGGAGGGGTTGGAGTGTGAGACTTGGTATGTGTATTTGTGTGAGAGAGAGAGAGAGAGAGAGAGAGAGAGAGAGAGAGAGAGAGAGAGAGAGAGAGAGAGAGAGAGAGAGAGAGAGAGAGAGAGAGAGAGAGAGAGAGAGAGAGAGAGAGAGAGAGAGAGAGAGAGAGAGAGAGAGAGAGAGAGAGAGAGAGAGAGAGAGAGAGAGAGAGAGAGACGGAGAGAGAGAGAGAGAGAGAGAGAGAGAGAGAGAGAGAGAGAGAGACAGAGAAAGAGAGAGAGAGAGAGAGAGAGAGAGAGAGAGAGAGAGAGAGAGAGAGAGAGAGAGAGAGAGAGAGAGAGAGAGAGAGAGAGAGAGAGAGAGAGAGAGAGAGAGAGAGAGAGAGAGAGAGAGAGAGAATTATAGGAGTGTGACTATTCTGGGAAGTAAATAGGCCTACTATGTGTTTAAGAAGTTTTGTGTGAGCTGTGGTGGAGGTAACAGAGTGAGTGTGTAGTCAGTGTTGTGGTGTATGTAAGGTGAAGGTATGTGCTATGTGGTCTATTTGTGGCTTTGTGAATGTGTCTGATGGTGTTTGTGTGTAAGTTATTCTGCATGTTGATTAATGTATATATTGTGGTGCGTTGTGTATGGGTTTGGAATATAGAGTGTTTATATTGTGTAAGTGTGAGATATGTGGGTGTAGGTTAGTGTGTAAGGGTGTTTGTGTGGTGAGTTGTGGTCTGTGGGTGAGTAAGTGAGAGTGTGGTCAGTGTTGTGGTGTGTTTAAGGTTTAGGTGTGTGAGATGTGTGACTGACTTCTACCGGTATGTGGTTTACAGTCTGTATAATTTAAGCTGGCGTGAAATTAACTAGGTTCCATCTTAATTATACTCAGTTACTACACTGTTCGTATATCTATTAAGTGTGTGTGAGTGTGTGTGTAAGATAATGAAAGTGCTCTAAAATCAGTTATAATTTAAAGTGTTTTTGTTTTTCTTAATCTTGTCATCATATTGCTTCTTATTATTATCGTCATTATGTACATTAACGTTCGATGGTGTTTGAAATTGTTCTAAAAATTGCAATTTTGTTTTTAATATTGATTGTTCAGGCCCTCGTAATTATAGTGAACACAAAATTCAGTTTTAGAATACCATTCTACATAAAACATTGATATATAGATTCCGTTTTGAGACTACGTAGTCCAAGGTCATGTTAAGGCTCCACCTTAATATGAAATTTGTATTCAGAACAAGCAGGGCTGGCTAGACAGGTTCCCCAAGTACAGTAGGCTATATGAGGCGGGGAAAAAGAGGAAGTGGGACTGGGAAGGATGTGATGTGTGGAGGAAGGGAGGGAGAGAGATGGCAGCAGTAAAGGGTAACGTAAGAGAGTTGGACTAAAGGGAAACAGAGAAGGTGTAGCTAACGAATGAAGATTTATTGAACCAATTAAATACGCAAATATAAAGAACGAGAGAGAGAGAGCGTGCGTGCGTGCGTGCGTGCGTGCGAGAGAGAGAGAGAGAGAGTGAGTGTGGGGGCAAATTTGAGTGTGTTTAATTATCCCGTTCGTACTTCCATTGTTTATATTTTGTTTCCCTGTTGTTCTTGTTGTTGTAATGTGTATTATATATGGAAACATTGCTGTTAACGTCGGGTACCGGGTATTTGTTATTAACGATGTTCCACATTATCCGTATGGCGCCTTTTGTTCCTCTGTTGATTAATTTTAGAATATCAGTTTATTCAGTGACGTATTAAATTTAGAAGAGCACGAGCAACCCGGCAAAGCTCATATATGCAAATTACATATTAATTACTCGTATGTGCGTGTTAGAGTTTGAACCCTGCTTCATTATATGCAAATGACGATAATTATTTATCACCTTTGTGTTGACCTACTACATTGCCTGCCAGTTATAATGTTAATAAATTATTATGCTGCGGCACTAATAAATGTTTAACATGTGCAGATAATGAAGTGATTTTCCCTAATAAGTAAATATTGGTTCTAAAGTTAGCAGTTAGGTGATGGTATATTATCAGCCTGACTGAACTAGTGAACTAAGTGGTCATTTACATATATGGAGAACTGAACGTTCTAATATTATCTAATGGGATTACATTTCAGTAGTATAGCATATTTGCAAGCTGAATTACCGGTACTGCTATGATGGATAATTATTTTAGTGATAGCCTAGGGCGGCCCTAATAAACATATTGTTATTTATATAAACTTGGTACCGTACTAATATGACGCAGACACATAGTAGTTTCACTTATTCTTCTCTCACTCTTCTTATACATCACCTATTCACATTATCACTCACCCCTTTAATACATCCTCTCTCTCCCCACTCCCCTCTTTTCCTTCCTGACAAAATACCCTGCCTCTCAGCTCTGTGTACCTGTGAGATAAGTGTTAAGGACGCCACTTGACCAAGCTACTAATAAGATTCATAAGTGGTGATAGATCACTGATGGATGTATTCACTCGCTTTGTTCAAGTTGTTTTGCCTTGTTGGGGGTCAGTGTATTTCATGTGTAATTATTACCATTAAAGTTATTCAGTTATTATTATTAGGTGCCGGATATCAAATCATACAATATACTTATCTACTTTTTCTTTTTTTCCAGGTAGGCTTGCGTGTGTATTGGTGCAGAGTACTTGAGTGCAATAATTGTCACTGTGGTAAGTTGATGTTTACAGGATGGTGGAGGTAATATAGTGTAACCAAGCTTTATGGTGATTTGTCAGTTAACACTCCAGACCCAGTTAATGTTTTTGTTTGGAGATTGTGAAGAAATGTATATACATTTGATATTATTATTATCAACACATATTGTACACCGTGTATATTTTTGCATAGGGCAAACTGTACATGGTGATTTATGGTGATTTGTCAGTTAACACTCCAGACCCAGTTAATGTTTTTGTTTGGAGATTGTGAAGAAATGTATATACATTTGATATTATTATTATCAACACATATTGTACACCGTGTATATTTTTGCATAGGGCAAACTGTAAGTAAGTTAAGCAACAGAACTAGATGAAAACATATCTGAATTCAACATACAGTAAGCCAGGGTGGCAAGTTAGTGATAATGTCCGCCTGTTGGTGCCAGCCGGTGCCACCATCAACACACTTGGTTATCCTGCCACCAGGGATAAGGAGGTACAAGGATGGGTGGCAAGGATGGAGGCAGAAATAATAATAAGAGTGCAAGACAATATTATTTAATAGCTATAGCTGCTTTCAGCTGACGGTATACTTAACAGCTGAGTTCGTATATGTAATGGAAAACTAAGAAACTGCTATGTCAGTGCATCACAATAATAATAAGTTCTCGTAATTAACAACATACTTCGTTTTTCATTATATAAGAAGCGATTAAAATTATATTTGATGGATAGTCAAATTTTGCTCTGAATTCTGGGAATTGTTTTGCTTTTTAATTTATGTGTTGTCTATTGTGAACAGTGAATGTGTCTTTGAATGTAAAATGAGTATACCGGTATGTATATCATTATAGTTTTATTTCTGTATTATTTTTTATTGCACTTGTGTTCATTTCTTTCTCTTGTTGCACTTGATATGCATATGGTTATATGAGGACATATATGCCTGATGGCATCAAATCCTCTTTGTCATGGATATACCTTAACTTTGTATAATTGCAATTTTTTGGTAAATATGTAAACCTATATCTATGGCAATAAACTTATTATTATTATTATTATTATTATTATTATTATTAAATCATTGTAATAGCTGAGTAATGAAGATGGGGACATGACAATTTACCGTCAGCTGGAAAACAACAGACCCACAGATGAATCTGAACATTAAGAGAGGACTTGACCGTATTAACACATTGGTCATGAATATTCAGGTTACAGCCCTGCATATATTACCCAGCTCCATGATAGCGGACGAGGGAAGGTTTATATAATGGTTTATAACGGTCACTGTGACGGTGCACGACAATATAATATAACATATGCGTAGATAGAAAGATTAGTAATGTAAAGTGGATGTCCAGGGCTCTTAATAGAAACAAATGTGCATAGGCCTACCCAACCCATTAGACATTTTAAAGAACAGTTGTAGTTTAAGGGGAGATTTCCACTTGAGGGATTTTTTTTTCTTTACCTCTTTCTCCCTCATGTTTAGCCCCATTGCTTTTGAGTTTTTAAGATGTTCACTCCATTAGTTTGGCGATTTTAAGAACGTTCGCCCGATTTCTGTAAATTTTAAGACCTTTCGTACCATTTAGGTGTCGATTTTTTTCCTGGCGAGCGATAGCGAGCCTGTAATTTAAGAGGCATTGGCCTTCGGCCGGGACATTTTTCTACCGAAAAATGTACAAATTTATCTTGAAAGGGGGTCAAGGGGGTTTAATTTTAAGCTTGATGGAGGTCTAGGGAATAAATTAAATACCTGCCCTTAATGCAGACCCTACAGGTACGATTATAGGGAACCTAAATCAAGGAGTGACATACACAGTAATCAAATACTTGTGAGGCCCCAACACTATCAATACTTGTGAGGCCCCAACACTTTCAATACTTGCGAGGCCCCAACACTATCAATACTTGTGAGGCCCCAACACTTTCAATACTTGCGAGGCCCCAACACTATCAATACTTGTGAGGCCCCAACACTTTCAATACTTGCGAGGCCCCAACACTTTCAACTGCTCCGGTGGTGTCAGATTCCTGTTCTTAACATTAGATTCACAAAGCCTGCGTCTCATTCTCAGTGAAGGTCAGAGAAAGAAAAGAAGGAAGCACAAACAACAACATCATTATTGTTGTGCCTGTGATTCCATGCAACTCTGCCATCTGTAAGCCGGAACATTGACCTTCAAAATCTGTATAAAATTAAACTCCTTTAATATATACACGTAGCAGGTATAACCAAGGGGAATTGTTGTTTCATTATTTACAGTACCGGTATATACGTAAGTACAGAATTAATCCCAAGTTAACATTGGACACTATCAAAACAAATGTTTATACGAGATTGCCAAATTGAATGTTACAGAAAAGCAAATGAAGATCAAAAAGGGGCAAAGAATGTATGTACCGTACGTTAAAGCAAAGATGGTTGGGGCGAAGAGAGAATAATACAACTTATTGATATATATTAGAAGGTAGCTTATGTAGGAGTAGAGGATGGCGATGTTATCATAATAGCCAGAAGTTTGCCTTATATGGGTGGAAGTAAGTGGAGAGAGAGAGAGAGAGAGAGAGAGAGAGAGAGAGAGAGTGAGAGTGAAAGGCATAACGAGGTGTAAAAAACAATAGCGGATCAGGAAAACAAAAACAGTTCTGGCAAATGGACTTTCTTTCTGATCAGTTTTATCATCAGTGGAGATCTTCAACCCTTCCTTCCTTCCTTCTTGCATTGCTTTCTACCATGTTCCTGGTCATATGAGCCTCTAGACGCTGTATTGTCATTTAGGAGAGAGAGAGAGAGAGCAAAGCAGTATGTAAATGGAATACCTGTATGCAAGAAGCTTATGTGAAGAAGTAAAGTGTGCACGCTTAGTAGAGAGAGTGAGCAAGGCAGACTAGAGTGTGTGTGTGAATGGTCGAGGGTATTTACCATAAGCTTATTGGTAAGTCCAGGAACAGGGAGGGGATGCAAGGAAGGAAGAAAGGAAGGAAAGTGATGATAAATTAGAAAGGACAAAAGAAGAAAAGATGGACAAGGGAGTAATGGAAGTTTATAATATGGCCAGGTAATGTATACTGTATGTTGAGGATAGATAGAAAGAGAGAAACAAAATCATTGGCAAATTATATGAAGTTGATAAATGAGAATCTGTAAATAACGAAGTGTGAAACGGAATGTGAATAAGTAGTAGAGATATGTGTTAATGCTTCCATAGACACATTAAGCATTAGGGAGAATCATACATAAAAACATAACCAAACAGGAACTTGCACATAACCTTCTGGCCCACACAGACCAGAGCAGAAGAAACATTGGAAATAGTCAAAGGATACATATTGACAGAAGACATAATTATACAATATACAAAAGAAGTTAAATAATTAGTATAGGGTGAACACATAGATTAAATGATAAGTGAAGGAGAAAGAAAGAGGGATTAATGAAATGTGTGAGAGACGAAATATTCAATTGTGGTTCCACTACCAAAGTTATTACCGCTGCTTCTGTATGGCTAGAGAGAGAGAGAGAGAGAGGAGTGTCAGATTCAGAGTGACGGGAACAGGTAAGCAATCTTACAAACAGGAACACAGACCGATTAACTTGCAGACAGACATAGATACAGCCTGAAAGGGAGGGAGGTAGACAGACACACAGGACTACAGTATAGACAGACAGGCAGGCTAGCGAACAGGTAGATACACAGATTTAGAATACTGGAAACACATATTAGTGCACATAAAGTAAAAACAATAGAAGTGAGATGAGGTAAGAATAGAAGGTACGGTAAATAAAATACAAGAGAGCAGTAGCCACTGGGGAGAGAAAGTGACCAGAACATAAAAGTGTGAGATACTGTGACAGTGTGACAAAGAGGGACCATAACATAACATGAGCACAAGGAAGTAAGGGCAGGGCTGTAAGTGAGAATATAATATGGAGAGAGAGAGAGAGAGAGAGAAGAGAGAGAAAGAGAGAGAGAGAGAGAGAGAGAGAGAGAGAGAGAGAGAGAGAGAGAGAGAGAGGAGAGAGAGAGAGAGCGAGAGAGAGAGAGAGAGAGAGGAGCGAGAGAGAGAGAGGAGAGAGAGAGAGAGAGAGAGAGAGAGAGAGAGGAGAGAGAGAGAGAGAGAGAGAGAGAGAGAGAGAGGAGAGGAGAGAGAGAGAGAGAGAGAGAGAGAGAGAGAGAGAGAGAGAGAGAGAGAGAGAGAGAGAGAGAGAGAGAGAGAGAGAGAGAGAGAGTAGCAGTAGTAGTGGAAACGTTGAAGTACAGTATATCGTGATGACACGAAGGTGTGAAGGGCTGGAGAGGGAGAGAGAGAGAAACCGCACTTTGCTAGGGCATAAAGGTTTGGGAAGACTGAATTGACACCCGAGGACATCATGGTGGGTCCTGAAGGAGATTGTATGTGAGGGAGAACTTTGTGGTGCAGAGTGAGTGAGGTGAGGGAGGAAATACGAGGAAGGTGAGGGAGGAAATACGAGGAAGGTGAGGGTAGAACTGTGAGATGAAATAGTGTCCGGACTACACACACCCAGCTACTGGGAAGCTGTTTTAGCTAGAGTGGAAATATGATCTTTCCATGAGAGATCAGAAGAAAAAGAGACACCAAGAATATAAATTTTGTATGTTGTTGAAGAGTAGGTCATAGTTTTCTGGAAGGTGGCGACGAGTAGACAGATGGAGAAACTGAGTTTTAGAAGCATTGAAAGTAACAAGGTTTTCTCTGTCCCAATTAAAGATAGCAGAGAGATCAGAAGATAGATGTTTTATGGCATCCTTACGTGAGTTTTGGAGTTTGCCTTACCAATGATTATATCAATTTGATCTCGGTCAGATATAGACAAAACTTTAAGTTTAGTGAAAGGTTCCTAACATTAATGGGCCGGACAAGTACTGAAAACAAACACGCTCACATTACGGTAGTATGAGTCCGGTCCATAATAACGAAGAACAGTGCTGGAAATATTGTGTCGGAGGAGTTGATAACCTTTTGTGTGTAAGTCTCAGTGGCTGGAAAAGCTGTGTCATAGTTGTTGAAGAAATAACCGGAAAATCGAAATTGCAGTTATTTTGAAGATGGCAGTTGTTGGCTTGATGTGCAGTAATTAAGACAACAAGGACCATATCAACGGGGTGCTGTGATGGATTCATACATTATAGTTTTCCAGGCACATAATTTCGTTATTTTGCACAGGGCCGCGTGACCTTGATGGCTCTCATTGACTGTACTTCACAATAAACACTACATTGTTGGTCATCATTATTACGAGATGTGTCTTGTTACCAACCATTGTGGCTCAGAGTGTTTCTGTGTTGGGGGGGGGGGGGTGTACCTTTATAGTAGTGTATCAACTACACACACGCGCGCACGTAACGGTGAATTACTATGAGTGTGTTGCGAATGATAAATTGATAATATTAGGTGTTAACTGAATGTGACTGCAGATTTGCACCAAAATACCTCATCCGTCATATGCCTACCAGCAAATCAATGTATATTAAGTTAGAACTCTGCATGTATCGTTACGTAGTCAATAAATCTAACACAACATACCTTATACTGTACTTGCCAGTAATAATAATACACTTTTATAATTAAAATAAATAACAATTTTATGAATTACTCTGTTACTGTCAATGGCTGTGTTATTGGCGACAACCAGAACAAAAGAGAAACCAACAAACAACACTAGTACAAACTGCTTTGGACGATGACGGTGAGGAAAGGAATATATTAGATTAGGAAAATCATAATATACTTTTACATACAACACAAGTGGAAAGCAGTAGATGACGATGTGAACGGAAATAACTGGATGATATTATACGATATCAAGAAGATAAAGATACAAACATGTTTTAAAATAGTGCCTCATGAAATAATGTAATTTATTATAAAATACATGTAAATATCATATTCTTCTCATTTGATAGACATTATACGATGGTTTATTGACAAAATAAGACTATCAAATACAAATGGTATGAAGACAAATAATAGGTTACAGATAAATAAGAGAAATTCGAGAGTTTCTCCTGAGAATGGATGGTTTGGGGGAATAGGGTTCACAGTCCAGTGTCATGGTGAAAAATTATGTCTTCCGGCATCCTTGTGTGTGGCTGTTCTGTAGGTGGTTGTGGTGCGTGGCTAATATTATGGTATCTCATATTTGTGGTGTTAGTGTAGGACTAGTTGTGGTGTGGTGTTTAGTGGTTGTTGTAGTATGCATGTGGTTGTTGTGATAGTCTGATGTTGTTATTGTTATTAGTGTAATGTGTTGTAGTTATGAAGGTTATGATTGTGAATTTGTGATGGTTCTTGTTACCGGTAGCTGCTGTTGGTGTTATTTTTGGTTATGTATTATTCTGATGTTTTTTCTTAGGCAACGGGAATAAGTACTGGTACATTACATATTAATAGTTTCTACACATCTTACTGTATACTTGTAATATAAATATTATCTTTTAATTATCTATTATGTACCGGTATTGTAATGTTTGTCTTTCCCACAGGTATGTTGGTGGAGTGAGACTGACAGGTGTCTTGTGGAGTGGTACCGGTAAGTTAAAGGAACAGTCACAAAGGCAATTATTTGTTTAATGTTTTAGATGAAGTCATGCTTTTCAGTTTATAAGCATATTTATGGAAATGTTTTTATAGCCTATTTGTATAGCTCATTTGTTTTTACCCTGTGAGTATTTTTTGTTTTCAGCTAGAAGCAATTAGGTAAAAATATAGTTCTTGCCCGCCCTTCAATTTAGAGATGAGATGCAATCGTTTCTGCTTTCAGTTTGCTATCGGGTATTAATAATTGACCATGTACAGTAACTATTTACCATGTACAGTAACTATTTTGTACTGTTGGTTGGGACTCGTCAATCTTGGTCTGCAACTCATCTAGGGGAGACAACCTTATACAAATGTGGGTGGATGTCTAAGGGTGAAGGAGGTTAGTGGTCGGGCAAGCCACCCACCACTGTTGTAAAATAGTACTAAAAAGATACGTAGAAGGCGGACTCAAGGTCAATCCTGTAAGTTCTTGAATAAAATGGCTTGGGTTGTTCTTCTTATTGGGGACAGGTCCGCTTGGGAGTGTTTTGTGTGATGGCCACCCTCATAAAGAGGAGTAAGACATCCGGCAATTGACAGATAAATAGATAGACCATGTAATTAGACAACTTTCTGTATTATGTCGCTAGATCAGAGGCATCGGGCATAGTTTCCGTTTACAGTTGGTGCTACCGACTATATTATTCCATTTATGTTTATCGGTATATGGTATTGGCTATATTTATATTAATTATTTAACTTTATTATTGCGTTGCAAGTTTATCGCTTTCCTCTTACTAATCTTTCCTTCCGTACTCCTTTACGTTTACCCTTTCCCTCTTCCCTTGTATACCCGGTACTCTCTTGTCTCTCCTTTACTCTCTTGTCTCTCCTTTAGTTCATCACCTCTCCTCTCCACTCCTCCCCTTACCTCCTCTTCTCACTTCACCTCTCCCTGTCGTCCACAATTCTCAGACCATTACCGGTTCGAGTCATCAGCTTCCGAGGCACTTTGTACTGGTGTTTGTTATTGTTACTGATACATCTTTTACTATACGAGGGCATAAGGGTTGAAAACCATATTCAGTAAATTTTACATTTTAATCCTAGCTCTTTAGGTGCTTGTTTAGCATTATAAATTGAGAAGTATTTATATTATTTAACCTATTTTGTGGATTTTTACCATGCTTTTACCCATAACGTATCGGTACTTTATTTGCCTTTTTTTTTTTTTTTTTTTTTTTTTTTTTTTGTTAAGGTGTGTGATTTTGCAATATTTGTCGTTAGGCGTGATTGGTAAGTTACTCCATTGTACTTCAGTTTTAAGTTGTATTTGATGTATTTGTGTGTGTGTTGATTTATTGACGTTAACGAACATATTAGTAGCTACCTTCTTTTCATATCACACCATATTTTGTTTCCATGAAAGTGTTTTTTAATTAATGATTACAAGATCGTATGACATTGCCAGACACATTAACACACTATTTACAACCTTATTATAAGTAAGCCATTTTATAAAGTAAAAGACAAGGGCTGTATAATTGTTGTTTGTTGTATTAATAACACCAGACCAACTGGAGGTTCATGTGTAGTGTTGAGTGTTTGGGTTGTTAGTGTTTGAGATAAATCACAATATATAATGGTTGTCAGTGATGGACTGATGGTGAGGCTGTCTGAGGGTTCAAGATTGAGGAGAACACTGTTTGTTTATATATTATGTACTTCCTCATTCTTTTCTTCTCTTTACTTATTTGTCAGTTATCCCTCATTATTTATTTTTCTCTGTATTACCGGTACCCATTATAAGGTACTGTAATACCAGCCTTGTGTAATGTTCCTTATTGGTGCTATGCTTATATCACACACACACACACACACACACACACACACACACACACACACACACACACACACACACACACACACTCCGTGTGAGTGACTAATTACCCATGCTCTCTCTCATAAATCTCATAAATCATAAGCCACTTGTGTTTGCCTTGTGCTGGCTGGTCGCTAATAATAAACTAGCCTGGGTTATGTGAGGGTACACTGTGAGAGAGAGAGAGAGAGAGAGAGAGAGATTACAGATTATCAAAGGTCATTATAGGTGTAATAATTTAGAATGTTTTACATATTAACTGGAATTTGATCACTAAATACTTTACAAATATATGCGGTACTATTTTGGTAACTGGGTCGTTTACAAGGTTTGAAATGTAACAATCAATTAGTGTGATTAAATGGGAAGTGATTTGACTGAATTGGAAAATAGAAAAATAGTATAACAGTTGTGAGTTATGCTACTATATTATGAAATGGTTGTGGTCTGTAAAGTGTGAGTTGTACTGTAGTTGAGGTAAGTGGTGGTTGTGGTCTGTAAAGTGTTAGTGGTACTGTAGTTGTGGTAAGTGGTGGTTGTGGTCTGTAAAGTGTGAGTTGTACTGTAGTTGAGGTAAGTGGTGGTTGTGGTCTGTAAAGTGTGAGTTGTACTGTAGTTGAGGTAAGTGGTGGTTGTGGTCTGTAAAGTGTGAGTTGTACTGTAGTTGAGGTAAGTGGTGGTGTGGTCTGTAAAGTGTCGTGGTCTGTAAAGTGGTGGTTGTACTGTAGTTGAGGTTAAGTTGGTAAGTGGTGGTTGTGGTCTGTAAAGTGTTAGTGGTACTGTAGTTGTGGTAAGTGGTGGTTGTGGTCTGTAAAGTGTGAGTTGTACTGTAGTTGAGGTAAGTGGTGGTGTGGTCTGTAAAGTGTTAGTGGTACTGTAGTTGTGGTAAGTGGTGGTTGTGGTCTGTAAAGTGTGAGTTGTACTGTAGTTGAGGTAAGTGGTGGTTGTGGTCTGTAAAGTGTTAGTGGTACTGTAGTTGTGGTAAGTGGTGGTTGTGGTCTGTAAAGTGTGAGTTGTACTGTAGTTGAGGTAAGTGGTGGTTGTGGTCTGTAAAGTGTGAGTTGTACTGTAGTTGAGGTAAGTGGTGGTTGTGGTCTGTAAAGTGTTAGTGGTACTGTAGTTGTGGTAAGTGGTAGTGGTCTGTAAAGTGTGAGTTGTACTGTAGTTGAGGTAAGTGGTGGTTGTGGTCTGTAAAGTGTTAGTGGTACTGTAGTTGTGGTAAGTGGTGGTTGTGGTCTGTAAAGTGTGAGTTGTACTGTAGTTGAGGTAAGTGGTGGTTGTGGTCTGTAAAGTGTGAGTTGTACTGTAGTTGAGGTAAGTGGTGGTTGTGGTCTGTAAAGTGTTAGTGGTACTGTAGTTGTGGTAAGTGGTAGTGGTCTGTAAAGTGTGAGTTGTACTGTAGTTGAGGTAAGTGGTGGTTGTGGTCTGTAAAGTGTGAGTGGTACTGTAGTTGTGGTAAGTGGTAGTGGTCTGTAAAGTGTGAGTTGTACTGTAGTTGAGGTAAGTGGTGGTTGTGGTCTGTAAAGTGTGAGTTGTACTGTAGTTGAGGTAAGTGGTGGTTGTGGTCTGTAAAGTGTTAGTGGTACTGTAGTTGTGGTAAGTGGTAGTGGTCTGTAAAGTGTGAGTTGTACTGTAGTTGAGGTAAGTGGTGGTTGTGGTCTGTAAAGTGTGAGTTGTACTGTAGTTGAGGTAAGTGGTGGTTGTGGTCTGTAAAGTGTTAGTGGTACTGTAGTTGTGGTAAGTGGTAGTGGTCTGTAAAGTGTGAGTTGTACTGTAGTTGAGGTAAGTGGTGGTTGTGGTCTGTAAAGTGTTAGTGGTACTGTAGTTGTGGTAAGTGGTAGTGGTCTGTAAAGTGTTAGTGGTACTGTAGTTGTAGTAAGTGGTAGTAGTGGTGTGTGGTAGTGGTCTGTAAAGTGTTAGTGGTACTGTAGTTGTAGTAAGTGGTACTGTAGTTGTAGTAAGTGGTAGTAGTGGTGTGTGGTAGTGGTCTGTAAAGTGTTAGTGGTACTGTAGTTGTGGTAAGTGGTAGTGGTACTGTAGTTGACGTAAGTGGTAGTAGTGGTGTGTGGTAGTGGTCTGTAAAGTGTTAGTAGTACTGTAGTTGTGGTAAGTGGTAGTGGTCTGTAAAGTGTTAGTGGTACTGTAGTTGTGGTAAGTGGTAGTAGTGGTGTGTGGTAGTGGTCTGGAAAGTGTTAATGGTACTGTAGTTGTAGTAAGTGGTAGTAGTGGTGTGTGGTAGTGGTCTGTAAAGTGTTAGTAGTACTGTAGTTGTGCTAAGTGGTAGTGGTCTGTAAAGTGTTAGTGGTACTGTAGTTGTGGTAAGTGGTAGTAGTGGTGTGTGGTAGTGGTTTGTAAAGTGTTAGTGGTACTGTAGTTGAGGTAAGTGGTTGTGGTGTGTGTGTGTGTGTGTGTGTGTGTGTGTGTGTGTGTGTGTGTGTGTGTGTGTGTGTGTGTTATTGCTGACGCTATAACTGTGGGAGGTAAGGAACCCTGGAGTGACCCTGATAGGGAAGGTAAAGGGAGGTTGGGTATAATTTGGGCTGAGGGAGAGGAAATAGAAAACGAGGAACGTGAATGGAAGGAGATAACAGTATAGGGGAGAGGGATAAAGAGAGAGGGTAGACTGAGCAAGGTAATGGTAGTGTGCTAAGAAGCTAATGATAGGCTCATGTCATAATGAATGTGTCCGGGGAAAGGAAAGTAGAAGTGAAATAATACATGGAATGGCCAAGGTGATGTTCAAATTGGATATTACAAAATGAATAAGTTGGAATGATGTTAGAATAAAAGCACATGTTATACTGTATGTGTAAAGGAGGAGGCAGAGTATGAAAGAACCGGTGTCACTTCAGAACTATCTCAATTACTATACTTATTGTCCCTCAACCACTGTAATAATCAGATTGTTACAATCACCACAAGTATGGAAAGTGTGTGTGTGTGTGTGTGTGTGTGTGTGTGTGTGTGTTGGGGGGGGGGGGGAATTTACCTCTTACTTTAAATTGACATAATAAATAACCCGTTTACTGTTCTGAACCTCCTACATTTCAGATACTTGGTACCGTACCTATAATATATTATTGACGCAGATTTGGTTTATGCTACGAATGTTGCAGCGCATGC
>CM064573.1:68132692-68153070 GCA_032716605.1 Paralithodes platypus
AGACTGGATGTGGCACTTTATAGTATAAGAGTTTGTATTTGTTGTTTGGTAGTTTTTATAAATAATATTACTGTTGTGTTTTGGTTTGTAAAGTGAACGAAAATGGATAGTGTAATTATTTGTAGTTTTAATTCAGGACGTCGTCAGTTAATTGAGAGATGCCCTTTCAGATAAATGCAAAAACTAGGAACACAATATGTAAAGTACTACATTGCTGACTGGCTGTATTTGGCAATAAATATATAGAATTGTGGCAGAGTGGTAGACCAAAAGATAAAGGGCTGAGTGAGGGTAGGTAGTTAAGATGGTAGTCTGTTGTGAACCAGTTGTGTAGTGAAGCGAGACCAATGTGTGGGGAGAGCGAGTGTGTGTTTGTGTATGTGTGTGTGTGTGTGGTAGTGAAGTGGGCAGGTAAGTAATCATACAGACATGAAAGCAGACAGAATCGCTTACAATTAGACAGACAAGCAGACTGACAGTGAGGCAGGCATACAGACAGACATAATGACAGTCAAGCAGGCACACTTAATAACAGACAGCCAACCTGCCAACTAGGTAAACAAACACAAGATACTGAAACAAATAACTGAAATGCAAATTCACATTAAGTAAAGACATTAAAAGTAAGATAAAGATTAATAGGAGATAAATGAAGTACAGGAGAGAATCAACTGCTGGGAAGGGGAAGGGAGTGGAACATAGAGTGTGAGATACTGTGATAGTGTAACTAAGAGAGGCCATAACTTAACATGATAACAAGGAAGTAAAGGAGGGATGCTGGGGAAGATATTTAAGAGGAGAGAGAGAGAGAGAGATTTGATTTTGCCCCGAGGGGCGAGTTTATTGAGCAGCGCCCCCCATCCTGTGAGGGGACAACCACTAGTAAGGCGATACATACTGCTCAAAGAGCCATTATTCCACTGAAACAACAGCATCGTCGTCTGGTTACATTCATATTTGTGTTTATAAGTCAGGTTGGCATTATTCAGATGTGTTATTATAGTTTCCTCATTTAATTGTCACATGGTCTGTATATACGTATTTCATTAAAAAAAAAAAAAAAAAAAAAAAAAAAAAGCAAGCAAGCTTGTAGTGACTGAATTATTAATTGACAGGTTGTAAATAATAGCACTACAGAACTAGTGCAATCGTATGAGGAGACTATTCATATTTTCATTACATCAATGATTATTGAGATCATAGTTAGCTGAATACAATTATTACAAAAATAGGCAATGGTATAAATCAACATAATACATAATTTAATACAGGCGGACATAATCATGATCCGGTTCGTTGTGCACTGGGAGCTAAGGTGTGAAGCAGCTCTTGAGAAGTCATGTACAATTTATAGTATTTGTCATTTATGTTGGGATGGTATACCTCTAAGTGTGGAGGGAAAGTGGTGGAGAGAGAAGAGAAGATACAGAGAGTGAGGGAATGAAAGGGGGAAAGGATGCAGTAATGAGAGAAATAGTGATAAGCTAGAACTAGGAACTTTGAAAGATTACTAATACCGGTATTATATACAGTACTATGAGAGTGAGAGAGAGAGAGAGAGAGAGAGAGAGAGAGAGAGAGAGAGAGAGAGAGAGAGAGAGAGAATAACAGCAGTAGCAGTAATAGGAGCTCTCTGTCACTCTTTCAACCTTTGGGGGAAACAATTGTTATAGGCGGCTTTGCCTTTTGTCTCCTTCATACACATATATAAACAAAACAGTAGAGAAGGTTGAAGTATATTGTGATGACACGAAGGAGGGAAGGGTTGGAGAGGGACAGAGAGACCACACTGTGTTAGGGCATAAAGGTTGGGGAAGACGGAATTGAAACCTGAGGACATCATGGAAGGTCCTGAAGGAGATTGTATGTGAGGGAGAACATTGTGGTGCAGAGTGAGTGAGGTGAGGGAGGAAATACGAGGAAGGTGAGGGTACAACTGGGAGATGAAATAGTGTCCGGACTACACACAATATATTTTGGAGAAAGTAAGGGAAATGGATATTATTCGACTACAAGCTGTCATATACTTAACTTATGTATATACTATTATATATGATACGAAATGAAGGATATGAGTAAATCATGAGAGTAATAAGTCAAGAAGGAAGGAAATGACAGACAACCTAGTGAGTCAGACAAGGAGGGAAGTTAGTGTAGGTCAGGCAGGCAGGCAGGAAGGTAGGGAGGGAAGGTGGCTGTTGATGGCAGACGCATATACAAGTGCATCTAAACATAAAACGTTGACAGACAAGGAATTAATAGATGAAGATTAAGACTATAATTGAAGCTAAATATAAATATATAAGCAAATCTTAAAGTGAGACCATATCGAATGTTCACTATATTAGAAGATGTAAAGCAAATAAACTATTCAAACATGGTCAGTAGAGAAATTATTTAGGCAAACACTTTAGCTCGGCAATGGTTAGGCAAAAATGGATAGATAAGGATTCCGTAAATAATATATATATTGTCACAAAGTTTCTTGATATAAAGAACTGCCTTTAATCCCTTCAGTCAGAAAATGCCAATTATGATGTATATATACTGTACATACAAAGTTTATCTCACAAATAAAAGTTAGCTTCTAAATGTATTTATACTCCTAGCCAGACTCGAACCACAGACAGCCAAGCCGATTGCCAATGCTTTAATCCACTACACCACGGCGTGATAAATGATACTTAACCATTTCCTATTTATATTAAGAAGGGAAATCCTACTTGGAGAATGTATTTCACCATCTATAACAACTGTTTACCTACTATTACTACTACCCCTCCTCCCTGCAGCCTCCTTCCAGACGTGTATATCTCCCACAGACCTTTGTGTTACTCTGCACTTACTCTTCTTACTTTACTTTCTACTCTGGTACATATAGACTGCTACAGTAGACTACAACTTTAAAGTAATCGTCCTTCTCAAATTCCTCCTCCTCCTCCTGCTTTGCGTCCTCCTCTACTCGCCCTCTTCCTCCTCCTCCACCTCTATCTAATATCCCTCCCCCTCCTCCTCTCTTTGCCCCCAGCTCTCACGTTCACCTTTAGAGACACCTAACTTATGTTTCCCCGGAGGTTGAGTCTGGAGGCAGGATTATATCTCATATTGTATTATATTTCAGTTTCCTTGCATATCCTTTATCTTTTTCCCAGCCTCTCTCATTCCCTCTTTCACACACTCTCTTCTTAACGCACACCTTCTTTCATCCTTGGTTTCCATCCTCCCTCCTCCCTCTACCATCTCTCACACCCTCCCTCCTCCCTCTCCCATACCCTCCCTCCCTCCTCCCTCCACCATCTCCCACACCCTCCCTCCTCCCTCTACCATCTCCCACACCCTCCCTCCTCCCTCTACGATCTCCCACACCCTCCCTCCCTCTACCATCTCTCACACCCTCCCTCCTCACACTCCCGTACCCTTACTCCCTCCCCCCTCCCTTCCACCAACTCCCACACCCTCCCTCCTCCCTCTACCATCTCCCACACCCTCCCTCCCTCCTCCCTCCAGTATCTCCCACACCCTCCCTCCATCCTCCATCTCCCACACCCTCCCTCCTCCCTCTCCCACACCCTCCCTCCCTCCTCCCTCCACCACACCCTCCCTCCCTCCTTCCTCCACCATCTCCCACACCCTCCCTCCCTCCTTCCTCCTCCATCTCCCACACCCTCCTCGTCCTTCACGATAGTTTTCCTTCCTTTAACAAAGTTTCCGCTTCGTTTTTATCGTCTTCCAATATCCAGGCCAATTACAGATCCACCTGTCCCCTCTCATTCACAGTTGGTATTTTGCTCACAGCAATTAAATAACTCTGTACACATGATATACTGCTTTATTCTTTATTCCTTTTTAAACATGCATCACATTTTACTTGTATCCTTATCCCTCATTATCTTCGTTAATGTAGCTTCATTCTGTGACATTCTGTCAAACTTTACCCATTGTAATCATTTATCCCTACGGCCTTCTCTTGCGCATCTTTTGAAATGTCATAATATATGTGCGCTTAACGTTATTGTTCTTATTTAGTCAACCGTTTCGTATAATCTTTTAAGGTATTGTTATGTTGTTATGTTGTTGTGTGGACCGTGAAGCAATGTGGAAGGTGTTAAGGATTTATGAAATAGGAGGAAATTTGTTAGAAGAAGTTAAGAGTTTTTATGAAGGGAGCAGAGCATGTGTGAGAGTAGGAAATGGTGAGTTGAGTGAATAGTTTGAGGTAAAGGTAGGTTTGCGACAGGGTTGTGTAATGTCACCATGGCTGTTTAATATGTTTATGGATGGTGTGGTGAGGGAGGTTAAAAGGAGAACTATGGGAAGAGGATTGGGTTTAGTAGGAAAGAATGGTAGAGATTGGGAGTTGAATCAGTTGCTGTTCTCTGATGACACAGCATTGGTGGCGGATTCTGATGAGAAACTGCAGCGGGTAGTCAAAGAGTTTGGTGTGGTTTGTGGAAGGAGGAAACTGAAGGTGAACGTCAATAAAAGTAAAGTAATGGTGTGTAATAGGGGAGAGCATAGGGTGAATCTAGATGTGAGGCTGGATGGGGAAATATTGGAACAAGTTGAGTGTTTTAAATATCTAGGAGGAACGATAAGCAGGAGTGGAGGTATGGAAGTGGAGGTAAAACAGAGAGTGTGTGAAGGAAGGAAGGTTTTCGGAGCAATGAGAAGTATGTGGAAGACGAGAAATCTCGGAGTGAAAGTAAAAAGTGCACTGTATCAAGGAATTGTTGTGCCATGTTCAGTGATGTATGGGGCTGAGACATGGGCTCTGAAGAAAAAGGAGAAAAGAGGGCTGGATGTGATGGAGATGAGCTGCTTGAGGAGTATGTGTGGAGTTACTCGTAGAGACAGATTGAGGAATGAAGAGATACGTAGGAGAGTGGGGCAGCAGGAACATTTGTCAGCCAGAGTGGACAGAAGGGTGCTGAGCTGGTATGGTCATGTTGAACGAATGGGAGATGAAAGGCTTACAAAGAGAATATGTGAGTCAGGTACAAGGGGAGATAGAAGGGCAGGAAGACCCCCATTGAGATGGAGAGACTGTAAGAAAGGCTTTGGATGATAGAGGAATGACTATAGATCAGGCAGGGGAAGTGGTGGTGGACAGCAGTGAATGGAGAATGCTTGTGAATAGTTGAGTGAACACGTGGTCATTTGATGTAAGGGTCGGGCGCAAGTTGGACTAGATAATAGTCCATCAGGCGCCTGGCCCGGGGAGACGATTAATATGAAGGGTGCGCCTGGAAGTGTGGTGGGAGGGCTTGTGGCTTTGGCTCCGCTGCATGTCTGCCTGCCGAGATCGGAACCTCTCCGGGTGGTCGGGGGAGTGCTGGAGCGACCTTGGTGACCCTGGTCTCTGGGTCTTCTCCTGGGTGACCTGGATGTGTGTGAGTTTGTGTTTTTTATCTGTGTTTATTTGTTGTTTTATGTTGTTTTTGTGTTTTTCCTGTTCTTGCTCTGTCTTGAGTCGGCTACCCCCAAAATGGGGATTGGGCCTGAGCATATAGATAGATAGATAGATAGATGTTGTTCTCACATTTATAATATAGACACTTAAATTACCATATTTACACTTCAGTTTTCACCATGTCACCTGTAGTTTTATGTCCTCCTTTTACGGTGTTCCCGCCATCCACATACCGGCACACATTCATATTACCCAGACATATACATTAACATACTTAGTATTCTCTATTAGTCACACGTTTACCTTTTTCTTACTATAGTATATTCACTATAATCAGGTCAGAAAAGTTGACCCTTTACCACTGGTACACTCGGATACCATAGTCTCTAGCCCACCCCACTCTGGCAAAAGGTGAGTCCAGGACCCTTTATTTTCTGGACGGCGGCCCACAGTGAGACTATGGTATCCGAGTGTACCTCAAAAAGGGCTTGAGCAATTGGGGCTGTAACTTTATATAACTATTCCCTGGCTGATCAGAAATGTTAGCTAAATAATAATATTTCTCTATGTTTGTGTTTTTTAGTTACAGAAGTTAGTGGTCATGATGTCCTACCTTATTATAATAAATAGACTATAGGTACTCTTATTCATACCCTCAGATCTCTCCTTGACCGTCTCACGTCATCTTTAACTCGTTCACGTCTGTCTTGAAACGCCTTACTGCTTGCTGGGCTTGATCTTGCTGTTACTTAAAAGGACCTCCTTGCCTCTTCTGTAGAGTCTAGAATAAAGACCACAAGGTGAGGTGGTCCACAGCTTTTCTGTTTTTCTCATTCATGATTCCGAGACAGAAAATGGTGGGATGGGAATTGTATATGAAAACTAAGACAACAAAACAAAGGTGTTTAGTATCTTTGTTTTGTTTTTCTGTGTGAAAGAAGAAGACAAAAACAGTAAATAAGTAATGATTGTGAATCAAGGTGCACATTCTACAATCCCTGAACATTTAAGACATTACGGTTATACACAATGAGAAATATTTTACCCAGTGAAGAATACAACTTAACTCCTATGGAATGGAAATTAGGGCTACATCAAATTTATTTTATTTTTATGATATAGGCCTAATACATTAAGCATACTGTAAACGTACAGGACATTACAAGGAAAATGTACCGTACATAAATAAAAAAGAACATTAAAACGAACATACAAATATAACAATGCAACACTGAAACTCCCCACCAAAAGAGATAGTTAGCCCGATATCTGTATCACCAGGGTTATCAGAACGGCTCATGCACAACATGCCACGGTTTTGAAAATATAAGTGAAATGTGCAAAATATATGGTGCTCGAAAATGGAAACTGAAAATATGTTATATAATACCAAGCCCATACAGTGCATTAATATTGTGGAAGTCTTTTAGTTCTTCCCGTTTATACCTGAAGACCTTTAGTTTAGTCCTTTCCGTTTATTTTTGTCATTGTAATATATTTCGGAAGCTTTAAAATATCCTTTACCATTTTATATTTTTTTGTGATTGTCATTGTTTGTGTTCATCTCTATCTCTGCCTTGCTAGTGATTCCTGGTGAACAATATACAGGAATATGGTCGGTGGGAAACAGACAAGATATATACAAGGAAGCAGTGAAGTGGTCCCTATTAGTTAAAACAAGCGGTTGTAAAACTACAACTACTGCCGCTACCACTGCCGTACCTCGTCTGTGTATGTAAAACTACAACTACTCCTGCCGCTACCACTGTGTATGTAAAACTACAACTACTCCTGCCGCTACCACTGCCGTACCTCGTCTGTGTATGTAAAACTACAACTACTCCTGCCGCTACCACTGTGTATGTAAAACTACAACTACTCCTGCCGCTACCACTGTGTATGTAAAACTACAACTACTCCTGCCGCTACCACTGTGTATGTAAAACTACAACTACTCCTGCCGCTACCACTGTGTATGTAAAACTACAACTACTCCTGCCGCTACCACTGTGTATGTAAAACTACAACTACTGCCGCTACCACTGCCGTACCTCGTCTGTGTATGTAAAACTACAACTACTCCTGCCGCTACCACTGCCGTACCTCGTCTGTGTATGTAAAACTCAATAACTACAGCTACAACAACTTGCCAATTAAACAATCATTCTGCAATGCCGTGTTTCCTTCAGATTACAAGTGTCAAACATGAATCGGCATATTTTCTAATTATAGGTTTCATTTATACCGAGAATTATAGAAAAGGGAAGGACAGAAGAGAAGGGGAAAGAGATTGATCAGAAAGAGAATAGCAGTAGAGAGAATAGGGGAAGAGAAACGCTTTTTAAAAAGATGGATCAAAAATATTATTGTTTATAAAACAAAATAGACATGCAACGCATTACAGGTGTATAAAGACAAGTAAATCATTAATATAACTACTGTTCAACAGCAAATTAAAGAAAAACAAATTTGACTTGTACTGTCATGGTTAGCGAATGCGACTTTCAAGCTAAAGTTCCAGGTTTTGAATCCCGGGCAGGTAGAGACGGATGGGCAGTCTCCTTAAACCCTAAGTATCTGTTCAACTTGGAGTAAATAAGAACCTGAAGTACCTGCATGTGGTAATTTGTGACGTCCCATTTGGGAAGCTTTGATAATATGCAGTAGTCCCTGTGTAACAAGTTGGGTGCCTCAGCAACCACAAGCTCCAAAGGGCAAAGTTACTGAGATAAGCTCCCCAGTAATGCGTACGCTCCCAATATTTCCATTTACAGACACATAAAGTACTGCTATATAGAAAGAGATTAAAAACTGTCTGAAAATCAGAATAATTGCTACCATCTCCAAATTGAAGGGCAGAAAATTACTTCCATTCTTTAGCAAATTGCCTCAACCTGAAAAATTGCCTTCATCAAAGAGCTGACACAAAATTGAGCTGCCTGGAGATATAATAGTTCACTGGTTAATTGTTGAGAGAGAGAGAGAGAGAGAGATATGATTAAGGTATGACTAAGGTAAAATTGAGCACGACAAATATGACAAAAGTAGAAGTATTGATACAATAACATATAATATAAAAAAATCTTCAGAATAATAGGACAGTTTATATAATTTATGCAAAACTACATAGGCAGTAAATATGAAACAAATTCAGTAAATAGAATTGATACTACAATGTATTACTACTGTATATTGTGAACTCAAGAAAAAAGAGAACACAAAATGGAGTAAAGACAAATAAATCCTAAACAAGATAAATGCTAGAATTTCGACTGAGAATAGATGGCTTACGGGAACAGAGTTCACAGTCCAGTTCATGGTGAAGAATTATGTCTTCCAGCAGCCTTGTGTGTGGCTGCTGTGTTGTTGTGTTGGTGTGTAGGTGGCCGTTGTGGTGTGTTTGGTAGTTATAGTGTTGGTTGTTGTGATGGTTGTATGATACTTATGGGAGTATGCTAGTGGTTATAGTGACGGTATCTGGTAGTTGGAAAATGGAAATATGACTTATGTTAATAACAATATACTGTTTTATAGACACGGAGATAAACACTCAAACTCTGTAACAAACTTTTAACTAGGTAAGAAATATTTGTAAGTGTTGGCATAATTTCACAAAATATCGCTATCTAAATAGATATATATAAGAAGTATATATATACAGTATATATATATATACAGTATACCGGTATATATATATATATATATATTTTTTTTTTTATATACTCCAACTACTCCCTCTCGGGGAGTAGAGCCTGCACACTCTACCGCTGAACACGGTGAGGCCCGTGAGGTCTTGTTCCAGTCTAGGGAGTGAGACATGCGAAGCACCTATTCACGGCTCGAACCCAACTCCATCTCTGAAGCTGCTTCGCCTCTGCGCTTCACCGTCTCACTCCCCAGACTTGGACCTTCACTCTCAGAACGCCACCTATTGAGCAATTAACTCACTAGGCATTGCCCCCCTGTAGCATATTTTGAATATGGGAATATTCATACAGTGCTTTTTAATCAGGGAACAATGAGGGTATTTGTTTGGCATTTCGGTGTGCTGTGGTAATGCACTGAAACTAGGTACAGCACAAATTCCATCCCAATAATATCTTCCCATTGACATATTGGGATTCGAACCCGGGTCCATTGGATTACCAGTCCAGTGGCAAGACCACTCTGCCACACCTCCCCTATATATATATATATATATATATATATATATATATATATATATATATATTTGTGTGTGTGTGTGTGTTACTGTAGTATATATATATATTTATTATCCAGTGTTTAGCTGTTAAATTATATTTAGTTCCAATTAGTTTACAATATTAGTAATGGTTAGTCATAGTTTTACCCAACGGTTTGGTAGAGGGACAGTATCTGAAATTAAACATGGTCCATACAAAATTATGTATATACTGTATATACGATAGATTTAATCGTATTTATAATCAGGCTAATACCGGTACCTTAATATTTTGACTGATGTGTCCACTGTTTTATGGGAAGCAATATATATTGCCAGACATTATTATAATGAAGTTGAGCTTTATAAGAATCATATATAATCAGTAGACCTGTTATTAGTGTGTGATACAATGAGGCGGACCCGTTATCTCTGTCATCAATAATTAATTCATTAATGTTAATAGTTGTTGGTCATGGTTGTTATGATATTCGTCAAGGTACTACACATTGATTTAATCTTTACAATATTGTGCCAGTAAGATACCGGTGAATAATTACGTTGCAATTGATTTTGATAATTACGGTACGGTATTACGGTCACATACATACGCGCACACACACACACACACACACACACACACACACACACACTGTGAGCTATGCTGTAGTATTAGATGGCATATTATCAGATAGATTGACATCATCTGACCAAATAATATAAAGGAGTATTACGATACCGGTATGTAAATATGTTCGCTTAGGCAGGTTGGTTGTTATTATTCAAAGTTGTAGAAGACAAACTCAGTGCCGCAACAAGGGTACAAATGAGGTTCTCTTGGGTCACTCAACTTTAGAAACATTTACTTTCCTGTTTGTGTATCTTTACCGACACTGTCGTTTGATGTTATTGACCTACTGTCAATAGTTGTTGCACGGTGCTGACATGCCATGATTTTGAGTTGGATAGGTAATTATGACTAGTGATAATACTTCAACTTATCTTGCAATAAATGTACATAACTATGGACTAAATAAGCTATCACTAAAGTCACCAATGTCCACTATAGAACATTCAAGTTACGGTTGTGTACATAACACCAATAAATGTTAACTCTAACCACCCTTGTTACCAAAGACTATTCAAGTAATAGTACCGTAATAAGATACACGTCTCTCTCATTGTCATTATTAGTGACATTAATTATTACCGGTACCTGTCAGTACCGTACCATCTTGAGTTACGGTACTAAGCTGGATACATTCACTTGCTGACAATTGTTATAGGCTACTATCACATAAACATACTTAATACCAATTTAATTAAATTAATGAATTTCTTAGTACTGAAGAAATTACAAATAACGTTCCCACTCGATTTCATGATAACATGAACATTAATATAGACCTAATAAAACACAAAATAACCTAAAAATCAACCATTTCACTAGTTTTGACCGTCAGCCAAACTGTAATTCCCTACAACAAGTTCCTGTCAGTGTCCGTCATTAAAACTAATCTGATCATTATAATACTGATTCCAAGTCAGGAATATTCCGACCTCATCTGTGCCGAAATCTAGGGGAATCAAGGTTAAATTGTCAGTTTGTTGAAAGGTTCTGCCAGTTAACTGGGTCAGAGTAATTTGTAGTTATTATTATTTGTGTAGGCTTTGATTTGACCTAGTTCCTTATTAAATTCGAATTGCTGTTTTACTCTGATATTTTGCTATATAATCTTTCTTCGGTATCACTCACTCACCCCCACATTTTACCGAAGGATAACAGGTTTTTCACAATACGTAGACGGAGGTCTTTTAAAAAATGGATATGTGATTGTACTGTACTTTTTTTTTCCAACTGCTCCCTCTCGGGCATAACCTGAGAGCCTGTACATTCAACCGTTATGCACGGTGACAAACTTTGCCATTATATACCTCCGCCATTGTGAAACCAGGAAACACTGTTTAAACTCACTCCTATTTTATCCTAAGAGTGAACCGGTTAGCAGTCTATATTTTTCATCTGTGACTTTTGCCCCCTTTTCACTACAGAATAAAGTGCAATAACCACTAAAATGAAATACTCTTCACCTTGGCCATCATAAAATAAACAACAACAACAACAACAACCAGTTTCATTCAGCCACCATTGTTACCTCGTTCACCTTATTAACTAAAGTTGACCTGCAGTGACTGGGGGAGGACGGTTGTATTGTTAGAGAGAGAGAGAGAGAGAGAGAGAGAGAGAGAGAGAGAGAGAGAGAGAGAGAGAGAGAGAGAGAAGGAGAGAGAGAGAGAGAAGAGAGAGAGAGAGAGAGAGAGAGAGAGAGAGAAGAGAGAGAGAGAGAGAGAGAGAGAAGAGAGAGAAGAGGAGAGAAGAGAGAGAGAAGAGAGAGCGAGAGAGTAGAAGAGAGAGAGAGAGAGGATAGAGAGAGAGAGGAGAGAGAGAGAGAGAGAGAGAGAGATAGAGAGAGAGAGAGAGAGAGAGAGAGAGAGAGAGAGAGAGAGAGAGAGAGAGAGAGAGAGAGAGAGAGAGATATTGTTTGTTTGGTTTGAGAGGCAGCCAATCCTTATATTTGGGTTGCATGGATCCTTAGCAAGGATGGGAATGGGGGAGGGGATTTTCTGCCTGGTTAGCTTGAATATAGTGTAGTGACGATGATGGTGACAATTGGAGGTCGTAGTGAAGATGAATGCTGCTGTTGCTGCTGCTGGAAGAGGTGGTGAAAGATCAATGTGTTATGTATTCCTGTCTAATAATTAGCATTAGGCGTCTTTTCAATTATGTATACTCCTACATTACTTACCGTCATGTACTAAGGTGTACTGTTGCTTACATGGCCATTACCTTTTGTGAGAACCATCCAACACTTAGTAGATATACAGTATCAAGATATAATCAGATTCGTGTGAATATATTGTTAATGAACACTACGAATTGCATGGAGAGAAAATGTAAATGTACATAGTTTAGTGACAGAATGATGATCATCATAATAATATTATATGTAAGTTTGTTCATTGAATCTAAAGATATGTGTACAATTTGTTAATTACCTAACGAGTTTAATAAATATTTGCATAATAGGATGACAATCATAAGGAGTCCTGTTTGCTGAATTGGATTATACAGATTAAGAGGATGGTGTGTTTTCTATTAAAGTTGAGGTTCCCACACTCGTATACACGGACATTAAACCTGTACTCTAACAGGAAGTCACCCCTCTTAAGTAGGTAGTTCATTGAGAGGGTCGTCCAGCCATTACAGAGTTTAGACGTCTTGGATTGACATTAAACTTGGCTTGTTAAGGCAGCAATTAGTTAGCCTGGTAAATGTTGGTGACGTGTGTGTTTCATGTTTTTACTTTTGTTTGAATTTTCTATCTCCCTCAATTCACTTGTTATTTTTCATTGCATATCTTGTCTTGTGAAGTATCCATTACTAATTATGTGTTGTATGTGGTCATTAGATTCCAAATACTTCCCTTTCTATCTTCTGCAGTGTAAATATGTTATATGTTTCCCTCCTTATATTATTAAGTCACGTTTATATTGTTTTCTTCATACGTTTTCTTCCCTCGACCTTTCTCGAATTATCTTCATTCAGTATTTTGTTATTAAAATCTTAGTCTTATTTATTTATTTATACATTTTGTCTGTAGTTGTTTTGCTGTCCTAATTATTTTGTGCTATACGCATTTTCCTCTCCATTAATTTTCATTAATTTCCTTTTGCTGAAGCAAAAGAATTATAAAATGACAGGAATGAATGGAGGAAGTTTGTTAGAGAGAGTACATGAAGGTCTCTGGACCCTTTTAAATGACAAACCTGAAAGGTCTTTATCCCAGATGTTGTTGTGGAGAGACCGTTTCCGGATATTATAATAATAACATCTGAGGTGAAGCCATTGATTTCGGGGGCTGATGAGTGATTGGTGCTTCTGAATATTTGTGTAGTTGTGTGCTTGCTTTTTGTAGGTGAACTTTTATGTGTTCTTCTCCTGTCACCTCTTTTTCCTGTCTCGAGTCTCTTGTTGGTCCTCCCTACCCCTTATGGGAGTAAGGGCTGGCTACTGACTGACTGACTGACTTCATTGCCTCTATACATTTATCAATAAATCTCTTTATTATCCTTTACCTCACACTCCTCACTCCTTTCGCTGCTATTCTCTCCCTTATTAAGTTAGTCCCACCTACTGTATTACCTTTCATATTTCACCCTACCTCTCCCCCTCCACCATTGTTTCGGCCCGTCACATTGCTACCATCTGTCTTCCTGTCTCAAGAGGAACCTCTCCCAGGCATCTTATCTTCTATATTCCTCCCACGGATCTTACCCTTTTCCTTCCTCTCCTTCTGACGAAGTGTTTACCTTTCCCTTTCGTCCTTCCATTATTTATATTTAGTTTCCCTGTTGTTGTTATTATGTATGGAAGTGTTGATTTTAATGTCAGATATTTACTATTAATGATGTTCCACATTATCCATATGCCGCCTTTTGTTCATCTGTTGATTAGTTTTAAAATATCAGTATATCCAGTGACTTATACAATTTAGAAGAGCACGAGCAACCCGGCAAAGCTCATTATGCAAATTACATATTAATTACTCGTATGTGCGTGTTACAGTTTGAACCCTGCTTCAGTATATGCAAATGACGATTATTATTTATCACCTTTGTGTGTACTTACTACATTGCCTGCCAGTTATAATGTTAATAAATTATTATGTTGCGGCACTAATAAATGTATAACAAATGCAGATAATGATAAAGTGATTTCCCTACATACGTAAACATTGGTTTTAAAGTTACCACTGAGGTGATGGTATATTATCAGCTTGACTGAACTAGTGAGATGACTGGTCATTTACATATATGAAGAACTGAACTTTCTAATATTTTCTAATGTATATCATATTTTCAAGCTGAATTACCGGTACTACTATGATGGATTATTATGTTGTTGATAGCATAGGCCTAACTTAACATATTGCTATTGATGACAACTTAGTACTATTATGGCACAGATACATACTAGTTTCACTTATTCTTTGTTCACTCTTTTTATAGATCAGCTATTCACATTTCACTCACTCCTATAATACACCATATCTCGCCCCACTTCCCTCTCTTTCTTCCTTCCTGACAAAATACCCTGCCTCTCAGCACTGCATGCCTGTGAGATAAGTGTTAAGGACGCCACTTGACCAAGCTACTAATAAGATTCATAAGTGGTGATAGATCACTGATGGAAGTCTTCACTCGTTTAGATAAGGTTGTTGTTGTTGTGTTGCCTTGTTGGGGTCAGTATACTAAATATATCAGTTATATTCATGTAAGTTCTTTTTCTTAGGTGTTGAATATCAAATCATATACTTATCTACGCTTTCCTTTTTGTTACCGGTAGGTGTTGAATATCAAATCATATACCGGTACTTATCTACGCTTTCCTTTTTTCCAGGTAGGCCTGTGCGTCATGTTGGTGCAGAGTGGATGAGTGTAATAATTGGCACTGTGGTAAGTTGATGTTTACAGGATGGTGGAGGTAATATAGTATAACCAAGCTTTATGGTCAGTTATCAGTTAACACTCCAAACCCAGTACATTTGTTTTTGTTTGTTTATATATAATTCATATTATTAATATCATCACAAATATTTGTCCGATTGTATTTGTTCATAGGACAAGGTGTACATTGATAAAGTAAGTGTGCATCATAAAACTAGATGAATACTTTTATATTCGTAAATAAAGCTGTACGGTACTATAAACTACATTAGTTATCAATTTGGTATGTGTGAATGTTATAAAATAACACCCTCACTTACTGATCACAGAAACCACATTTTAATTTCCTCTCCAAAACTTTACCACATCATAAAACTTCCGCACATCATGACCACACCCTTCCTTGTTATGGGTAGATGATATAATTGAGAGGTGATTGCTGGATAAGGAGGACATAAAGGGTACAGAACAGGGAGATGAGAGGAGAGAGGACCAGAGGGATACACATTAGGTAGCAAAGCTAATTACTAGCGTGATGGGGGACTTGACAAGGAGGAGGGGGTAAAGGGGTAAGAAGGGGGAATATAATGAGTCAGGAGAGATTGTTGATAGGGTGTGAGGGAAGTAGTAAAGTGCAAAATAAATTACAACGAGGGGAAGGAGGAATAGTAGAGTGTACGATGAATTGAGGAGATAAGTGTTGGCAGAGAATAAAGTGGAGATTTGGTTTGTAAGGCAGGTGCTGTAGTATCAATGATTAGTCTATATGCAGGGTACATTTTCATGGTAATAGGGAATTTGATTATGGAAATTAAGGAATCACTACACATATAGATACAATTAGATTAGCGATTACGATGGGATAAAATTAAACTAATAATAAAAGTGTGTATGTTGTGTGTGTGTGTGTGTGTGTGTGTACAAAGGAGTACAAAGGAAATCAAGCAACAACAGATCTAGTGACCCTTCTAGGTTGCTTGTCCTCCAAAACACTGAGGATCAAGTGTCCAAACAGTGGTTTAGAGTGGGTAAGGGAACATTGGAAAGAAAATTACTGCCCTGGAACTAATGTCCGTGGCAGGATTAGGAAGTTAGTAGGGGACAGAAGGGTTAGTAACTGAGGGGGGGATAAAATAAAGTTATTAATTTACAAACGCAGTCAGTCGCGGGTTTGATGCGAGATATTTGTCTAGGCGGAGTTTAAATGAATCAACGGTGATGCAGTCTATAACGTTTCGGGGAAGCCCATTCCACAAGTTGACAACTCGATTGAAGAAGAAATTCTTAGATTCGTGTGAGTTAAAAGATTTACCAATAATTTTGCAACCGTTCCTAGATGTGTGATTAGATTGGTCGATAGTGAAGTACTTACTACAGTTCATATTGTCGATGCCTTTGATGATTTTGAACACTTGAATTAAGTCACCTCTTAATCTGCGCTGGGTTAAAGGAAATAGATTTAATTCTCTAAGACGCTCTTCGTATGGTTTGTTCTTTAGGCTAGGTATCATTTTGGTAACTCTACGTTGAACTCGTTCTAGCTTGTTTATATCTTTTTGGTAATAAGGGCACCAGGATTGAACGCAGTATTCCAGAAGAGGGCGGACTAAGGAATTGTAAAGGGTTAGGATAACGTCTTTGGATTTATGCTCAAATGACCTGCCTATAAAGCCAATTATTTTGTTTGCCTTCTTAACAACTTCTGAACATTGTTGACTCGATTTTAGGTTACTCGATATTGTTACTCCCAGATCGGTTTCTCTGTTTACATTCTTAAGCTGAGTGCCATTCATCGAATAGTTTGCTTTCTCATTTAGGTATCCGATATGTAGTACTTTACATTTATCCGCATTGAAACTCATTGTAGGTGTAGGTGTGTGTGTGTGTCTGTGTCTGTGTGTGTGTGTGTGAGGATATAAGAGAATGAAATTAGAATGATGGAGAAGAAACACAACGAAGAAAAGAGTCTAAGTGTTCCTCCTCTACCAGTTTATAGTCAAGCCATTCAGAGGAGAGAAGTTCTGGCGGAAACGTCTCCTGATAAGAATGATTTAGGAAGTTTGTAGACGTGAGGAGGGTGATACAGAAGGAGAGAGATGAGGAGGGTAACAGTGGGGATCCGAGATATCTGGATAAAGTGAATTAATAAAATCAGATGGACTAAAGCATAAAGCAGAGCGCGGGATAAAAGGGGAAAGCCAGAAATGATAAAGAACATTGTTATACATAATACAAAATAGAAATATATAAGAAAGAAGTGTATTGAGAGAGGTGATTAAATGTACTGTATAAATGATAGAGGAAAACAAATGTTTGGTGGATGGCTAGACAATTATAACAAGCGGGTAGAAGAAGAAGAATATAAGTAACAATGAGATATTGTTAATCATGTGAACAATGCGATGAAGTAAAATAAATGTTTTACAATAAGTATGATATTATTAAGAGTCTTGCTAAGAACATCCATAATATTAATATTCTTAATTAGATACAAATTCCTTACAGTCCGATATTCTTATACTGTTTTGTGTTTGCACATTCCATATACATATACGATACTGCTAATACTTATGTTTATATACGTACTTGTATAGAAGTTAACTATATAGTATATACCTTACATCAAATATGAGGATAAATCATGGTGAATACACACACACACACACACACACACACACACACACACAGAGCTACAAATCCCCCCCCCCCCCCCCCGGACAGTCAGGGAGAGTTGCATGGAGTTACAAAGATGTGTTCTATGGTGTTTTATTTGCTGTGGGCTTAAAAAGCGGGGACGTTTTTATAGCGATGCAATATTACTTGTCGTTATGTAATAAAATTAATCAAATGTTACAACTGGATCCCCATGCTCTCTTTACACCTCTGTTTCTGCTACATCAATATTAATTACTATATCTCATTGATAAAGTAAAATAGGACATAGCTTACTTGGCACTATTTTCACAGCTACTCCTGTTCAATATGCCATAAAATATTGATGGTGTCGTTTTCAAGCACCCTATATATAATAGTAAAGGAGATATTTGTATGTGAAGGGGAAGGAATTGATGGAAGGACGAACGAAACAACACATCGGTAGGGGGCGTAGTAAGTTTGTCTACATAAAGATGTGCAAGATGATTTCTATAAATATTGTAAAGTGTTTTGCGCAAAGTAAAAACGTTTTCCGTGCTACAAACAATAATTATGTAGGTTAAAATTATACCTGGAGGGATTAATAGCGAGGTGATGCAGGACAGTAAAAGAGAGAGAGAGAGAGAGAGAGAGAGAGAGAGAGAGAGAGAGAGAGAGAGAGACAGAGAGAGAGAGAGAGAGAGAGAGAGAGAGAGAGAGAGAGAGAGAGAGAGAGAGAGAGAGAGAGAGAGAGAGAGAGAACAGTTTGTAGAAGAGTTTAATTGTACAGTAGTCTACAGTATGTGTGTTATTAAGTTGTAGTGCTTTGCAAAGTACAATTCCAGTGTTGGTGAACGACTCATAACCCTCCAACCATGTCGTTCTCTTGTCCTTGGAGTATTACAGTCCTATTTTGCCTTCGTCGGAAACCGATGAGAGGCAAATTACCGTTTGTATCACTCTTGTTGTTATTGTTGTCGTACTGGAACAACCGATAAAGCTGTCAGAGTGGAAAGAGACTATGATGAAGAAGGATTTATAGGGGTTGGGTGATTGACAACATTCGGCGGAGGCCTTTGGTGCTATGCAACGCTTGTTATGTTGATATTTGAGTTCACCACTACCTTTACCAATAGTAACCATTATCACCATTCCTAGTACCATCATTATCATAATCATTCACACCATCATAATCTTCATCATTACCATTGCCATCATACCAATATCATCATTATCATCTGCACCACCACCACTACTACCGTACTAATATTTACAATAACAACAACAACAACAATAACAATACTCCATCCCTTTCTCCACCCAGCAACAGACAGCTTTAAGGAAAATGACAGACTCTGTTCCTGTAACTCCCTTCCCCTGATCTTCTCTGGCCTCGGTTTCATGAATTGTTTTTGTTTTTAATTTATTTAATTTTATTTATGTTTTGCTTTGTCTCCCCTATAGTTTCAGGTTTCTTATCATTGTTTGTGGCATTTTCTTTACTCAGTACTCACGTTCATCCATCCATTCATAGGTGTACTTCCTTAATGCATATGTATTTCTAAACATCCTATGAATATTTGTTCACCCATTTATGTATTTACTTTCTACAGCATCCATTTTGTATATGCATTTCCTTCTCTTCCATCTTCACTCTTCTTATTCCTTCTTATTACCGTATCTCTTCTCTTTCTCACCTTGGTTCATCAATATTTTCATTCCACCCCTTCCATCACCAAGATCATTAATGTGACGCTTAAAGCTTCATGGCAATATAATACAACCTGGTGGATATGTGGTGGTGAGGAAGATGGGGAACAAGGGATGTAGTGAAATCGAGGGATGAACAAGATGAAGGGACAGAAAAAGGCAATGGAAGTAACACGTATGTGAACTAAAGAATAGGAAAGATATGAGACTATATATTATGCGCGAAAGAAAGGAGGAATAATCTGCAACGTAAGTCAGACCAGTAGGATATAAAATGGAAAAGAAAAGCATAGAGAAAGTGCACTGCCAAGCTAAGCTAGTGGTGAAGATGATACGGATCAGAAGATGAGAGAACGTTCAGAGGAATGCAGAGTTGGCTGGCTGATCTGTCCAAGAAACAAACAAATGGGAAGGACACACACAGAGGGGAGACAGAGGGGACGAAGTTTTGAAGAAAAGTTCGAGTAAAGTTGAAGGTCAGTAAAGGTGTATTTGTTATATTACGACAAGGAGACTTTCTGTATGTCAAAACAGCAGCAGAATATTATGACAACCCAAATATATGTGCAGAGGTAGTTAATTAGCTATGGCACACAACAGAAGGCAGAACGGAGATTTTGCTATAATGATATGCTTTATTTTTCCTTCATTTCCCTGTCTTCTTATTTAACTATAACTTTACTTTTTTGTATTATTTTCATTTATATATCCTTCGTTATATTCATTGATCAGGTCATCCATCTAGTTTCAATCGAATCTCCTCTATCTATGGCTCTCTTATATATATATATATATATATATATATACCGTATATATATATGCAAGAAAGTCACAGCAACACGTGAACTTATAATATGCTAAATATCCACAGGGAAGGAAGGAAAATATAACACGGAGTCCCAAGTCGCTTTCGTGTATTACATCTTCAGAGGA
>CM064573.1:68153170-68178160 GCA_032716605.1 Paralithodes platypus
CACCATACGGTAGGGATGTGACCAATAAATTGCTCAATCAATATACTCAGTCTACTAAGCGACAATATCAATCTCATTGGAAAGCTTTTACTTCTTGGATTGTTAGAACGGAACAAACTGTACCCTCAGTGGCATTGGTTTTTAATTACTTGAACTATCTGTTTGAGCAGAAACGTTTATCTGTGGTTACTTTGAAGAATCACTTAACTGCGATTAGAGTGCCCTTTTTCGACCTTACAGGTCTATCCATACCGGTGGCGGAGGAAACAGGATTTATGAGAGCGTGTTTTAAACTCCGCCCACCTCCCCGTCAGCTCATGCCTACTTGGTCTCTGGACAAAGCTTTGTCTTTACTTCATTCTCGTCTGTATCAAAATACTGCAGACTTTGCTTTAATCTTAAAGAAGGCAGTTTTCCTTTTGGCTTTGGCCACCGGAAACAGAGTGTCTGAGCTGGCGGCGATGAGCAACACACCTAATTGTCTTAGGTTTGGTAGACTTAATGATTCAATTTCCATTGCACCCTCCCCGGCGTTTGTAGCCAAGAATGAGCATAGTGCACACGTGTTTTCTGAATTCACGGTGCCGGCGTTAAAAAGGGGAAAGGTGCATCATAATTTATGTCCAGTGCAAGCTCTAACCAAATATTTGAGAATAGCTCCTCATAACCCCCAAGGTGCTTTATGGGTAGCGAGTACGGGTAAACGCTTACTTAAACGGCGATTAGCCTCTCTTCTGGTAGAAGTCATTAAAGAGAGTAATCCCGGCGTTGTGGGTAGGGCCCACGATTTACGCAAGTGGGCGGCCTCTTTACGTTTCCTGAAAAACTTTTCAGTTGAAGATATTGCGTCCACACAGTTGTGGGCGTCTAATCATACGTTTCTCTCTAGATACTTGTCAGTTGCTCTAGACAAACCTTCCTTACCATGTATAGCTTTAAGGCAGAGGGTCTAGGTGGCCCTGCAGTCACTTATGTTTATTTTCAAGGAAGGGGGGGGGGGGGTGCAGTCAGTTGACATAGGACACCCTAGACCCCGCCGGAGTATGAGAGCTGTGATACAATTTAAGGTTAAAATGTGATATGAAAATTTCTCTGCGAGAATTTGTGCTAGTACAAAGTTTAGTACAAAACAACGGTGTTGTTATAGTAGTTTTAGCTGCGAAAGCAATGTAACATTAGTTCAATGGAGTTCATTAGCAATTGATCTCCACATGTATTTTGGGGTTTATGATGTGCACATTATAGGTTTGACTCCTGTAAGGAGATAAAGAAAACCTAATATTTAGTAGTGGCCCCGTAATCATTGACGAACATGCCTATTACATAAGGCATCCTCTTCAAACACTAATCCGCCGTAGTTTGAATCTACCGCGCAGAGCATTTAAAAACTGAGGAGCCTTCATCATGAGCGCACGCGACCTCACTCATGGCTTCAGTCATTATGAATTGGGTTCTCACTACGAAAAAACTTCGTAAAAAATAAAAACAAAAAGAAAATAAGAATAACTATCCAATAAGCTTTCCATCATATCGTGGATGTACTTGTGTGGATTTCTGACCAGACGCTGAATCAGGCGTCATTCCTCCTTCACTGACATATCAAGTAAACCAAAATCCTTAATACATCAACGAATGGGAAGGGGACGGTCGGGAGGGCCCCAGTCGTCAATGATTACGGGGCCACTACTAAATATTAGGTTTTCTTTATCTCCTTACAGGAGTCAAACCTATAATTTATCAGTGGCCCCTCCATCATTGACGAACATGCCTGATATCTAAGACTGGAGGGGGACATTCGTAATCATATCATAACTCTAGAAAAGCAGATAATAAAAACAACCACATAGTATTCTTACTTTTGAAAAATGTATTTAATACGGCGTAGGCCGGAAATATACAAGAAAAAGGGGGTTCAGGCAGGTGCGTGCTTCAAAGAAGCCTGCCTGACAAAAATAGGTAACCCTGAAGATTCTGAACACAGATCTGTAGTTACAAAAGGCACCCCACTCAACGAGTGGTGACAAATAATAAGTTATAAGTTTATATGTGCACATCATAAACCCCAAAATACATGTGGAGATCAATTGCTAATGAACTCCATTGAACTAATGTTACATTGCTTTCGCAGCTAAAACTACTATAACAACACCGTTGTTTTGTACTAAACTTTGTACTAGCACAAATTCTCTCAGAGAAATTTTCATATCACATTTCAACCTTAAATTGTATCACAGTTCTCATACTCCGGCGGGGTCTAGGGTGTCCTATGTCAACTGACTGCACCCCCCCCCCCCCCCCCCCTTTCCTTGAAAATAAACATAAGTGACTGCAGGGCCACCTAGACCCTCTGCCTTAAAGCTATACATGGTAAGGAAGGTTTGTCTAGAGCAACTGACAAGTATCTAGAGAGAAACGTATGATTAGACGCCCACAACTGTGTGGACGCAATATCTTCAACTGAAAAGTTTTTCAGGAAACGTAAAGAGGCCGCCCACTTGCGTAAATCGTGGGCCCTACCCACAACGCCGGGATTACTCTCTTTAATGACTTCTACTAGAAGAGAGGCTAATCGCCGTTTAAGTAAGCGTTTACCCGTACTCGCTACCCATAAAGCACCTTGGGGGTTATGAGGAGCTATTCTTAAATATTTGGTTAGAGCTTGCACTGGACATAAATTATGATGCACCTTTCCCCTTTTTAACGCCGGCACCGTGAATTCAGAAAACACGTGTGCACTATGCTCATTCTTGGCTACAAACGCCGGGGAGGGTGCAATGGAAATTGAATCATTAAGTCTACCAAACCTAAGACAATTAGGTGTGTTGCTCATCGCCGCCAGCTCAGACACTCTGTTTCCGGTGGCCAAAGCCAAAAGGAAAACTGCCTTCTTTAAGATTAAAGCAAAGTCTGCAGTATTTTGATACAGACGAGAATGAAGTAAAGACAAAGCTTTGTCCAGAGACCAAGTAGGCATGAGCTGACGGGGAGGTGGGCGGAGTTTAAAACACGCTCTCATAAATCCTGTTTCCTCCGCCACCGGTATGGATAGACCTGTAAGGTCGAAAAAGGGCACTCTAATCGCAGTTAAGTGATTCTTCAAAGTAACCACAGATAAACGTTTCTGCTCAAACAGATAGTTCAAGTAATTAAAAACCAATGCCACTGAGGGTACAGTTTGTTCCGTTCTAACAATCCAAGAAGTAAAAGCTTTCCAATGAGATTGATATTGTCGCTTAGTAGACTGAGTATATTGATTGAGCAATTTATTGGTCACATCCCTACCGTATGGTGCTAGCCACTTGGCCTCCTGAATGTCCATAATGCAAAAGTCAGCGAGGTCTCTAGGTTGCCAATCGTGTCTAAGTGGAAGTACCCGACCGGGAGCGATACCGGGTCCGGGCACCACATTATTAACTGCTGGCACCACACCTGCGCTGGCCACAGGGGCGCGATTAGCGAGACTAAGCCTCGATAAACTCGTAGTTTGTTCACTACGTGGCACATTAGTGACGCATCTGGCGGTGGAAACAGATAGATGGAGCTCCATCTGTTCCAGTCTGTCACTAGGGCGTCTGGCCCCCCTGCCGGCGTTATCGTCCGGCGGGTGAGGTATAGAGGGAGCTTGTGAGTCTCCTCGGACGCAAAAAGATCCACTTGTGGATGGGAGAGCTCCGCAATCATTAGGTCGAAAATGGGTTGCTTGAGCTCCCATTCTACTGTCGTGCTCTGTCTCCGGGACAGAGCGTCTGCCCAGACGTTCGCTACGCCTGGGAGATAAGATGCGTGAAGATAAATATCTAGACTGGTGGCTAGAACAAAAATCTCTTCCGACACGAGTAGCAACTTCCTTGACCTCGTTGACCCTTGTTTCTGAATACAGTGAACTGCATTCAGATTGTCCATTCTGAAGGCCACTGACTTGCCCCGTAACGCCGGGCCGTGAGCCTGAAGGAAATACAATGGGACTAGTAACTCTTTGACATTTATGTGAGAGATTTCTAAGTGGGACCAAAGTCCCTGACCCTGGTGCCCCTGATTTGACTGAAATCCCCACCCTATGGTGCCTGACGCATCCGTGTCTACCCATACCGTTGGAGGAGGAGAGGTCCATGACATGATTGAGTGCAATGTTTCCCTCTTCGCCCAGACCGCTAGTAAGGTGTGGATTAATTTTGGTATGGGCCATAATTTTCCCGCCGGTAAGAGTGGGAAATATTTGTTGCCCTCCAATATTAATCGTTTTACTTTCAACCGGCCCAACTTGACAGTTAGCTGAATCCAGTTGAGAGAGCCGACCAGAGACTCCCAGACTCTTCGTGTCGTAGTCAGACTGTGAAGAAACCTGAACAGTTTCCTGCGAAACCTGTTGCGATTGTCCACACTCTGACTCAGAGTGAGAGCGGCGGTGTCCCAGACCAGCCCTATCCACTGAATTACTCTTGAGGGAACAAGGTTTGACTTTACCAGATTTACCTTGAAGCCTAGAGTTTTGACATGATTTAAAATGATATTGACATGTTTTATGCATAATTGTTGTGTCTCTGCCACCACCAGCCAGTCGTCTAGATACCACAACACTCTGATTCCCTGTTTTAACAATGGCATCAGGGCTTGCCTGACTAGTTTCGTGAATAATCGAGGTGCTAGGTTCAAACCGAACGGCATCCTCTGAAAAACAAAATTTTGGTGCCTGATCCTCAAGGCCAGAAACCTTTGAAATCTTTTGTTGACCGACACGTGCCAATAGGCGTCTGTCAGGTCTAGGGAACACATCCAGCCACCCGGCGGAAGTGTTAGCCTGATTTGATGAACTGTTAACATTCTGAAAGACTCGTTGTAAATGTGAAGATTCAGATACGACAGGTCTACGACCGGCCTCATCTGAACACTGTCCCGTTTGGGAACCAAAAACAGTTTTGACGTGAATACAGGGTAATCTGGGGGTACCGGGATGATGACATTCTTGGCAATCATTTCCTGGACCAGCAACTCCACCTCTAATGAAACACAATTTGCCGTTGTCGGCTGACGTAAGCGAGGTCGCCGGAGCCACTGCCAAGTGATGCCTTTGCATGCCACCATCCGTGCCCAGGTTTTTAACGGCCATGCTTGGTGACACGTTCGGAACGACCCAGTTAGCAGACAAGGGTTCGCCGGCTGTACTTCCCTCGGTTCCTCCGGCTCTAAGGTAGGCACTGGGAGTGAGAAAGACTTTAGTTTTTTGATGGTGGGTTTGGTGGTGTTGGCCGCTTCGCCGGCTGGCTGGTGTGGGCCGAAGACTGGCCCTGCCCCGGCTTATACTGGCCGCGTCCCCTCTGTCCTGAAAACCCTCTCTGTCTATGCCTGAACTGACCCAGGGGGGATTGGGAGGACTTAGGCGGAAGAAACGGCTTAGAACCCCCTGGCTGAGCTTTAGTAGGAGGCTTAGGTTTGGGGAAGTTAAATGCGGGTTTCTTAGCCTGTGCGGGACTGTGCTTCACGGCCTGTGCCATGTTAAACACTGTTCGCCATACATCAGGGGACATTAAAGAAGGTGTAAGTACTGGGGACATTACCACCTGGTTAGCAATGCGATCAGGCAGCTTGCGAACTAATGACATTCTAAGATCCTGTCGTGCTCGCACCGCCTCAAGTAAGGCTGTGCGTATGTCACCTAAGGATTGAATTGACGACTGAAGAATCAGACGCCGGGATAATTCAACTGATCTTCGAGCATCCGCGTCTGCGATTGCCTGAGTAGACCTGAGTAAAGACTTAGCCACCTGTTGAGAAACTATGTACTGTGAAAACAGGCGGAAAGCTTTTCCCCTTAGCCTAAATTCTCTGTCTAGGTGAGAAGGGGTAGGGGTAATGAATGGTTCCTTTAGTTCACAAAGATTAATCTTAGGGGCAGCTAAAAAGGAAAATAAAGCTGACGGAACTCCGCCGGCAGAACCTACCGGCATTGAGAACCATGAATGTGTATCCTGAGGGATCTGGTGGGAAGATTTAGAAGTGAAAGTGGTTGCAAAGTTTTGAGCCTCTACCTCCCAATCCACCCAAGGTCCTGGTCCTAACTGTCCCACCTTCAACACTGGATTAGCTGTCTCGTCTGTGACGGTCTGTAAATCTAGTTCAGGAGTAATAGCCAACAGAGCCTTAATATCATTAAACCCATCCAGCTTAGACCAGTCTGAAAAAAGTTTTGAAGCTGAGGCAGGGGGTAAAGCAGGCTTAGATGCATAAACAAAATAATCCTGATGATAATAACTAGGTATAGCCTTGATATTTACGTCCAAAACATTACCCAAGGCATCCAATGCCCTTAATTTCTTAGACTTATTTCCCTGGATAAACCACTCACGTGGTACCGGGAGTTCCCCTGACAAGGTAGGCTGGGCAAGCTCTGGCTTAGAGGGGTTCAAAGGGACCCATGACTCGTCTGGCCTAAAGCAGGGGCATAGCTACCTTTCTAAGAGGCGCTTTGTCTAGAGGGGGTGGATTAACATCCGTAATGACCCTGACATTTGACGTAGTGAATGCCGCCGTAGCTGGCTTAGAGCTCCCTGCCGGTGACAGAGTAGGAGGGTTAGGAATCTTAGATAAATCGATTGACGTTATCAGAGGCCGTACCGCAGAACCTGTCAAGGGAGCCCCCAAGTCCATTGTGGGGTTTTCTCGTTGTTGATTAAAGAATTTTGATAGAGCATGAGTAAGTAACCCATCAATTTCTTGTGCTGTAACAAACTGGTTAGGTGCAGAACTTTCAGGTGAATTAGTATTATCATGGGCGGCGTCCAGGCCTGAGCCTGACCCTTGTCCTTCCCTATCTGAAATTAATGACACTTCATCTTGTTCCTCCCGATCCTCCTGAGAAGACCCCGCCGAGGCAGGGGCACCTTGTTTCCAAGATAAATCAGGGATAGAGGATGGGGTCGCCGCGTCCCTGTGGACATCGGCTACTGTGTGACTCGTATGAGTCGGACGTGGATGGTCAGACCCTGGCTGAGCAAATCGCCAAACACCGAGGCTCTGGCCTACGCTCTCTTGAGAGTCTGAAACATTCTCAATTATTGAATATCCTGAACTCTCCATTTCTAGGGTTAAAATATCAATAGGTAAATCTTGTTTAGGGACAGGCGCTTCACTATACTCTGAGGCTGTAACAGAAACATTGTCAGGTGTAGAGGTACGATGAGATGCACTAGACTTAGTAGAATGTCGAGAGGACTTCTTATGGGAATCCTTTTTGGAGGATTTGTGGCTACGGTGTGACCGCGAACTGGACCTAGGTTTGGAAGAATCACCACCATGGCCCCTGGGGGAAGCTTCAGTCTTGCACTTCTTACTAGCCGGGGAAGAGGCCCGACTTGAAGACCGTTGTCTGAGGGTGACCTTGACCTCGATCTCGCCTGCGACGAGGAGGTGGCTGCCGGGGGAGTAGGCTCTCTCGGGCGTTTAAACGTCTCCACAGACGATACAGAATCCTGGCTAGTCTCTGTCGGCTTAAAACCCCTTACTCTAGAGGTACGTTTAGGGGGAGGGTGCTCTGACAGCAACTTATCCCAAAGTGGGACGTTGTCACATTGAAGTGACTTATGTGCGACAATGGTAGTGTAGGCCGACATTTGTTGTCTGACCTCTCTCAACGCTACCGCCGCGGTCTTGTCATTGTCACACAGGACTTTATTGGTTAATTGGGAGCAAAAAGAACAATTACGTGTAACCCAGAGACCCCTTGAACGGTCTAGACATCTAACACACCTTATGCAAAGGGTATGTGCAAAAATTGGGATACCCGCGCAAGTAGGGGTAATGCACAGGGCAAAAACTGGGGTCACATTAGCCATGACAGAGACTGGTGTGAGGAACTACCGCCGGGTCTGTATTGGTCCGCCGGAGCTCAGCTCTGGAAAAATAAAGAAAAATTTCCAGGAATTAATGCTCATAAGGTTAACCCAAGTGTTCGCATACAAGTGTTAATAACCCGCCGGGTAACGGGATGCAAAGACACAGCTAACACATCTCGCCACGCGGCTGGGTATAAAGAGGCTAAACAAGTCTTCTTAGCTAAGAACATGAAGAATACCCTCTGATATAATGGTCCAGTATGGCACTAATAGTCTGTAGGAGGTGGTGACTGTCTCAAGATTCAATTTTGTAACAAAGCCCCCCCTCATAAAGACGCCGGCCCTTGAAATATTTTAGTAGAATAGCCCAGGGCAGGAATATACGAGATCTGATTTTTTAACGAATTGTCCCAAACGATCGTCGTAAATTTAGAAGGCGGCGATACTGAAAGTATCACCCAATTAAGGTTAATCGAAATTGAATTTGTTTATAAATTCCTTAGTTCCTTTACTTAGGGGCACCCGCCGGGTGTGGAAATCGATTTGGTTAAACCTCACTGATCCTTCAAATGCCGTAAGAGTAAAGGCAGCGATACACAGAGTATCACTCACATGGATTGGTTAACTATAAGAGACCTAAGTCGTTTTATCCCACCCTGCTAAGGTGCACCCGCCGGGTGAGAAGTCTAAAAGTTAACCCCACAAGTTCCTGACCCCACTACTTTGTAAAAGATCGCCGGGGAGGAACGCCTAAACAACAGCTAGGTTTTCCCCGTGGTTTGTCGTAAACCAGGTAGAAAAACCTATAAAAAAACGAGTGTTCTCACGAACGTCGTTTCTTTATATATAACTAAATATATATGTAAGGATGGGTACAGCCATCCCGCCGGGAATTATAAAGGAGGCCTGAAACCAGGCACCCACAGATACGCAGTCCTGGAGAGCCACAGACACCTCCCCTCGCCGGGGAACCAGCCAGTGTTAAAAACCACGTGTGGCCTAACACTGCTCATCGGTCAGGATTTTTCACGGTGAAACCGAGAAAAACCCGCCGGAAGGCAAACCCCACCCTGAACAGACACCATCTGAACAAAACGACACGAGGAGAGACACGCACGACTAACCAAGGTCACAACATAATCCGTGGAATTAGCCAATACACAACTAAACCAGGAAACAAATATAGTCCGAGGAATTAGCCAATACACAACTAAAACCCGGATACACATGACACAGTAGGGCATATTTATAAAATAAATAATAACACTAGACATGTGGCAAAGCTACGAGCGGCTGGCTAGGCCTAGGTAGACGGCATGAAAATAGTTGAAATATAAACACACACTGGAATATCACAACAGGAACCACCGCCAACACACCACCGAAGCGATAACTTCCCAACCCCGGGAAGCCTGACACGGACCCAGAAAAAACTTCACTAAGTGAAGAAAAATACGCTGGGAACGTCAGCAAACACACAGCTTACCTCATCAGAAGGATAAAAGGCAGCAATTATTAACGCGTAATGAAAGCCGCCTGCATCACCAACTAAACCAAACTGTGAAAAGTTCACGTGTCCACAACAGGACCACGAGGGTACATCCGAAATAGATGCCCCATACATACGACCCAAAATACATTGCACTGCGGGCAACCAGCCCAGGACACTCCTGCTACGCCTATCCTAACCTTACTCGATACATCCCAGAGTAAACAAATGAGAAAAAACTCACTAGGGACGCCACGAATGCGGAACCAGCGGAGCCTGAAAGGTACGTCCGGGCAGGCTGAGCGCAGAGCAAAGAAGGAGGAATGACGCCTGATTCAGCGTCTGGTCAGAAATCCACACAAGTACATCCACGATATGATGGAAAGCTTATTGGATAGTTATTCTTATTTTCTTTTTGTTTTTATTTTTTACGAAGTTTTTTCGTAGTGAGAACCCAATTCATAATGACTGAAGCCATGAGTGAGGTCGCGTGCGCTCATGATGAAGGCTCCTCAGTTTTTAAATGCTCTGCGCGGTAGATTCAAACTACGGCGGATTAGTGTTTGAAGAGGATGCCTTATGTAATAGGCATGTTCGTCAATGATGGAGGGGCCACTGATAAATATAAACTTATAACTTATTATTTTTGTCACCACTCGTTGAGTGGGGTGCCTTTGTGTAACTACAGATCGTGTTCAGAATCTTCAGGGTTTACCTATTTTTGTCAGGCAGGCTTCTTTGAACGCACCTGCCTGAACCCCCTTTTTCTTGTATATTTCCGGCCTACGCCGTATTAAATACATTTTTCAAAAGTAAGAATACTATGTGGTTGTTTTTATTATCTGCTTTTCTAGAGTTATGATATGATTACGAATGTCCCCCCTCCAGTCTTAGATATCAGGCATGTTCGTCAATGATGGAGGGGCCACTAATAAATTATAGGTTTGACTCCTGTAAGGAGATAAAGAAAACCTAATATTTAGTAGTGGCCCCGTAATCATTGACGCCTGGGGCCCTCCCGACCGTCCCCTTCCCATTCGTTGATGTATTAAGGATTTTGGTTTACTTGATATGTCAGTGAAGGAGGAATGACGCCTGATTCAGCGTCTGGTCAGAAATCCACACAAGTACATCCACGATATGATGGAAAGCTTATTGGATAGTTATTCTTATTTTCTTTTTGTTTTTATTTTTTACGAAGTTTTTTCGTAGTGAGAACCCAATTCATAATGACTGAAGCCATGAGTGAGGTCGCGTGCGCTCATGATGAAGGCTCCTCAGTTTTTAAATGCTCTGCGCGGTAGATTCAAACTACGGCGGATTAGTGTTTGAAGAGGATGCCTTATGTAATAGGCATGTTCGTCAATGATTACGGGGCCACTACTAAATATTAGGTTTTCTTTATCTCCTTACAGGAGTCAAACCTATAATATGTACTTAGACTGGAGTGAAGACATCACTGAACTTTACAAGCCTTTTTCTCGAATTGTAAGTTTTCGACCTTTGATCGACATTAACTCAGAATATACTGATCATATAACCCTCGTGGCCCGGGCCCGGGCTGGCTTTCTAAATGACGGAGCTCGTATCCGGGCGATCTGGCTGAAAAATGACTCGTGTAAACAAAGGCCTATCTCCCTGAAGGGGACCGACCGGATAATTACGCTACTTCCAGGTCTTACTATCAATTTAAATGAAATTTGGCACAGGTGTATATGACCATAAAACTAGATAAACCAATTTTTTATTTTATTTTATTTTTGCTTTTTTCTTGCAATTTAGGTAAAAAAATGTTGAAAATCATAGTACTGCAGAAAATGATAAACTCCTACAGAAATCCCCATAGCACATGTTTTATGTGATCAAACAACTCACAAAAGGTGTATCTATAGTTTCTATAAAACACATTTTATATATTTTGTGTATTTGTTCGATTTAGGTGATGACGGATTCAGGCGAATATATTTATACAAAAATTACAACTTTGACGACATATTGTGAAATTTTTAAATTATTAGAGTAAATTTGGTTTATAGGCCTTTTAGTGTTTTTAATTACCTTTCCAATGGTATATATACCATTCCTATAGGTCCAATAATAACTGTAAAATAACATCAGATAGTGCGGCAATATAGGTTCTGAGAAAAACAGGTGAAAGTCTAAGGTCATTAGGTGAACATTTTTACTTTTGTTTTTTAGATTTACAATATTTTATGCGGGAACATGGCAAAGTAGAAGATAAAGCGTATGGTGGGTTGTAGAGTAGCTTACGCTCTTTCGATTTATATAGGTATGCTCCTCGTACGACCAGTAGTTACTGAGCATGTTAATTTCAAAGTTCGCTATATAACGTTTTTAGAATTACAGGAAAAGTTTGGAAAACATAAAAAAATACTATTTCCAATGGGTTTTCACTAATAACATTTCACTGGCTTATGAAGGGATGTTGACTCTTATTGAGTAAACACCTATTGGTGTTTTCAGGATTTCGAGTTTTTTAAGCCTAAATTAACCGGTCGGTCCCCTTAACCTCTGGACTGCGGATCTACTCATATAAGGTGTACCGGTGCGCTGCGGAACTCCTTATATAATCCAAGGCCTAAAAAATAAACATTTAAACCATCCCAGACTCCATCCTTCCACCTCTCATTCGGTCTACCTCTCCGTCCCTCCACCTCGCTCTCGTACACCCTCTTAGTCATTCTCTCACTTTCCATACGTTCCATATGGCCGAACCATCTCAAGTTGTTCCTTTTCACACTTTCCAGCACATCTACCTCCACACCACACCTCCTTCTTACTTCCTCATTAGTCTGTCTATCCCTCCATGTAACTCCGCACGCACTCCTTAAGTAATTCATTTTCACTGCTCTCACTCTTGGCCTGAGTCTCTCAACCAACGTCCATGCTTCGCTTCCTTAAGTCAGTGTCGGGATTACCACACTGTCATGCAAGGACTTCTTTACTTCCATACTGACCACCCTATTTCTTGTTACTGCTTTTAGCGTTCCTACAACCCTCTTCCCCTGTTGTACCCTCTCCCGAACTTCTTCATCCATAGTCCCATCTTTACTCAACACACTGCCCGGATACTTAAAAGAGTTGACGATCTCCATATCCTGACCGTTCAGCTTCACCTCACACTCTGTGACTTCACCCCTTTCGAAGACCATAACCTTGCTCTTCCCCGCATTTACCTTCAAATTCCGTTTTTCGCACACTGTTCCAAACTCATTTACCAGACCCTGCAACTCCCATTCATTATCACTCATCAGAACTGTATCATCCGCAAACAGCAGTATAGGTAGCTTCCACTCAATTCCCTCCCTTTTCAGCGATACACCATCATCCACTGCTCTTGATAGTATTTCTTTCATGACTCCATCCATATATACAGTAAACAACCACGGGGACATCACACACCCCTGTTTCAAACCAATATTCAGGTCAAAGAACTCGCTCTGCTCACTCTCCACACGTACGGCCGCCTTTGCACCCTCATACATGCTCTTCACTGCTTTCAGCAACAACTTGCCCTCTACTCCGTATATTCTAAGTACTTTCCACAAACCTTCTCTATCCACTCTGTCATAGGCCTTCTCCAAGTCCATAAAGGCAACATACACCTTTTGTTTCTTCTCCAGATATTTCTCCACAACACTATTCAGGGTAAAAATCTGATCTACACATCCTCTTCCCTTCCTAAAACCTCCCTGCTCGTCACCTATCCATTTCTCCGTTCTCACTCACTCTCTCAATCACTACCCTACTGTATACCTTCGCTACTACGCTTAGAAGACATATTCCTCGGTGGTTACCACACACTCCTCTTTCCCCTTTGCCCTTATATAGGGGGACTATTATGCCAGTCTTCCAGTCATCGGGTGCACTCCCCTTCTCCCTAGTTTGCACATTTTCCATACCCATTCTATCACTATCTCACCACCATACCTCAACATTTCCCCACACACTCCATCTGGTCCTGGTGCTTTCCCCAACTTCACTCTCTTTCATGGCTTCCCACACTTCTGACCTCCTGATCCCCACCTCCTCCTCCACTACTCTTCTCTTCCCATACCATATCCAGCTATGTTTGCTGGCTCTTCATTCCTTTTAGCAACTCACTGAAGTACTCCCTCCATCTTTCGACTCTCTCTTGCTTCTCGGCTAGCATTCTCCCATTCTTATCTTTCACGCCCTTACTGCTTCCCCTGCTACCTTCCCTAACTTTCTTGACTTCTTTCCAGAACAGTTTCTTACTCTCCCTCCATTTTACACTCAGATTCCTTCCAAATTCCTCATCTACTCTTCTCTTACTTTCCTTCACTACTCTGTCACCACCTCTTACTCTCCACGTACCTCGCTCGTTTCTGTCTCTCGGAATCTCATTCCCTCTACTACCCAACCACTCTCTATATGCTTTCTTCTTTTCTTCCACAGCTATTCTTACCTCTTCTGTCCACCATTATTTTATTTTTTTTTTTTTTTTAATTATTATTATTGCCCCTTGGCCATGCCAAATATCACTCCTCCACATCCCCCCCCCCCCCCTTCAATTATCACCTATTCTCTGTTATTCCCTTATTTCGTCGGTATATTTTCGTGCTATCAATAGCGATTCATAAGCAGGCTGTGTTTGTATGTGCTACACAGTGAATGAAAGAGAGAAAGAGAGAGAACTACACGACAGTGTCTCCAGACGTCGTGAGGGGTGGATGTTGGTGAAACTGGCTCACCCTTTAGTTATGTAACTCTCGCATTCATTTCCCGATTTTGACCAGCCAAACACTGTTTCCACTTGTTTTATTGTTCTATCTATCTATCTATTGCCTGACGCCGTGATCCCCGAAGGGGTGGCCACGAACGAACCGCCCCCATGCACCTCTGTCCCCAGTCAGTCGACGCCCCTCCCCCCAACCAGCACTGCCCTCGTTCATGTACTTCCTCACTCCATCCTTCCACCTCATATTCGGTCTACCTCTCCCTCTCTGTCCCTCCACCTCGCTCTCGTACACCCTCTTAGTCATTCTCTCGCTTTCCATACGTTCCATATGGCCAAACCATCTCAAGTTGTTCCTTTTCACACTTTCCAGCACATCTACCTCCACACCACACCACCTTCTTACTTCCTCATTAGTCTGTCTATCCCTCCATGTAACTCCGCACGCACTCCTTAACCTCTGAAGTGCGCATGGGGGTAATTGGAAACGTCCCCCTGTGCTGATGTATTTGAGGTGTTTCCGTCACTAAAATATTCATTGTGCCATTAATAGCATTAATATTTATCCATATGCGCCTATTATGGGTTGATTATAAAGGTATTAACCTGAAACAACAATAAAACGAGTGAAAACAGCGTTTGGATGGTCAAAATCGGAGATATAGCCCGCGAGTTGTATAATGTATGGGTGAGGCAATCTGCTTTCCCGCCAATTTCCCCAAGGCCACTGAGACACAGTCGATCGATACTCTCTCTCTCTCTCTTGCACTCGCTTGCTATCAGTGATGACCACACCCTCCAATCGGATTTCTAATGTTAGCACGAAAATATACCTCAGAATAAGGGAATAACAGGGAAAATAGGTGATAACTGAAGGAGAGGAGGAAAGTGGGGAAGGAGGGGAGGTAGAGGACTGAGATTTTGCATGGCCCAGGGGCCAAAAAAAAAAAAAAAAATAAAAAAAAAAAAAATATAAAAAAATATTTTTTTTTCGATGTCAAAAGTTGATTTTTATTTTCTCTGACTCTTAAGAGTCTTCCCGCAGTGCGCCGGGGGAACTCTTAAGAGTCTCCCCGCAGCTCCCGGGTTAAGTAATTCATTTCCACTGCTCTCACTCTTGGTCTGAGTCTCTCAACCAACGTCCATGCTTCGCTTCCGTAAGTCAGTGTCGGGATTACCACACTGTCATGCAAGGACTTCTTCACTTCCATACTGACCACCCTATTTCTTGTTACTGCTTTTAGCATTCCTACAACCCTCTTCCCCTGTTGTACCCTCTCCCGCACTTCTTCATCCATAGTCCCATCTTTACTCAACACACTGCCCAGATACTTAAAAGAGTTGACGATCTCCATAGCCTGACCGTTCAGCTTCACCTCACACTCTGTGACTTCACCCCTTTCGAAGACCATAACCTTGCTCTTCCCCGCATTTACCTTCAAATTCCGTTTTTCGCACACTGTTCCAAACTCATTTACCAGACCCTGCAACTCCCATTCATTATCACTCATCAGAACTGTATCATCCGCAAACAGCAGTATAGGTAGCTTCCACTCAATTCCCTCCCTTTTCAGCGATACACCAACATCCACTGCTCTTGATAGTATTTCTTTCATGACTCCATCCATATATACAGTAAACAACCACGGGGACATCACACACCCCTGTTTCAAACCAACATTCAGGTCAAAGAACTCGCTCTGCTCACTCTCCACACGTACTGTCGCCTTTGCACCCTCATACATGCTCTTCACTGCTTTCAGCAACTTGCCCTCTACTCCGTATATTCTTAGTACTTTCCACAAACCTTCTCTATCCACTCTGTCATAGGCCTTCTCCAAGTCCATAAAGGAAATATACACCTTTTGTTTCTTCTCCAGATACTTCTCCACTACACAATTCAGGGTAAAAATCTGATCTACACATCCTCTTCCCTTCCTAAAACCTACCTGCTCGTCGCCTATCCATTTCTCCGTTCTCACTCTCACTCTCTCAATCACTACCCTACTGTATACCTTCCCTACTACGCTTAGAAGACATATTCCTCGGTGGTTACCACACACTCCTCTTTCCCCTTTGCCCTTATATAGGGGGACTATTATGCCAGTCTTCCAGTCATCGGGTGCACTCCCCTTCTTCCATGCTAGTTTGCACATTTTCCATACCCATTCTATCACTATCTCACCACCATACCTCAACATTTCCCCACACACTCCATCTGTTCCTGGTGCTTTCCCCAACTTCACTCTTTTCATGGCTTCCCACACTTCTGACCTCCTGATCCCCACCTCCTCCTCCACTACTTCTCTTCTTCTCCCTCCCATACCATATCCAGCTATGTTTGCTGGCTCTTCATTCCTTACATTTAGCAACTCACTGAAGTACTCCCTCCATCTTTCGACTCTCTCTTGCTTCTCGGCTAGCATTCTCCCATTCTTATCTTTCACACCCTTACTGTTTCCCTTGCTAGCTTCCCTAACTTTCTTGACTTCTTTCCAGAACAGTTTCTTACTCTCCCTCCATTTTACACTCAGATTCCTTCCAAATTCCTCATCTACTCTTCTCTTACTTTCCTTCACTACTCTCTTCACCACCCTCTTACTCTCCACGTACCTCGCTCGTTTCTGTCTCTCGGAATCTTCATTCCCTCTACTACCCAACCACTCTCTATATGCTTTCTTCTTTTCTTCCACAGCTATTCTTACCTGTTCTGTCCACCATGCTGTACCTTTCACTCCCCTCCCTCTTCTCCTCACTCCACACACCTCCTCACATGCTGCACAGATCTCATCTTTATTGTTGTAACAGGTTAATATCTTCATAATCAACGTAAAACAGGCGCATATGGATAAGTATTAATGATATTTAAGGTACGATGACGATTTGAGTGAAGGAATCGGTCTAAATACCTCCGCACAGGGAGGGGTGGCCACTACCCCACCTGCGCAGCTACGAGGTTAATATAAGAGCTACAATAATGAAACAAACATGAAAATGTGCGCCTTACCTTGCTGCGTAGACTGGTGTTGAGTAGAGCTCTCTAGCTCAACTGGTTCCGGAGTTATGGCGATGTTAGTGGAGGTAACGTTTGGCGCGTATTTACCTTGGCGTGTCCGAACACTCAACCGCAGCCCCGGCTACGACGCACTGTTGCACTCGTCGCACTACCCGCAATTATGCCGGGAAGCGATTTGAGAATTTTTATTGTTTATTCATTCATTTATTATACTTATTATGTTATTTTCACGCAATAAAGTTATTTTTATGAAGTTATTTGTGTCTCTGTCACTTTTACTCAGTGTTATTGTTATTATAGTTATTATATTGTTATTATAGTGTCACTTTCACTGGACTATGATAATTGATAGTGTCATTTTCATTTTTATGTATTGCTAGGTAAGCTAATAATATATATAGTGTCACTTTCACTTGTTCATATTGTTATGAAGGCACTTATTATTACTTATGTGTATCTCTTTCACTTATACTTAGTTTTATTATTATTATAGTGTCACTTTCACTGGACTGATAATTTATAGTGTCATTTTCACTTTTATGTATTGCTAGGTAAGCTAATAATATATATAGTGTCACTTTCACTTCTTCATATTGTTATGAAGGCACTTATTATTACTTATGTGTGTCTCTTTCACTTATACTTAGTTTTATTATTACTATATTAGCCTACATTTTAGAGTGTCACTTTCACTGTCATTGTCACAGGCACTTCAATATTGCACTAGAGTGTGAAAGTGACTCCTAACTCTACCACCTGGTGTTTTGAAAGGAAGGGGGTTGAGCTGGTGCTTCCTGAAGAAGTCGGCACACGCCATGCGGTCCAGCTGGCCTGGTCCTTGTAGTGGTCTCCCAGGTGTACCCGCATGTTTAGCCAGGAGCTCAAGTATCACCTGCTTGTGGAACTTCCGCAGGGACTTGTATTTCTTGGCTCCGGGAGTCCTCAGACGGTAGATGTAGGCATTGAGGGCTGACATATCTACCGTATGCAGAATAAACTTCTTATACCACCTGCAAGATGTTCACAGGCAGTCGATGAAGCCCATCTGCATGTCGGACTTGTCGATGAGGCGCATGTTGAGATTATAGACCAGGACAGCAGCTGGTTTCTGGACGATATTTTTGGTTCTTCGGTCCACCTTCCCTGTGGCGACCATCTCTGCCTTGTGGCATGTGGTGAGGAGGTTGACCTTCCGCTGGTCATGCCAGTGGATGGAGAGGATGGGGCCACTCTTCTTGTGGAAGATGTCCGTCTTCTTTGTCTTCGTTGGGTATGATGGCATGCCCTTCCTCTTGGCCTTGACTGTGCCGACAGTTCCGGTCTTGCGGTCATGGAGGTACTTGGTGAGGATTGGCGACGTATAGAAGTTGTCTGTGTACAGAATGTGGTTCTTATGAAAGTGTTTCTCCATCATTTTCCGCACAACAGCGCCGCCAAATCCAATGTAGGGGTCAGTCACGATTTCGCCACCACTGCCGCTATAGACCACAAAGTCCAGCACATACCCCGTCTTACAATCGCAGAGGACGAAGAGCTTGATGCCGAAGCGGTGTCTCTTTGACGGGATATACTGCCTGAAATGCAGCCTACCACGGAACAGGACCAGAGACTCATTGAGGCACATCTTCTGAAATGGAATCAGGTGGGTGGTAAACCGATGACGTATCATGTCATACAGCTTCCTGATTTTCCATAATGTGTCGGGAAGGTGGACTGCCATGTTGTTGGTCAGGTGGAGATAGGAGAGGATGTCAAAGTACCTGTCCCTGGACATGTACTTTCCAAATGCTGGAGTTGTGATGAGGTCGGCAGTGATCCAATAATCAGCCAGAGCGTGCTTCCTGATGTGTGTCATCAGCATAGTAAGTGCCAGAAACACATACAGTTCTGCCACAGTGACAGCTCTCCATGCCACCATCTTGGCACTGGTCTTCCTTCCAAGAAAGTTAGCACAGATGTCATGGTGATTATTGGTTTCCTCGACGAGGTATTCCATGACTTCATTGTCGTAGAAGCCACAAAAAAGTTCACGGGGGGTAGCATCTGGGCCACAGGGATATGCTGGTGACACCCCTGAGCCAATCTGTTGCTTGTCAAAGGCAGGACAATCTGGCTCAAATCTGCCCCATCTGTCCAGACAAACAAGTTAGATGAGCTCGCATGCGCAGCAGGCACACGTCCAGGCACACGCCCTTGCCCACGCGGACGCCTCACACGCCCAGGGGCAGCGGCGTCAGTAGGCTGAGCCGCACGCCCACGACCTCGAACTCGTCGTGTTGGGACTTCCTCTTCTTCCACATCCTCTTCGTCCTCCTCCTCCTCCTCAGGTGATGTCAGGTCATCTGGGGCAATGTTGGGGTCGTCAGCATCTTCTTCGGAGCACAATTCTGGCGAAGAAGTGACCGGGCGTGGGGGGCAGGAGATGGAACAATGGGAGCCTCAGCCTCGGGAGTTGGGCTCCTTTTGCGGCGAGCCGAGGGCTTCTCCTCTCCAAATAATGCTCTACGATGTGAGGGCTGTGGTGGCACCCTGTGGGAGGACAATGCCGCACCACTAGTACCACTTGAAGAGGCCCTTTGCACATCCTGAGGGAGAGATGAAGCCGAGGGCTGTGGGTGACCCGCGCGGCGTCCCGGGTCAAGGCGTCGTGACAAAGGAATGCGGTTGGTCGCTAGACCAGGGTCGGCGTCACTATCACTATCATCGCCTTCCCTAGCTTTTTCTGCTGCCCTGCGTGCTTTCTTGGCCGCACTTTTCACCAATGATTGTTTATAAAAATATTTACCCACTTTCAAGGGCGTACGGGCAGGCAAAGGGGAAGGCGAAGCTCCCGGGGTAGGCCTAGGCTGACCAAGCAAATATGGTGACAGGGTAGGCCTAGGCTCAAGCACACTCGGAAGGTCGACTGCACCTTCATCCACCACTTCCACATCAGGATCATCACTACTGTCTCCTCCCTCAAATAAGTCAACATTGTCATCATCCCTAAACCCCACAAAATCATCGTCTTCACTCGCACTAATAAACTGTTCTTTATCGATCAAGCTTTCGCCACTGCTTTCTTCGATGGCAAAAAGTTCTCTCTCAATCGCACTATCACTCAATAATACCTTTGATTTCTTGCATTGAGCCTTTTTCTTGCTTGCAACAGGCATAGACGTAGCGAGCGGGGTAGAACTGGGGTGCGCGGGAGGTTGCACGGAATCGGACGCGTCGGACGACATTTTTTTGCTATAACTCACTATGGCGGGCACATAGGAACTGATAACGGTAGTAGTTGAGGCTTGGTGGCGCTGCGATCGCCCCTGCAAAGGACATTTTCGCCGCGCGAATTTCAAAGCACGCTTTCAAGCATAGGGATTTTAAAAGGACACCTGGGCACCGGTCCATCTGCCGCAGCGTCATTTTAAAATGCTGCCCGGGCCAGAACGGATAAGGATGGTACTTACACCGTTGGACAGCACGTGAAATGCTCTATAAATCTCCTGCGCCGTTTTTTGCATTTCCGATTTATTGCGACACAGCCCCTTGGCATAGGTAGCTGACCACGGAGTAAAAAATAATTACCTAATTTCCGAGTCACCTAATTCCGCAATTAGATACAAAATAAAAAAAATAAGCCGAGAGAGTTCTAAAACCACCTGTCCTGAGTTGTCTGATCACTGAAAAGATTATACAGTGCTTGGGTTTCAAGCCTATCGACGTCAGAATTGTTATTGTATTTTCGAACTAATTTCCACCCTAATTCAGGAACTAATTGACCTAGAGAGAAAAATGAAAAATTATTTTCCTCCTTACATCATCCTCTATAAGTGTGCAAAATCTCATTGAAATCGGACGAAGTTCAGTGTCACCCCCGTAGTAAATACCGGGCGGTCCCCTTAAAGTACAAATAATGAGGTGTAACTAAATTAAACTGATCTATCTATCTATCTATTGCCTGACGCCGTGATCCCTGAAGGGGTGGCCACGAACGAATCGCCCAAATTCACAATCTTGGAAACTTATCACAAATTAATGTAGGCTATGCTTTACACTAATAATTAAAGCAATCAAAAGGAGATAATGAAATAATGTTAGTTTACAGAAACTCAATGATAATTAATTATTAACTCATCACTAGATTACAGTAACTATTAACTTATAACTAATACACAAAAATATTGCTGAGAATAATCAATTCAATTTGCGACACTCATATAGCCTACTCAACACCAGGAACACAGGTAAGGATGCAGACTGCTTTATCTTGATTAGGAGCCAGAGAGGTATATCACAGCACTAGGTATAATGGTAAACTATGTACAGACAGGGAGGCAGAGAGATCAGACGTGAAGCTAGCCAGCTGGTCGTGAGAGTCCCCGAGCTGGAGCAGTAAGCTCTTTATATACCCTTACTGGCACTAGAAAATTCTATCACGCTCGCGACAGAGATGACGCAATGCCAGGACCGGCGCCGCGAGCCCAGAACTCATACGAGAAATGAACATGTGGGAAAACGAAAACATACGCACTCCCTCCAGCTCACGTAATCAATTACAGTATATAAGTCTGCATTACATAACACCTCTCCCCTAAAGAAAGAAATTTACAGGGGAAATTTCTATTACTTTAAAACAATTAGGTTACAATCTAGACAAGCAATCTGCAGTCACATTTTCCTTACCTTTAACCTCTAAAATTAGCAGGTATGGTATTTGAAAGTGCCCGCCATGCGAAGGTATTCGGATTCATTCCTCACTAAAATCGTTAATTTACCATATATATAATTAATACTTATCCATATGCGCCTATTTTACTTTTAATATGAACATATGAACATGGGAAAGCCATAAAACAAGTGGTAACAGCAAGTGGCTGGTTAAAAACGTATACTTTAGTCCCGCGGTCGTAATCTGACCTTGAGCGGTGAGAGACAAACATCCTCCCTCTCTCTTGTCTCGGACGGTACTGAGAGACAAGGGGTGGACTCAGACTGGCTTGGAGGGTCGAAGATACACTCCCTCACCACCCCTCTCTCTCCTACCCGTCCTCCCACGGAAATACTCGTTAAATATTGGGAATAAGAGAAAATACCTGATAATTGAGGAGGGGGGGAAAAGGGTGTTGGGGGGGGGGGGGGCACATGTGTAGGACAGTAGGAGTGACTGGTAGAAAGTAATGGAGAGAAATGATCTCACCTAAACACAAATTGCTTTATTTTGAGTGTCACTGGGGTGTTTTAACCCTTTAGAGGGCACTTGGTAAAATAGTTGAGATATCAAAAAACACTCTTAGGACATGAAAATTGAGGTTCTTTCTAAGACATTTTACTGTTGTGAAATATTCAGTTTGGTGCACTTGATTGTTGCAATGTTACGTCAAACAAATAACCCGTACGGGCTACTTGCCCGCCTTACGGGTAACCATGAACATCCCGCCAGGGATGTTTGGCCCATTTAGGTTTTTCACTAAATATATGTGTCTTATTTCAACTTAATATGATTGTAAATAATTGTCAGCAACATAAATAAGTATAATTAGCAATAATGTGAACTTTTACTTTCATACTAGAATAAATGTGTAATGAAATACTGCCTTGATTTATATAAAAATACACATTAATTAAGAAAATAACTTACATATTTGGTTTTTACAATATTGGCATACCTTACATATTTATTTATTTATACTTCCTTGTGGGATGGAACGAAGCAATTTCTATTTTCAGACAGGCACAGGACGACCTGACAAGTGTCGCACATCCACTGCAACCGATGTATGTCCCTCTTCTTGCTGCAATGCTTGCATGTCTGCAAAACGGGGCATGTGATGGGTGGTGGTGTCCTGTCGCTCAACAGGACTTGGGATTGAACTCCTCTGGCCTCTCCTCGGTAGTTGTATTGGTGGCGTTGCAGAGTCGATGGAGTTCCTCGTAGCCCGCGCTGCCAATACTTTGGTACATCTCATAAACCTGGAGATGTCCAGGCAAAAGTGCTACAGGGGCATTGTTTTTTCCCCCAAAGCGACACAGTCCCTCTTGTAGAGCAGCCAGGCATTACAAATGCAAATGTCCACACTATAACCAAAGAGCTTTATGTACCACCTGCTCGCTCTCATGGGTGTGCTGTACACTATATATTCAGTATGCATTATCACAGGTGGGTGAGCATGTCACTTTTATCAATCCCCTCCATCCTTCCGTTGTACTTTTTGATGACGTCGGGGCATGGCACTTCCTTCTTCTCCTTGGCTTGCTTGTCATACCTGGAGACTGTGGACATGGGTTCAATGCTAGCATCGGAGGACAGGACTGTGACCACCTTGTTGTCTTTCCACCGTGCAGCAAGTATACCATTGGAAGAACAATAGTCCAGAGTTCCACGGGGCACCGACTTCTTGTCCATGTCCTTGACAGCCATTAGAGTGGGCTTGTCGATGCGATTGACTCTTGCTGTGCCAACATACTTTTTTTTTTTTTTTTTTTTTTTTAAGAGTCAATGAATGGAGGAAGGAAAAACACAGATACAACAAAAAAGGTCCATGTGCCTAAAGGCATCCTCCATTCATAAAATGTTTGTTACAACTAGATTTAAACTGTTGTAGATTGTACGTTTGTGGAAAGCAACTCAAGGGATTTTTTTTTTTTTTTTTTTTTCTATGTGATTGAGGGAGGCAAAAGGCATAACTGCATATAGCGAGTGCCTCCCCCATAGTTGAAAGAGTGACAGGGCCAAAATCAAGGGACGTTCGAGCCAAAATGCCTGGACACACGGAGTTTGAAGCAATTTAAGTCATAGGAAGAGGGAAAGACTGATTCTGGGAGAGAGTTCCAGAGCTCAGATGTTGAGTAGAAGAAAGTTTGAGAGTAACGTTTCACTCTTGGGTTGGAGAGTTGCACAGAGTAGGGGTGGGATTGAGTTGCAAGACGGGTACCACGTGCCCTATGTAAAGGAGGTGGTATGCACTGGGATAGCTCTGAGGAACACTGATTATTATAGTAGCGATAGAATAGCGAGAGAGATGCAACATTGCGGCGGAGAGAGAGAGATTGCAGAGAGTTGGTGAGTGGACGGGATTTAATGATACGAAAGGCCTTCCTTTCAACTTTGTCTAGGAGAGCGGTGTGAGAGGAACCTCCCCACACATGTGAACAATACTCAATACAAGGGCGCACTATGCCCCTGTACAGAGCAAGAAGCTGTGCAGGGGAAAAGAACCCCCCTAAGGCGGTTGAGCACACCCAGCTTCTGGGAGGCTGCCTTAGCAAGACTGGTAATATGGTCCTTCCAAATGAGAGCAGAAGAAAAAGAGACACCAAGAATATTGAGAGAAGATGAAGGGTTGATTTTTGTATTGTTGAGGAATAAGGGATAGTCCGCTGGGAGATCCTGACGGGTAGATAGATGGAGAAATTGGGTTTTGGAAGCATTAAAGTTAACAAGGTTTTCTCTGCCCCAATTGGAAATAATATTTAGATCAGAATTTAAGAGTTCTATGGCTTCTTTACGTTTGTCGTTGAGGGATTGCTGGCTGGGGCGTTCTGAAAAAGTAATGGAGTAGTGTAAGGTTGAGTCGTCTGCGTATGAATGGATGGGAATTAAGGTACAGTTAAGGAGATCATTTATAAAAATTAGAAAGAGAATAGGAGATAGGAGAGAGCCCTGAGGAACACCGGAGTTTATAGGGTGAGGAAGTGAACAATGGCCGTCCACAACCGCAGCTATGGAACGGCCGGAAAGGAAATTAGAGACAAAGGCACAGATGGAGGGATAGAAACCGAAGGAGGGTAGTTTAGAAATTAAAGATTTATGCCAGACTCTATCGAAGGCTTTCGATATGTCTAGTGCAATAGAAAAAGTCTCACCGAAGTCCCGAAAGGAGGATGACCAAGAGTTAGTAAGATATGAAAGAAGATCACCAGTAGAGCGACCCTTAACCCTCCAGCCCCGGCTATG
>CM064573.1:68178260-68190760 GCA_032716605.1 Paralithodes platypus
GGACATTAATTCGACACTTTGACGACGCAAATCGAACATTAGTACTACCGTTATGCACGGAAGTATGTGAGGACTGTCAAGGAAGAGTGATAGTAACTTAAGAGGAGATTTCCACTTGAGGGACTTTTTTCTTGACCCCTTTCTCCCTCATGTCTAGCCCCATTGCTTTTGAGATTTTAAGACGTTCGCCCCATTAGTTTGGCGATTTTAAGAATTTACGCCCCATTCTGTCAAATTTAAGACCTTTCGTGCCATTTAGGTATCGATTTTATCCTGGCGAGCGATAGCGAGCCTGTAACTTAAGAGTAACCGGCCTTCGGCCGGGACATTTTTCTACCGAAAAATGTACAAAATTTATCTTGAAAGGGGGTCAAGGGGGTGAATTTTTTAGATTGCTGGAGGAGTAGGACACAAACTAAAATCCTCCCCTTAAAATTATACAGTTTATGAGCAAGATTATCGTGAACTATTGATGTTGTTTGTCCCTTCAATGTATATGACTACACCTCTTATGTTTTATGTCTTATTGTTCCACATAGTTCCATCTTACTGTAGCTACCCCTGGAGTGGTCTCATTTTCCTCTCTATTGTTTTATATCCATCTTTTAATGTTGATATTTCTTGGCTATACTGTATATCACCTGTTCTTGCCTATACTGTATATCACCTGTTCTTGGCTATACTGTATATCACCTGTTCTTGGCTATACTGTATATCAACTGTTCTTGGCTATACTGTATATCACCTGTTCTTGGCTATACTGTATATCACCTGTTCTTGGCTATACTGTATATCACCTGTTCTTGGCTATACTGTATATCACCTGTTCTTGGCTATACTGTATATCAACTGTTCTTGGCTATACTGTATATCAACTGTTCTTGCAGTTGTGTATATCAACTGTTATTGGCCTTATATAATGTAAGATCTCTGTATCTCTCTCTCTTCTATATCAACTGTTCTCTCCAGTCTCTCTCTCTCTCTCTCTCTCTCTCTCTCTCTAATTCTCTCTCTCTCTCTCTCTCTCTCTCTCTCTCTCTCTCTCTCTCTCTCTCTCTCTCTCTCGGTGTGTGCCTAATTAGGTAAAGACGCATCAAGGCAGCAACTTATAAAAAGTGAACCAAAGAATGTGAGGCAGGAAGTGATCGAGTTATTATACACCAGGAGAACTAATACTTTATATATGATGTTGTTTAGCATAAGTTAAGATATGTAGTTCACCTTAAGGGGAGGTATCGGGTATTTAGTTTGTTCCCTACTTTTTCATCAAGCTTAAAATTACATCCCCTAGACCCCCTTTCAAGATAAATTTGTACATTTTTCGGTAGAAAAATGTCCAGGCCGGAGGCCGGTTGCTCTTAAATTACAGGCTCGCTCTCGCTCGCCAGGAAAAAATCAACACCTTAACGACACGAAAGGTCTTAAAATTGACAGAAATGGGGCAAAATGTCTTACAATATCCAAACTACTAGGGCGAAGGTCTTAAAATCTCAAAAGCAATGGGGCTAAACATGAGGGAGAAAGGGGTCCAGAAAAAAATCCCTCAAGTGGGTATCTCCCCTTAACCAATAAATCTGACGTTCAAAACTTATTCAGCATTGCATAGTGCATATTCCATGATTGAGGCTGACGTATTATATTCAATATTAATATATTAAGGGGAGATCTCCACTTGAGGGATTTTTTCTCGACTCCTTTCTCCCTCATGTTTAGCCTAATTGTTTTTCTAATTTTAAGACGTTTGCCCCATTATTTTGAAGATTTTAAGAACTTTTAACCCATTTCTGTCAATTTTAAGATCTTTCGTGCCATTTAGATGTCGATTTTATCCTGGCGAGCGATAGCAAGCCTGTAATTTAAGAAGAACCGGCCTTCGGCCGGGACATTTTTCTACCGAAAAACGTACAAATTTATCTTGAAAGGGACTCAAGGGGGTGTAATTTTAAGCTTGATGGAGGTCTAGGGAACAAACTAAATACCTCCCCTTAAGTGTTCTGTACTACATAACATATAATACTAGTTACAATAAATCTAAGAGAGAGCAATACCTGTATCGTGAAATAGGTTGTATACTAAACCTCAGCTTTGATTACATAGTAAAGTTCAAATATATCTATAAGATATATTATAATGTATCTATAATGTATCTATAATATATCTATAAGATATATTATAATGTATCTATAATATATCTATAAGATATATTATAATGTATCTATAATGTATCTATAATATATCTATAAGATATATTATAATGTATCTATAATGTATCTATAAGATATATTATAATGTATCTATAATGTATCTATAATATATCTATAAGATATATTATAATGTATCTATAATGTATCTATAAGATATATTATAATGTATCTATAATGTATCTATAATATATCTTTTTTTTTTTTTTTTTTTTTTAAGAGACAATGAACGGAGGAAGGAAAAACACAGATAAAACAAAAAGGTCCATGTGCCTAAAGGCATCCTCCATTCATAAAATGTTTGTAACAACTGGATTTAAACATTTGTTGATTGTAAGTTTGTGGAAAGCAATTCGAGGGAAGTGAATTCCAAAGAGTAGTAGCTCTGGGGATAAATGAATTCTGATAAGCAGAAGTTCTGCATTGTGGAGGAGAAAGTGTAAATTCATGGGCGCTCTCAGCTGCCCTAGTTCTACGGGGAAAGATGTGGAGAGGCGGCACAATTGAAGCAAGTTCCTCGGAACAATTGCTGTGAAAATATCTGTAGAATAATGCAAGGGATGCAACGTTTCTTCGTATATCTATAATGTATCTATAATATATCTATAAGATATATTATAATGTATCTATAATATATCTATAAGATATATTATAATGTATCTATAATGTATCTATAATATATCTATAAGATATATTATAATGTATCTATAATATATCTATAAGATATTATAATGTATCTATAATGTATCTATAATATATCTATAAGATATATTATAATGTATCTATAATATATCTATAAGATATATTATAATGTGTCTATAATGTATCTATAATATATCTATATATCTATCCATGGCCGAGGACCCTCGGAGAGTGCTGAACGCATTACCGAGGTAATCCTATCGGGCATGGAAGCATACATTCCATTCTCTTTCTCTCAGACTAATGCTAAAAAATCTTGGTTTACTCACGCCTGTTCTACTGCTGTCCGCAATAAGGAGGAAGCATTCAAACGGTACCGACGCCTTAAAACTCAAGACTCTCATTCTTCATATGTTTCTGCCCGGAATCAAGCCAAATCTGTTCTTCGACTTGCCAAACACTCTTTCATCAATAATAAATGCACTGAACTATCCAACTCTAGCTCTTCCCAAGCTTTCTGGCATCTAGCCAAAAACCTCTCCAACAATTTCTCTTCCTCGTCTTTCCCTCCCCTTTCCCACTCTGATGGCACAACCATCACTTCTTCCTCTGACAAAGCTAAACTCTTCGCTCAAACTTTTGCTAGAAACTCCACCTTGGATGATTCCGGTGCTATTCCTCCCTCTCCGCCCTCCTCTCTCTTACTTATGCCTAATATCCTAATCTCTTCTAAAGATGTACTTTCTACCCTCTCTGGGCTTAACACTAATAAGGCGTACGGTCCGGACGGTGTTCCTCCTGTTGTTCTCAAAAACTGTGCTTCCGTGCTGACTCCCTGCCTAGGCAAACTCTTTCGTCTCTGTCTATCCTCTAACGTCTTCCCTTCATGCTGGAAGTTTGCTCACATTCAACCTGTCCCAAAGAAGGGTGACCGCTCTCAACCCTCCAACTATCGTCCAATTGCTCTTATCTCTTGTCTTTCTAAAGTTTTTGAAACTATTCTTGCTTCCAAATTTCTTAAGCATTTCTCTTCTCATAATCTGCTCTCAGATCGCCAGTATGGCTTCCTTAAGGGTCGCTCTACTGGTGATCTTCTTTCATATCTTACTAACTCTTGGTCATCCTCCTTTCGGGACTTCGGTGAGACTTTTTCTATTGCACTAGACATATCGAAAGCCTTCGATAGAGTCTGGCATAAATCTTTAATTTCTAAACTACCCTCCTTCGGTTTCTATCCCTCCATCTGTGCCTTTGTCTCTAATTTCCTTTCCGGCCGTTCCATAGCCGCGGTTGTGGACGGCCATTGTTCACTTCCTCACTCTATAAACTCCGGTGTTCCTCAGGGCTCTGTCCTATCTCCTATTCTCTTTCTAATTTTTATAAATGATCTCCTTAACTGTACCTTAATTCCCATCCATTCATACGCAGACGACTCAACCTTGCACTACTCCATTAGTTTTTCAGAACGCCCCAGCCAGCAATCCCTCAACGACAAACGTAATGAAGCCATAGAACTCTTAAATTCTGATCTAAATACTATTTCCAATTGGGGCAGAGAAAACCTTGTTAACTTTAATGCTTCCAAAACCCAATTTCTCCATCTATCTACCCGTCAGGATCTCCCAGCGGACTATCCCTTATTCTTCAACAATACAAAAATCAACCCTTCATCTTCTCTCAATATTCTTGGTGTCTCTTTTTCTTCTGCTCTCATTTGGAAGGACCATATTACCAGTCTTGCTAAGGCAGCATCCCAGAAGCTGGGTGTGCTCAACCGCCTTAGGGGGTTCTTTTCCCCTGCACAGCTTCTTGCTCTGTACAGGGGCATAGTGCGCCCTTGTATTGAGTATTGTTCACATGTGTGGGGAGGTTCCTCTCACACTGCTCTCCTAGACAAAGTTGAAAGGAAGGCCTTTCGTATCATTAACTCCCGTCCACTCACCAACTCTCTGCAATCTCTCTCTCTCCGCCGCAATGTTGCATCTCTCTCGCTATTCTATCGCTACTATAATAATCAGTGTTCCTCAGAGCTATCCCAGTGCATACCACCTCCTTTACGTAGGGCACGTGGTACCCGTCTTGCAACTCAATCCCACCCCTACTCTGTGCAACTCTCCAACCCAAGAGTGAAACGTTACTCTCAAACTTTCTTCTACTCAACAGCTGAGCTCTGGAACTCTCTCCCAGAATCAGTCTTTCCCTCTTCCTATGACTTAAATTGCTTCAAACTCTGTGTGTCCAGGCATTTTGGCTCGAACGTCCCTTGATTTTGGCCCTGTCACTCTTTCAACTAGGGGGGAGGCACTCGCTATAGGCAGTTATGCCTTTTGCCTCCCTCAATCACATAGAAAAAAAAAAAAAAAAAAAAAATAAGATATATTATAATGTATCTATAATGTATCTATAATATATCTATAAGATATATTATAATGTATCTATAATGTATCTATAATATATCTATAAGATATATTTTAATGTATCTATAATATATCTATAAGATATATTATAATGTATCTATAATGTATCTATAATATATCTATAAGATATATTATAATGTATCTATAATGTATCTATAATATATCTATAAGATATATTATAATGTATCTATAATGTATCTATAAGATATATTATAAGCAAACCCAACTCTAAATATAACAGTGAAGTCATCGCCAATCAGCCTCGTCGAACATGGCGGAAAAGTTACTTTAATTCGCCATCAAAACACTTTATTTCCATATAATAATTTACCATATATACGGTACCATATACGAATACCATATATACGGTACCATATACGAATACCATATATACGGTACCATATACGAATACCATATACGGTACCATATATAAAGGTACTATACGAATAAATATACGGTACCATATACGAATACCATATATACGGTACCATATACGAATACCATATATACGGTACCATATATACGGTACCATATACGAATACCATATATACGGTACCATATACGAATACCATATATACGGTACCATATACGAATACCATATATACGGTACCATATACGAATACCATATATACGGTACCATATACGAATACCATATATACGGTACCATATATACGGTACCATATACGAATACCATATATACGGTACCATATACGAATACCATATATACGGTACCATATACGAATACCATATATACGGTACCATATACGAATACCATATATACGGTACCATATACGAATACCATATATACGGTACCATATACGAATACCATATATACGGTACCATATACGAATACCATATATACGGTACCATATACGAATACCATATATACGGTACCATATACGAATACCATATATACGGTACCATATACGAATACCATATATACGGTACCATATACGAATACCGAACCTTAAGGGGAGGTATTTACTTTGTTCCCTAGACCTCCATCAAGCTTAAAATTATACCCCCTTGAGTCCCTTTCAAGATAAATGTGTACATTTTTCGGTAGAAAAATGTTCCGGCCATAGGCCGGTTCTTCTTAAATTACAGGCTCGCTATCGCTCGCCAGGATAAAATCGACACCTGAATGGCACGAAAGGTCTTAATATGGGGTGAAAGTTCTTAAAATCGCTAAATTAATGGGGCGAATGTTTTATAATATCAAAAGCAATGGGGCTAAACATGAGGGAGAAAGGGGTCAAGAAAAAAATCCCTCAAGTGGACATCTCCCCTTAACACCACGCTCTAACAGGTAATAGTGTATAGTTTAGACTTAGTGATAACCATTAATGAGGCACCAAGAGGCTCGTTCAACCCAACATAATCACCATCATTAACACTTAATGAGACGCGGATATCACGACCCTTACAAGGATTACCACACGTGAACTTGATAACGTGGAAATAACAGACAACCGAACACTTTACCTCACATTATCCACACGATCATCTCATTACACCAACAAGTATGTTCAGTTGACCATATGTCTGGTTGTTGAACTTTCCCGGTATCTCACACATACACACTAGGAAATGTGTTTTTAACACTATATTCAGAACTTCATTCATTCTTCTTCACGTAAACACACGTCCGGGCTTAAATTTACATACGGTACACCCTTAGGGATTTAATATTTCATAGTTAAACAGTGTACCATACTTGTTTACATACTGTACCTTCCCGTTCTTTAACTTTAACTTTACCTCCCCATCTGCAGTAAGGTGGCACCCTACCACAGTACCTTCATGGTGCCACCAGCTGGGACCAACAGGTTCACACATTTTCATTTAAGGCACAGTGTGTGTGTGTTACTCTCAGTTACTTGTTCGTCAAGGGGAATCCACGCAATGCGAGCTAAGCTCATTATTATCGCGCCTCCTTAACTGGGAATGTATTGCGTGAAATGCATGTTAAGTGTTTTATGTATTGTTGGAATGGCTGTGGATGTGTGTGTAGTCTGTATTTTAGCCAATTGGCGACATTGGAAACGAAGGCTTAGGGTTGATCTGTATGGTACCATTCTCACTATAGACGGTACCGTCTCGCCCGAAGGCTTAGGTAGCCATCAGCTTAGGTGAACCATATGATACCCATCTCACCTTGTACCATTTTTGCCAACCCCAGATGGGACGTCACAACGTCGTCCACTTATTCCAGGTACCTATTTACAGCTAGGTGAACTGAGGCTAACACATGAAAGGAGACAAGCCCAATTTGTCTCCGCCCGGTCTGGGATTGAACCCCCGACCCCTCGTGTGTGAGACGAGAGCTCTACCTACTAGGCTACGGGCTGTGTGTGTGTGTGTGTGTGTGTGTGTGTGTGTGTGTGTGTGTGTGTGTGTGTGTGTGTGTGTGCGTGCGTGAGTACGTGCGTGCGTGTGTGTTTGTTGTGTCTGTGTTGAGTGTCTGTGTGGTGTGCTATGTGTGTCGTGTGTGCGTTTGATATGTGTGTGTGTGTGTTGTGTATGTGTGTGTGTTGTGTGTGCTGTGTATGTGTATGTGTCTGTGTGGTGTGTTATGCGTGTGTGCGTGCGTTGGAGAGAAAGAAAGAAGACCACGCTACACCACATACAACACATGCCGGATATACAGTACAAGTAAGCAACAACAAAATATGGAATACGCTACAATCTAGTTTCCATATCATACCTCCAGGGAGATGTAAGTTTTCGGGAGTCTCAACGTGAACGTGAGAGACGGAGGAGAAATGGGGGAGAGAGACAGAAAAAGAGCATGACGGAAACCTGAGAAGGAAAAGAGAAACACAAACTAGAGAATAAATCGAGAACAAATATATTAAGGGGAGGTTTTTAGTTTGTTCCCTACGTTTTCATCAAGCTTAAAATTACAGCCCCTAGACCCCCTTTCAAGATAAATTTGTACATTTTTCGGTAGAAAAATGTCCCGGCCGGAGGCCGGTTGCTCTTAAATTACAGGCTCGCCAGGAAAAAATCGACACCTTAATGGAACGAAAGGTCTTTAAATTGACATAAATGGGGCAAAATGTCTTAAAATGTCAAAACTACTAGGGCGAACGTCTTAAAATCTCAAAAAGCAATGGGGCTAAACATGAGGGAGAAACGGGTCCAGAAAAAAATCCCTCAAGTGGAAATCTCCCCTTAAAGTAAGCGATAGATTTTTAACCACCGTAGTATTGATATGTGTATTAAACATTAACAAAGAAAGGGATAGTAACCGCAATAATTGACCAAAACAACCAATATTCCACAAGCTAAACACAAGAACCATTACTAACAGCCACCACCCTCACTGCACCAAACATAAACCGAGAAACGTAAGTTGCCATAATCACAACCAACCCTGCTTCCTTGTTCACCATTACTTTCGTACCCTGGGATTAAATACGACTTCCTTGTTATTCCTTCCGGACCCACCCAACAGGAAATCAATAACCGGCCTAGTACAGGAATGAAAGAGTGCCAGTCGTGATATAGGTAGTCGCACGAGGACAGAATAATAGTGATAGTACCAGTATTACCAGTCGTGATATAGGTACCATCATAAATATACACACAGATGCTTTAACACGAAGCATTCTGCTAACACTAACACATATACTGTAGATAACGGAAAATGTAACTAGATAACAATATCTGGATGCATACAAGAAGATTTGATTGTGTTATTACTGTCGATGAAAAATTATTACATTCTGGGGTGAGAAAATGCTACTAGAATGAATGGGTGGAAGAGACAAATGACCAACGAGTCAGTAGTTGTATATGAATTAGTGGACCTGTTACCACACATTACCAAAGTATAGCGTGGTGGACTGCAGACCAAATGAACCTTAGATCGAGTCCACGCCAGACATCAGGTTTTTTTTCTGAGGTGATCTGATCGTTCTTGCTGTTCTACACATATCCTGGCTACACTGACACGTCAAGAAAATAAACCCTATGTCGTCACCAATTCATAGCATAGATGATGACCGACCATATTCGAAGATGCTGTGAACGACCATATAGTTGTTCTCTCCAAATCAAGTGACGTGTATAAATATGGTGTCGTCATCCAGTGTGACAGAAAGAAAGCAAACAACACCACGAAGCTCCACTGACCATCTAGTGTGACACATTTGAAGCACTCAATATCTCGAAACTTTGATCGATAATCTCGGGACCTCGCAAGAGGTATAGCCTACAGTCCCGAGGTTGAGACATATGAAAACACAAACATGTAAATTCACACACATATCCAAAGATATTCTCATGGCATATAGCCCCAACATTAATTTTGTATACACCATTCATCACACACACACACACACACACACACACACACACACACACACACACACACACACACACACACACACACACACACACACAACACACACACACACACACACACACACAACACACACACACACACACACACACACACACACACACACACACACACACACACACAGCCCGTAGCCTAGTAGGTAGAGCTCTCGTCTCACACACGAGGGGTCGGGGGTTCAATCCCCCGGCCGGGCGGAGACAAAATTGGGCTTGTCTCCTTTCATGTGTTAGCCTCAGTTCACCTAGCTGTAAATAGGTACCTGGAATAAGTGGACGACGTTGTGACGTCCCATCTGGGGTTGGCAAAAATGGTACAAGGCGAGATGGGTATCATATGGTTCACCTAAGCTGATGGCTACCTAAGCCTTCGGGCGAGACGGTACCGTCTATAGTGAGAATGGTACCATACAGATCCACCCTAAGCCTTCGTTTCCGTTGTCGCCAATTGGCTAAATACAGACTACACACACATCCACAGCCATTCCAACAGTACATCAAACACTTAACATGCATTTCACGCAATACATTCCCAGTTAAGGAGGCGCGATAATAATGAGCTTAGCTCGCATTGCGTGGATTCCCCTTGACGAACAAGTAACTGAGTAACACACACACACACACACACACACACACACACACACACACACACACACACACACACCCCTACACTGAAGAATGTCCCATATACTATAATTCCCCCCAGCTGTCTCTCCTTATTTTATATTCTTCTTTTGTTCTCTACCGAGGATTACCTCCCATTGTAGTAGGCTTTACCTGACCCTACCTGTACGGACCCGTAGGCCATTTCGCCTTAACCCTTTTCAAACTCCTCATTTGATCTCTTCCGACGTTTGACATTCCATTCTAATTGGCTTTACCTGACCTACAGTCCGTTGCCCCATTAACCCTTTTCCAATTCCCTCATTTAATCTCTCCCAAGGATTTAACTCCCATTATTAGCCTCACCTGACCCTACCAGAACAGTTTTTGTATGTATGTATGTTTGTTTGCATACGTGAGCGTTTATATATACGGGCATGTGCACACTTACTGCATGTTCTTATATATGTATGTATATATATATATATGCGTATTTATGTGTGTACGTATGCGTATATATGTATGTTCTGTATATATGAGTAAAATAAATGTGTACTGTATATGCACTGTAAATCACTTACTCTCATGGTTAATTTATGATGATTTGTATTTTGCACTAGCATAATTATTGTATTAATTTCTTGTTTTAATGTAAAGTATATTATACTCACCCATTGTAAACTGAGCTTACCATTTTCATATCTGTACATCTCATGTTCATCCACTAATTGTAAAATGTGTATTTTCAGCTCATGAGGCTGCCATTCTTTAATAAACCGTTTATTAACTAGTAGGATAAGTAAATTTGCAGACGATACCAAAATGGGGAGAACAATTGATTCAGATAGAGATATAGAGTGCCTCCAAAGGGATCTAGATACCTTACACGAATGGTCAGTAAATTGGCAGATGAAGTTTAACATTGACAAATGCAAGGTATTAAAGATAGGGAAGATGCATACAAATGTTAAATATAAACTAGCTAATGTGGAATTAGAAAACTCGAATTGTGAGAAAGATCTAGGTGTGTTTGTTAGCAATGATTTGAAGCCTAGACAACAGAGTATAAGCGTTCGAAACAAGGCAAACAGGATTCTCGGGTTCATCTCAAGGAGTGTGAGTAACAGAACTGCTGATGTTATCTTAAAACTTTACTTGTCATTAGTGAGACCCCATATGGATTATGCTGTTCAATTTTGGTGTCCTTATTACAGAATGGACATAGATTCATTGGAGAGAGTACAACGTAGAATGACAAAAATGATCCATAATATTAGAAATCTTCCGTATAAAGAAAGGTTGAAGAAATTAGGCTTACATTCGTTAGAGAGACGCAGAGTTAGAGGGGATATGATAGAGGTGTTCAAGTGGGTTAGTGGGATTAACAAAGGGGACATGACAAATGTACTAAAGCTCAGTGATAGCGAAAGAACTCGTACCAATGGTTTCAAATTAGATAAATTTCGTTTCAGAAAAGATATAGGCAAATATTGGTTTGGTAACAGAGTTGTAGATGGGTAGAATGGACTACCAAGTGCTATAGTGGGATTAAAAACGATAGGGATCTTTAAGATAAAATTGGATAAGCATATGGACGAGAAGGGATGGGTGTGAAGGGGGATCAGCAGGGTTGGGCCAATCAGCGCTCTGCAGACCCCGTAATCCTGCGTTAATCTCTAACCGTTTTGGTAAGATGATCCTCAGGGTATTAGAGTGTTGAGCCTATATTTGGGCTTTGTAATTGGGGTTGTGTGGGACAGGGATCTGCCTTGCTTAGGCCAATCGGCTTTCTGCAGACTCCCATTTTCTTATGTTCTTATGTTCTTATTATTATTATTATTATTATCACACACACACACACTTGTTCTACGATTTATGCACATAAGCAAGTATCTAAAGAAATTAATATAGCCTATATATTAATCACAAATTACAAACGCCAAGCGATATATTACATAAATTCAAATTCACCAGTAAGTGCAGTAATTATTCGATATTCGATAAAATTAAGACATAAATTGAACATCAAGCTATACATTACAAACAATACCCCATCTCTTTCATGCCCCAGCGCCACCACCTCCACCAAGGCAATACGCCCCCCTCCCAGGCCCCCTGAATTAAACATCCAATATTTGAGTTCCTGAGGACCTGCAGCTTCAAAGGTCAGGGACGCTACACTGGGACCAAACACAGTAATGAACTTCACCTTTCATGTTACTCAAGACAATAAACACATTGTATGTTGCACCTTAGGATTACTTTGCGAATT
>CM064573.1:68195760-68241352 GCA_032716605.1 Paralithodes platypus
CCAACACTATATCCACCACAACCACCACCAACACCAACACTATATCCACCACCACCACCACCAACACTATATCCACCACCACCACCAACACTATATCCACCACAACCACCACCAACACTATATCCACCACATCCACCAACACTATCCACCACATCCACCAACATAGCCACCACCACCACCACCAATACTTCCACCACCACCACCACTATATCCACCACCACCACCAACACTATATCCACCACAACCACCACCAACACTATATCCACCACCACCACCACCAACACTATATCCACCACAACCACCACCAACACTATATCCACCACCACCACCACCAACACTATATCCACCACAACCACCACCACCACCACCACCACCAACACTATATCCACCACAACCACCACCACCACCACCACACCAACACTATATCCACCACAACCACACCACCAACACTATCATCCACCACACCAACACTATATCCACACCACCACCACCAACACTAACCACTATATCCACCACACCACCAACACTATACACCACTACCACCACAACCACCACCAACACTATATCCACCACTACCACCACCAACACTATATCCACCACCACCACCACCAACACTATATCCACCACAACCACCAACACTATATCCACCACCACCACCAACACAATATCCACCACTACCACCACCACCACCAACACTATATCCACCACAACCACCACCACCAACACTATATCCACCACCACCACCAACACTATACCCACCACCACCACCACCACTATACCCACCACAACCACCAACACTATATCCACCACCACCACCAACACTATATCCACCACCACCACCAACTCTATATCCACCACCACCACCAACACTATATCCACCACCACCACCACCAACACTATATCCACCACCACCACCAACACTATATCCACCACTACCATCCTCTAACTAGACCCCGTATAATACTTGTTATCCGAGGCCCACACTAATTCGTACCACCACTCTTCTGGGTCACATTAGTCGGGGTAGCATTAGTAGAGTGGCTGGTGGAATTAAGGGCAACACTCAGGCCAGATATAACACCTGCTGGGGGATAAGTAAGAGGAAGTTAAGGGGAGATTTCCACTTGAGGGATTTTTTTCGGGATCCCTTTCTCCCTCATGTTTAGCCCCATTGCTTTTGAGATTTTAAGACCTTCGCCCTAGTAGTTTTGATATTTTAAGACATTTTGCCCCATTTCTGTCAATTTTAAGACCTTTCGTGCCGTTAAGGTGTCAATTTTTTCCTGGCGAGCGATAGCGAGCCTGTAATTTAAGAACAACCGGCCTCCGGTCGGGACATTTTTCTACCGAAAAATGTACAAATTTATCTTGAAAGGGGGTCTAGGGGGTGTAATTTTAAGCTTGATGAAAAAGTAGGGAACAAACTAAATACCTCCCCTTAACATGAAGTAGGGAACAAACTAAATACCTCCCCTTAACATGAAGTAGGGAACAAACTAAATACCTCCCCTTAACATGAAGCAGCTGATGCAAAACAAAACTAAAATCAATAAAATAAGAAAGGTAAAGTGAAGATAAACAAGACACACACAAAGCAATAGGGAATAATGATTTGAGTGAAACTTGAGCATCATAACCACATTATTATTATCTAAGTTGCAAATATATAAGAGCTTCATTCCAAATATATACAGCATTAACTTAGCTATCATAAGTACATTACAATCATTCATGTAATATACCTCTACCATCGCAGTTTTCAAATCTTATGTGTGGTGTAATTGATTGTTGGGGCCTCAGACAGATATATAACCCAGAGAAAAGTTATAATTGACTACCTTCAGCTGTGGATAGTGACGCTGGGTCAAGCTTTGAAGGTCCCAGATCACTTCACCGACTAACTTGAATTTATAAATATTTCGAGTTGTAAATGTGTAGTCTTCAGAGTCAGATAACTTTAAAAATTTACATATTGTTTTATGATAGTATTTCGTGTATACAAGCAACACTATCAGGAACTATACCTGAAAATTAATTAAGTCGGGCGATACATTTTTGTAATCGCTAATTTTACATTTTAGATCGTAAACTCTATGCATAGCGGCTACGGTATATCATAATTACTATATCTCCTAACAACATCACTGTTGGCCACAGTTCTGTACTGTATATACACCTTTAATAGTATTTTCTGTGTCCAGACCTTATATACCTCGAGTTAGGGACTACTATTATAGCATTATTAACTTGACCTATAATGCCTCAAGTGTCTACCAGCGATTATAACTTGAATTACCAAAACATGTTAAATATTTAGCTAAGGAAAAAGTGATTCAATATAGGAGGCGATCCGGCTAATATCGTGGAACCCAGATCCAGAAGGAAATTTAGGCTTAGGCTATGACATAAAAGGTAAAGAACCAGTCAGCGTAGGCGAAGTTAAGGGCAGGTCTCCACTTGAGGGATTTTTTTCTGGACCACTTTCTCCCTCATGTTTAGCCCCATTGCTTTTGATATTATAAAACGTTTGCCCCATTAGTTTAGCGATTTTAAGAACTTTCACCCCATATTAAGACCTTTCGTGCAATTCAGGTGTCGATTCTATCCTGGCGAGCGATAGCGAGCCTGTAATTTAAGAGGAACCGGCCTTCGGCCGGGACATTTTTCTACCGAAAAATGTACAAATTTATCTTGAAAGGGACTCAAGGGGGTGTAATTTTAAGCTTGATGGGAGGTCTAGGGAACAAACTAAATACCTCCCCTTAAGCGCTCTACCGAGTGTATCTCTACTTGATAATATATTGCGTAGCCTAAATATATACAGTAATGTTCAAAAGTCCGGTCACCTCTATTAAACATATTATATGAACAAATATGTTATCTTATGGCCTCCTCTTCCATTGCCTCCGCCATCGAAGGTGAACGGAGGCGAAGTTGTGTGTATGTCAGTTTGTTTGTCTGTAAACTTGATATCTCACGAAATTATGAACCGATATAGGCCTACACGAGAACTGGTGGGCAATTATGATATTCGCCAAGGAAGAAGTTATTCAATTTACAAGGCGATCTGCCAATTTTTACTAAATTTGGTAGGCAGATAGCATATACGCCAAGGAAGAATTGATTCACTTTAGGAGGCCATCCGGATTATATCCAACTCCAGCGAAGGCTGAGATATGCGCTCTACCGAGTGCCCCTCTAGTTTTCAATTATATGATCCGTTTATATTGTTGACATTATATACAGTATATGACAGTCAGTCAAATATTTTCAAAAGTTGAAATTGAATATGGTTTCACCAAAACAAAAACATTTGCGCTGGTAATTGCATCCTCAGCATTTAAAATTCGCTACCCTCTTATTTACTCTTCCTCTCAGTTCACACACACACACACACACACACACACACACACACACACACACACACACACTATGTATAATACACAAACAGGATAAAATGTAAACCTAATATAAACATCAATGTGTTCCATGTTACTGTGTCAACCTAGATGCATTAAGGTGTATATCTAACTGTCAGTGTCCACAATAAGATACAGTAAACACAGGTGACCTTGCTTGACCAATATACATTAGCGGTGATTAGCCTACAATTATACACACAAGGGATGAGGACGAACATACAGTATACCACACAGTATTATATTGGTACACATGATTATCTGCTTATGATGATACTAATACAACTTAGACAGATATATATTGTATATTTACAGATATAGAGATAGAGAGAGATAGTGTTAGACAAATAATAACAGTACATATATTAATAATATACAGATTGCATCGAATACCGAAACGGAATGAAGAATTTGTTGAACCTTAAACCTTCCAACAAACTATATCCCAAACCTTCCATATGTTGAAGCCTCTGTGGGTCCTAGGACAGAACACACCAGGATATTATATTTTTCCCCAGCACCTGTAGCAGTTCTCAGGCTCATCTCTCTCAGTTTCTCCTTCATCTCCCTTATGATCGTAGCAGCTCCTTCGTCTCTCAGTTCACTTCAAACTCCCTCATATTATTGTCCTCAAATATGTATACTGGTATCTCACATGTTGTCGACTATCCCCCTTAGTTCATGATTCAACATTCAGTTCACATTCTCCATCATCTCCCTCACTCTGCACCACAATTCTCTCCCTCATAAACAACACAATTTAAGCTTCACAATAACATTTACGGGTTGCAATTTCGTCTTACATACAGAGGCAATCGTACTCTCTCTCTCTCTCTCTCTCACTACTTCTTCCTTCAAACAACCCTCTCAGCTTCCTTCTCCTATCTGTTCCTTCCCTCCTTATAGCCTACTGTATAATACATTTCCCCCTTGTCTTTGTTCCTCCCCGAAACTTCCTCACCCTGCCGCACTCGAGCTGCCTTAGACAACAGACAAACAAACACACGTAACAAACAGACAAGAGGCATACAACAAACAAACAACACTGACGACAGCTATACAACACAAATACAAAAGACAGACAACAAGTACGTAAGACATTCTGAATATGTTTATGTCACCTGTCTTCCAATATATGTTTATGTCACCTGTCTTCCAATATATGTTTATGTCACCTGTCTTCCAATATATGTTTATGTCACCTGTCTTCCAATATATGTTTATGTCACCTGTCTTCCAATATGTTTATGTCACCTGTCTTCCAATATATGTTTATGTCACCTGTCTCCAATATATGTTTATGTCACCTGTCTTCCAATATATGTTTATGTCACCTGTCTTCCAATATGTTTATGTCACCTGTCTTCCATTATATGTTTCCAATTCCAATATATGTTTATGTCACCTGTCTTCCAATATGTTTATGTCACCTGTCTTCCAATATATGTGTATTATGTCACCTGTCTTCCAATATATGTTTGTCACCTGTCTTCCAATATGTTTATGTCACCTGTCTTCCAATATATGTTTATGTCACCTGTCTTCCAATATGTTTATGTCACCTGTCTTCCAATATATGTTTATGTCACCTGTCTTCCAATATATGTTTATGTCACGGTCTTCCAATATGTTTATGTCACCTGTCTTCCAATATATGTTCATGTCACCTGTCTTCCAATATATGTTTATGTCACCTGTCTTCCAATATATGTGTATTATGTCACCTGTCTTCCAATAATTTTTATGTCACCTGTCTTAATATATGTTTATGTCACCTGTCTTCCAATATATGTGTATTATGTCACCTGTCTTCCAATATATGTGTATTATGTCACCTGTCTTCCAATATATGTTTATGTCACCTGTCTTCCAATATGTTTATGTCACCTGTCTTCCAATATATGTTTATGTCACCTGTCTTCCAATATATGTTTATGTCACCTGTCTTCCAATATGTTTATGTCACTGTCTTCCAATATGTTTATGTCACCTGTCTTCCAATATGTTATGTCACCTGTCTTCCAAATATGTTTATGTCACTGTCTTCCAATATATGTTTATGTCACCTGTCTTCCAATATATGTTTATGTCACCTGTCTTCCAATATATGTTTATGTCACCTGTCTTCCAATATGTTTATGTCACCTGTCTTCCAATATATGTGTATTATGTCACCTGTCTTCCAATATATGTGTATTATGTCACCTGTCTTCCAATATATGTGTATTATGTCACCTGTCTTCCAATATATGTTTATGTCACCTGTCTTCCAATATATGTTTATGTCACCTGTCTTCCAATATGTTTATGTCACCTGTCTTCCAATATGTTTATGTCACCTGTCTTCCAATATATGTTTATGTCACCTGTCTTCCAATATATGTTTATGTCACCTGTCTTCCAATATATGTTCATGTCACCTGTCTTCCAATATATGTGTATTATGTCACCTGTCTTCCAATATATGTGTATTATGTCACCTGTCTTCCAATATATGTGTATTGACTTGGTTGTCTCACTTCCTGTTTGATCTCGGTTATTAATGTATACATCTTGCTAATACATCACAGAACATACTTCCATGATGCACTTATGAAATGATTATTACCATAATGACGTTATAGAAATGTAATAAAAATAAGTTACGAAACATGTAGTACCGGTTATGAAATATACTGTATGGATGAGAGAACAATAGATATCCAAATATAATGTTCTTATGTTCTTATGTTCTTATGTTCTTATGTTCTTATAATATTGAAGACAATAACAAGTAAGGAAAAGCGGATACAAATTATTTGAAAATGTATATGAATATAAATCAATGTTGAACGGGAGGGACGAGAGGAGATATATGACAATACAGTGAACGAGACAAACACAAATCTGATAAAGAATGAGAGGGGGAAAGAGAGGGAAGATAAATATGAGGGGTGGGTATATATGAATAAATAGTATATTGGACAAACAGAGAATCTGAATTATTATGGGGTTGGTGTAAGAGGAGAGAGAGAGAGAGAGAGAGAGAGAGAGAGAGAGAGAGAGAGAGAGAGAGAGAGACGTTTACTGCTAAAACTAAAAGCGCATGGAATACAAGACGGTGTGTTGAAATGGATAGAAAATTGGCTCAGCGACAGAAAGCAAGGTAAGGCATCTAAATGGACCAATGTAAGTAGCGGGGTACCCCAGGGATCGGTACTAGGACCAATTCTCTTTCTAATTTACATCAACGACATAGATGAGGGTCTCACCTGTACAATCTCAAAATTTGCTGACGATACAAAAATTGCAAATAGCGTACTCTCAAAAGATCAAGTTGACGATATGCAACACAATCTAGATAAATTGTCACATTGGGCCCAAATTTGGCAAATGAGTTTCAATGCGGATAAATGTAAAGTACTAAATATCGGATACCTAAATGAGAAAGCAAACTATTCGATGAATGGCACTCAGCTTAAGAATGTAAACAGAGAAACCGATCTGGGAGTAACAATATCGAGTAACCTAAAACCGAGTCAACAATGTTCAGAAGTTGTTAAGAAGGCAAACAAAATAATTGGCTTTATAGGCAGATCATTTGAGCATAAATCCAAAGACGTAATCCTAACCCTTTACAATTCCTTAGTCCGCCCTCTTCTGGAATACTGCGTTCAATGCTGGTGCCCTTATTACCAAAAAGACATAAACAAGCTTAGAACGAGTTCAACGTAGAGTTACCAAAATGATACCTAGCCTAAAGAACAAACCATACGAAGAGCGTCTTAGAGAATTAAATCTATTTCCTTTAACCCAGCGCAGATTAAGAGGTGACTTAATTCAAGTGTTCAAAATCATCAAAGGCATCGACAATATGAACTGTAGTAAGTACTTCACTATCGACCAATCTAATTACACGCGGGGAAAAACGGTTGCAAAACTATTGGTAAATCTTTTAACTCACACGAATCTAAGAATTTCTTCTTCAATCGAGTTGTCAACTTGTGGAATGGGCTTCCCCGAGACGTTATAGACTGCAGCACCGTTGATTCATTTAAATTCCGCCTAGACAAATATCTCGCATCAAACCCGCGACTGACTGCGTTTGTAAATGAATAACTTTATTTTATCCTCCCCTCAGTTACTAACCCATATGTCCCCTACTAACTTCCTAGTCCTGCCACGTTAGTGGCAGGGCAGTAGTTCCCTTTCCAATGTTCCCTTACCCACTCTAAACCACTGTTTGGACACTTGATCCTCAGTGTTTTGGAGGACAAGCAGCCTAGAAGGGTCACTAGATCTGTTGTTGCTTGATTTCCTTTGTACTCCTTTGTACTCCTTTGAGAGAGAGAGAGAGAGAGAGAGAGAGAGAGAGAGAGAGAGAGAGAGGGGGGGAGATTTAAATACAACACAAATAGTAATAGAGCTTTCTTTAAAGGGGAAGCAAACGGGTAAAGTAACAAATCCAGAACGAACATTAGTGAACTAGAACGATCATTAGTGAACTAGAACGATCATTAGTGAACTAGAACGATCATTAGTGAACTAGAACGAAGAAGATAATTTAAAAACGCAGAACGGCAAAAAATAACAAAAATAATAAATCATGAGTAGAAGGGAAATAAATAGGATAGAATAAAATGAGAGTGGGAGTAAGAATAAGGAGATTACTGAGGAGGTAGACATAACATAACACAGACGGAGAAATTATACCGTGTTCCCAATAAATATACCCAAACTCTTTAACATGAGCCTCTTTAAGGGGAGGTTTTTAGTGGGTTTCTTAGACTTCCATCAAGCTTGAAATTACACCCCCTTGACCCCCTTTTAAGATAAATGTGTACATTTTTCGGTAGAAAAATGTCCCGGCCGAAGGCCGATTCCTCTTAAATTACAGGCTCGCTATCGCTCGCCAGGAAAAAATCGACACCTAAATGGCACGAAAGGGTTTAAAAGTGACATAAATGGGGCGAGTTCTTAAAATCGCCAAACTAATGGGGAGAACGTCTTAAAATCTCAAAAACAATGGGACTAAACATGAGGGAGAAAGGGGTAAAGAAAATAATCCCTCAAGTGGAAATCTCCCCTTAATTCACAAACGACTAGAGTAATCGAGCTAATTTGTTTACCATTTAGGAAGGGTCAGACGGTAAATAGCTGTGGAAATGTACAGCCCATTTGGAGTTACAGAGGTTATGGTTTACAATTTCTGACCTACCTACTTGGAACAGGGTATAGTTACAGAAAAGAAGAACACCAAAGATGAATTTAGAGACACGAAGAGAACATTCAGATGAATCAGGAGTACCGGTAAGCAATGGGGAGTAGCCAATACATAACTAAACAAAACATTAAATATCTTAAAAATATTAATGCATGAAGACACTCAAAAGATACATGTATATATGTGAATTGTAAGACAATGCAATGTAACCCATTTATCCCTTACCTTACAGAAGTTTCACCTTTCACAACGATACCTGCTACTCACACCTCATACAACGATACCTGCTACTCACACCTCATACAACGATACCTGCTACTCACACCTCATACAACGATACCTGCTACTCACACCTCATACACTCTCAGGATCAATCAACAACATACCTGTGGGCAAGATAAACATATTTAGATCCGGTGTTGTACGATATATATAAACTACAAATTGTAATCTATTGCACATTTGCCATAGCAATACTGTAGACAAAATTACCATCAACAACCGTCACAGCGTTATTCCTACACCAACAACTATTCTTCAACCACAATTAATCAAGACGACTCTACCATTATGAAATACAATCAAAGCTTCCCAACAACCAAGACACACATTACAACTTCCAACAAACGTCACCACCAACAATCAAACTTATACCAACAACGATAACTTCTGAGAACAATACCAATTACTATATCATGCTACCACATCTGATTACTACCGGTACCTCTCTGTAACCATCTCTCTAGTATAACATGTCTACAATATTGTCCACACCTGCCACCCAACCAATAGCACTTCTACAAATCACAACTACAGCCTCCTACAATAATATACTACCCAATGAACACCTACAACAACCAAGCACATGACCAATAACTACAATAACCAACAAAACAACTCCCAAACACAATCACACACACTTCAACAACACACCAAGTACCTCTACCACAACAACAACCACACTTCATCACCACTACCACACGCCACAACCACCACCACAGCAGCCACACACAAAGATGCCGGAAGACATAATTCTTCACTATGAAACTGGACTGTGAACTCCAAACCATCCATTCTCGTATGAGACTCGAATATATCTTACACAGCTATACTCTTTTGTTACCATACTTTCTATTCCATGCCTTCCTTGATGCTATTTAAATCACAATATATGTTACAGCATTTCATATTAATTTTGTATTTTTGCACATATGGATAACAGTACTGTCCTATGATCCATTTACTGATTCCTGCTCACATGTTTTCTCCAAATAAATAAATAAATAATATACTGTGTGTATATATATATATATATTAGTAGGGCAATGAGAAAAAATACGTTGTGGAACATCATGATTTATTCTAATTTTCGGCGACGTCACGCAGCCATCCTCAGGAAAGGGTTACCAACAGATCCTAAAAATTTAGTATAACTCTGTATATATTGCTAAAACAGGATCACTAAAATGTCATGCATTGTTGAACACGTGGCAATTGCCTATCTAAAAAACAATTAAACAACATAATTTTGGCCAACTAGGCAAGGTTTAAATATCAAATAAATCTACGGCTAGACAACATCAAATTCAAAATAGCTAAATCTCAATGCAACAAAAGAAATCAAAACGTATAAGATATCAAATTTATGTTATCATATCTTTTTCAATTCAAATATTATTCTGAACTGTAAAGGCTAAAATCTATTAAAACAAAATTTAACCTACCGCTAAACAGCGTCCAAAGTATTATGCTAATATCCAACCATGTGAGGACAAGACTTAGCAAAAGCAATCATAATAAACGAAATATTAAAATGAAGGACTTTACAAAACATTTCAAATTATCTAGTAATACAAATTAAAGCAAATCATAGTAATCCTAATCACATCGAACCGCAACATAAAGCAAAAAAGTACATTTGAATTACTTTACTCTAAGAATCAAAAGATAAGTGTTGAAATTCGCATAAAGGAAAATTGTCACAAACAATATATATATATATATATATATTCTTTCCACTTTTATGTACTGTACATTGTTCTTCCATTTTCTCCTTGTATTTCCGATACTAAATGCTTGTCACTTCCCCCCTCCCTCTCTCTCTCTCTCTCCCTCTTTATCTCTAGTTGCACCCAACAATTAACCCCTGAACCATTATATCTCCAGAACAATACTACGTCAGGTTTTTAAGAGGGCAATCTTTCATTTTGAAGCAATTCCCTAAAATATGAACATTCTTTCTTGCACACCAATTGAAGATGAATAGCAAACATTCATAAAGAGTTCAGACTCCAACAGGTTTTATTCGATTTGTATTTGTGATATAACTAGACAGAACTGTATACATCTCCTTAGTTGTGGTGTAGGCGTACCGGTACAGACGTTTATCTTAATTTTCCGATGCACAGTGAGACAATGCTTAAGTGTTTTCCTTCTGTATATAGATTTACAGTGCATTACAACTCTGTCTCTTTTCGTCAATCAAATCTACAGTACTCTTCTACGCACCTTTACCCATTCCTTCATCCTTGTTTTGCGTTCTTGTATCATATATATATATATATATTATATCATCCCTCCTCCCCACGTTTCTCCCCCAGCTTCTCCTTACCTCTCCTCTCCGCACTTTTCTTCTCCAAATCTTCTCACTTCTCCTCTCCTCACCTTTGTTCTCCACTGTTCTCCCCTGCTTTCCTTACCTCGCCCTTCTTCACTTCAGCTCTCCTCTGTCGTTCTCAACTCTCCTCCCAGACCATGTATGTTCCTTGTTACCACCTTCCCAGACACTTTAAGCTGTAGTTGGTTAATGGTAACTATGTTGAATTTCATAATGCTATCTGTCGGTATTTATTACTTTCAAATTCAATACTTTGATTTTTGTTTTAAGGTTATCAATTTTTATGTTCCAACTCTACCTCCTATCATAGGCTTAAAAATTGGATATTATTTTGGTCAACACGATGAAGTAAGGAGTCGAGTAAGACAACGAGACAGATGAGTGTTGGAACTGGTTTGTTCATAATCTACCTTCATTGACCAACAGCGCCTGGTTATATCATCTGGTTCGTTATAGTTCTAACGTCGTGAAGCTGCACCGCCACTGTCTAGCAATCCAGTTCGTAATCTCGGAAAACTATTGAGTTTCTTACTCACTAGGCACTGCTCTCCACAGCATATTTTGAATATGGAAATATTCATACAATGTTAATGTACTGGGAAAGGAAAGATTTTTTGTTATGACTTATCAGTGGGTAATGTACTGGGTTGTAAAGTACTGAAACCAATTAGGCCTACATCACAAATCCATAGCGCAAATCTCATCCCAATAATATCATTCCATTGACACATCTGGGTTTGGCCTGGGAATCTAAGATTACCAGTTCAATACAAAGACCACTCCACCACGCCTACCCTATCTGACTTCAAATTTGTTGTTGGTAGATATAATGTATAGGTTACTCCTTTGTATATTAGTATTAACTTGTACCTACTGCCTTTACTAGTGTGTGTGTGTGTGTGTGTGTGTGTGTGTGTGTGTGTGTGTGTGTGTGTAATAACAATATCACTATTCACTTAAGGGGGGGGGGTGATTCACTTTTTGGTCGATATTTTCATTATTTATTATTTTTCTAGTTTTTACCCTAGATCTACATCAAACTTAAGAAAACAACCCCAAGATCCCCCTTCAAGATATATTTGTATATTTTTCGGTAGAAAAATTTCTCGGCCGAAGGCCGGTTCATCCTAAATTACAAGCTCGCTAACGCTCCTTTGGAAAAAAAGTGACAGGTAAATGATACGAAAATTCTTAATATTGACAAAGAAAATGGGCAAAACGTCTTAAAATCGCCAAACTAATGGGGTGAACGTTTAAAATGTGAAAACTAATGGGGTTAACATGAGGAAGAAGGGGAAACCGAAAAACTACCCATCTTCCCTTAACCCATTATTTCCCTACCTTGCCCACTTATTGATTCTTGCCATAGCCCAACAAACAAACAAAGACAGTGATAGACAGTGACAGGATAAATGTAAAGTACTACATGTCGGATACCTAAATGAGAAAGCAAACTATTCGATGAATGGCACTCAGCTTAAGAATGTAAACAGAGAAACTGATCTGGGAGTAACAATATCGAGTAACCTAAAACCGAGTCAACAATGTTCATAAGTTGTTAAGAAGGCAAACAAAATAATTGGCTTTATAGGCAGGTCATTTGAGCATAAATCCAAAGAAGTTATCCTAACCCTTTACAATTCCTTAGTCCGCCCTCTTCTGGAATACTGCGTTCAATCCTGGTGCCCTTATTACCAAAAAGATATAAACAAGCTAGAACGAGTTCAACGTAGAGTTACCAAAATGATACCTAGCCTAAAGAACAAACCATACGAAGAGCGTCTTAGAGAATTAAATCTATTTCCGTTAACCCAGCGCAGATTAAGAGGCGACTTAATTCAAGTGTTCAAAATCATCAAAGGCATCGACAATATGAACTGTAGTAAGTACTTCACTATCGACCAATCTAATTACACGCGGGGAAACGGTTGCAAAATTATTGGTAAATCTTTTAACTCGCACGAATCTAAGAATTTCTTCTTCAATCGAGTTGTCAACTTGTGGAATGGGCTTCCCCGAGACGTTATAGACTGCAGCACCGTTGATTCATTTAAATTCCGCCTAGACAAATATCTCGCATCAAACCCGCGACTGACTGCGTTTGTAAATGAATAACTTTATCCTCCCCTCAGTTACTAACCCATATGTCCCCTACTAACTTCCTAGTCCTGCCACGTTAGTGGCAGGGCAGTAGTTCCCTTTCCAATGTTCCCTTACCCACTCTAAACCACTGTTTGGACACTTGATCCTCAGTGTTTTGGAGGACAAGCAGCCTAGAAGGGTCACTAGATCTGTTGTTGCTTGATTTCCTTTGTACTCCTTTGTACTCCTTATAGTCAGTAACAGACAACTCTCAGCTTTTCTCCAAAACAACAACTTGGGTAAACTAAATTCACCAACAGTCGCAGCACAATAATATATCTCACAACATTGGTGACACTATAGTTCTTACTGCCACTCCCAGGACAACAACAATATTAACAACAATAGCAGCAACAAGCGTGCTTTATGTATTGTGTTTTGCTTACAGAATTGTACTTGTGGCATGAATAAATGAAAATAAATGACCAGTAAATATGTTCGTTGTAATAATATTCCAATACGAAATCAACAACAACAAACTATCAACATTCCCCCCCACACTCTTCTCCAGGCTGGTTGATGTGGCAGTCGTTTAGCTTGGTTTTTGTTGGCTGGTAGGGGAGAGGCTGTGTAGGTGTGTGTGGTTCGGGTAGTGAGAAACAGCAAAGTAACAGTGAGAAAGGAGACTTGATAAGGTTGGAAGTAATGAATAAAACCGAGAAAAAGAACACAAGCGAGAAGAGAACCGTTGAAGAAAAAATATATTATAAATAGTTGAAAAACATAAAGGCTAACTAGCCTAAATGAGGTTACCAACCATCTCGACTTTCATTACAGATTAGAACTTCCTACCAATGACAGTCAATACCGGTACCATTTATTATCTCTACCACCACGACCTATCCTATCCTATCCATTTCCAATTGGGGCAAAGAAAACCTTGTTGCCTTTAATGCTTCCAAAACCCAATTTCTCCATTTTACTACCCGTCCGGAACTCCCAGAGGACTTTTCCTTATACTTCAACAACATAAAAATCAATCCTATATCTTCTCTCAATATTCTTGGTGTCTCTTTTTCTTCTGCTCTAACTTGGAAGGACCATATACCTGTCTTGCTAAGGCAGCCTCCCAGAGGCTGGGTGTGCTCAACTGCCTAAAGGGGTTCTTTACCCCTGCACAGCTTCTTGCTCTGTACAGGGGCACGGTGCATCCTTGTATTGAGTATTGTTCATGTGAGTGGGGAGGATCCTCTCACACCGCACTCCTAGACAAAGTAGAAAGGAAGGCCTTTCGTATCATTTACTCCCGCCCACTCACCAACTCTCTTCAATCTCGCTTTGTCCGCCCCAACGTTGCATCTCTCTCGCTATTCTATCGCTACTATAATAATCAGTGTTCCTCAGAGCTCTCCCAGTGTATACCACCTCCTCTACGTAGGGCACGTGGTACCCGTCTTGCAACACAATCCCACCCCTACTCTATGAAACTCTCCAACCCAAGAGTGAAACGTTACTCTCAGACTTTCTTCTATTCAACAGCTGAGCTCTGGAACTTCCTCCCAAAATCAATCTTTCCCTCTTCCTATGACTTAAATTGCTTCAAACTCCGTGTGTCCAGGCATTTTGGCTCTAACGTCCCTTGATTTTGGCCCTGTCACTCTTTCAACTCTGGGGGAGGCACTCGCTACAGGCAGTTCTGCCTTTTGCCTCCCTCACTCAGGGGGCTAGAAATCTTCCTCCCCTTGTAAAATTATCCTACTCGACGAGACAGAAAAAGGGGCGAGGGAACGCGAAAGTGGTCCCAGACCCTGAGAATAGTAACTAAAAAACATTTCTGTTCGGGCTCTGTCTCGTGTCGGCCACCCCCAGCAATGGGATATGTGCCTGAGTATATACATACATACATACATACATACATACATACCACTACAACCACCAATATCACCACGACTGGCGGCCGTCCACTAAAAATATCTACTACTAAATATCGTCTTTACCAACAACCATCCTTACCAATACTACCACTTCAACAACAACAAAATAAAAAACACCTTTACCACCACCACCAACACCACCCATTGGTGGTGCAGACACCTTTACCACCACCATCACCACCCATTGGTCTCACTTCACTGCACAAACACCTTTACCACCACCACCACCACCCATTGGTCTCACTTCACTGCACAAATGGTCCACTTCAGACCCTCTCTTCAACTACCTGCTCTCACTCGACCCTTTATTCAACTACCTGCTCTCAATCGACCCTTTATCTACCTTGTCTCTATCTACTCTATCATTCCAATACTATTGCTGATATTAGTATGTGCAGTCTCACAGTTTCTGTAAGACGCTTAGGCTCTACAACTGTGCACTGCTTCAAGTACTTAGTAGCTGTTCTTGGGTATACCCAATGTAGACGGTATCTATATTTGTCTACGTGTTGGTAGAGTTGCCTTGATCCTCTAATTTTGTCATGTGATAAACTACAGTACATCATCTTAATCCGATTGCACTGACCGAACAACAAACTGTTCTATGTAATCTTTAACATTGTATTCCACTTCAGAATATGATAACCAGTCTTTAATCCTTCCCACGAATATTATACAAGTATAATGAAATCATGGCTATATTTTACATTTGAACCAACTAGGCTACTGTCCTTGCTTGCCCGGTATATTCAGTATATTTTCAACCATTTTAAACGAACCTATTCAGCACGACCGATACCGTACTGTAACTACTATGGATCCCAAGTTGAAAAATGTGCCAAAGAATAACAAGGCAAACTGATAAACTATTTATACCAAGAACCAAGACTGACAAAGGATCAAGAACATTAAAGGTAAGGGGACCAACATTATGGAATACGATATCAGCACTCAACTCCTATAAAGTGTACAACAACTTTTTAGATAACCACATATAAAGTTAGAGTTTAGAATGTACTTTGTATATTTTATGTTCATATAATCTGTACAATTTGATATGAACAATTTTGTTACTACATTATACATTGCAAGTTGCAACACTGTATGAATAACCATTGTATTATGGAAATAAATATTTGTATTACTCTCACTCTCTCTCTCTCTCTCTCCACCCAACAGTTAACCCCTGAACCTGAACTACAGTTACATTATATATCAGCTCAGCGCTTTTATGAGCACATTTTTTTTTTTTTTTTAGCTTGAAGCAATTTAGTAAAGGAGAAAAATTCTTGCTTACCCATCAATTCGGAGATGAGCAGCTATAATTCCTACTGCTCTTATTTTACTGCCATTTTAACACAATTTCTTCTCTGCATCTTCATAAAATGGCTGGATTGGTGTTATCCTGTTATTTCTCGCTTTTCGAATTTGTTCTCCTCTATTGTATAATACATTATAATTATGTTTTCGAATCTCAATTGACGCATAGCAAGTATCTCAAATGTTATATACTTCAAGGATAATATATTTACCTGTTCCACCTTCCTTCTCCCTTATCCTATCCTCTTCTTATTTCCAATCCTCTTTTCTTCTCACTTCATTTATCTACTTTATCTCCACTTTCGTATTTCACCACCTCCTCCCTTCACTTCGCTTCCCATCCCTCCCCACCTGTTCATCTTACCTCACCTTTAATCTCTCTACCTCATCACCTCAACTCTATTCTATCCACCTCCTCACCTTACCTCTACTCTCTCCACCTCCTCACCTTAACTATAATCTTTCCACCTCCTCACCTCACCTCACTTCTCTACTCTCTCCACCTCCTTATCTCACTTCACTCCTCTACTTTCCCCACCTGTTCACATCACCAAACCTCTACCTCCACCTCTCCTCATTTCTTATTTCCCTTCCCCATGTCACTGTCGCTCCCCCCCCCCCCCCCCCCCCTCCCCCTCTCCCCTTGGCCCTTGTTGTCTGACTGTACATCAAGCCAACAGCTGCTATTTTCAAAACAACTACAATTTCGTTTTTCCGGTTGTTTCTTCAACCTGACGTGGCTTTTCCACTCGCTCAAACTGAAAACAACAATTGGTGTCAGCTATTCCGATACGATACTTCCAGTACCGTTCTTCTCGATTATGGACCGGACGCTTACTTCCCAAAATTGGGCGTGCTGTGTACCGCACTTGAGCTACTTTTGTTTTTCATTTTTACTTGAAGGGTCACGGTAACACGTCCTACTTTATCATAACCCGCATATTAAGTTAGGTAATGTTACCATATGTCAGTATATGCGAGGTTGCGTTAAGATAAGTTGCCACGATCACGCTGATAAAAAATATAGTGCGCATAATTATACGAACCGGCTCAAACTTTGGATACACAGTATGTTCTATCACCGGTACAACTATACATTATTATAAGTAATGCCTATTAATGTTAAGGGCAGATATCCACTTGAGGGATTTTTTTCTTGACCCCTTTCTCCCTCATGTTTAGCCCCATTGCTTTTGAGATTTTAAGACGTTCGCCCTATTAGTTAGGACATTTTAAGACATTTTGCCCCATTTTTGTCAACGATAAGATCTTTCGTGCAATTAAGGTGTCAATTTTTTCCTGGCGAGCGTAGCCAGCCTGTAATTTAAGAGCAACCGGCCTCTGGCCGGGACATTTTTCTACCGAAAAATGTACAAATTTATCTTGAAAGGGGGTCTACGGGGTGTAATGTTAAGCTTGATGAAAACGTAGGGAACAAACTAAATACCTCCCCTTAAGACCCTTCACACAGCTTTACCTTTTGTCTACTGTATAATTATTATCTCCGAGACCAAATGTATTATATCATTGGTATGACCATATAAATATAGTAGTGGTAATACTTCGGGTACAGTGAACAACTCAGGAGCTGGTTCAGGTCAACAACTCTTATATGGTCCGGGTTAACAGTTAATATTATATAAACAACAGGCATAACCTGGTCTGACAGTCATCTCGGGCCTCGGGGAGATCATTACAATTTGATTATAATTTATGATCATTAAATAATCCAGTGTCGAGTCTGAGATAATAGCAAACAATGATACAGATACCTTTAAATATTAGTAGTTTAACATAACTGCAAAACTATATAATCATTTAAATATACATATTCATAACAAGAAATAGATTGATTGATAATAACAATCTGAAAGGACGGACATACCCGATAGATAAGAGAAATACCGATTATCTCGTTACTTTCCTAGTATTGTTAAGAAAAAATGATTAACGAATAAATTAAGGGGAGGTTTTTAGTTAGTTCCCTAGACTTCCATCAATCTTAAAGGTGGGGGCTCATGGGTTGAGGTAAACCTGGAAAAATAATCGCCAACCTGCATATAATTATCTTGTATAATGCAAAGTCACTGAAATAATTATTAACAATGGTATAAAGGATTTTGCGGATCGTCTATACCGGGCCTGTGACGTCATAGTGCCGTCACACCAGTATCCTTAGCCTAGACTGGATAGTGGACTTACACTCTTGTCACGTCACAGGCCCGGTATAAACGATCCACAAAATCATTTATACCATTGTTAATAATTATTTCAGTGCCATTGCATTTTGCAAGATAATTATGTACAGCTTGGCGATTATCATTCCATGTTTATCTAAACCCATGAGCCCCCACCTTTAAAACTACACCCACTAGACCCCCTTTCAAGATAAATGTGTACGTTTTTCGGTAGAAAAATGTCCAGGCCAAAGGCCGATTTCTCTTAAATTACAGGCTCGCTATCGTTCGCCAGGAAAAAATTGACAGCTAAATGGAACGAAAGGTCTTAACATTGACAGAAATGGGGCGAAAGTTCATAAAATAATCCAACTAATGGGGCGAACGTCTTAAAATTTCAAAAGCAATGGGGCTAAACATGAGGGAGAAAGGGGTCCAGAAAAAAGTCCCTCAAGTGGAAATCTCCCCTTAATGTATCTATTTAACACCTTCAATGGTATACTCTCGTGATCAAAATAATATGGTCACACTTCATTCATAGCCTAACACTCAAAATAATATGGTCACACTTCATTCATAGCCTAACACTCAAAATAATATGGTCACACTTCATTCATAGCCTAACACTCAAAATAATATGGTCACCCTTCATTCATAGCCTAACACTCAAAATAATATGGTCACACTTCATTCATAGCCTAACACTCAAAATAATATGGTCACACTTCATTCATAGCCTAACACTCAAAATAATATGGTAACACTTCATTCATAGCCTAACACTCAAAATAATATGGTCACACTTCATTCATAGCCTAACACTCAAAATAATATGGTCACACTTCATTCATAGCCTAACACTCAAAATAATATGGTCACCCTTCATTCATAGCCTAACACTCAAAATAATATGGTCACACTTCATTCATAGCCTAACACTCAAAATAATATGGTCACACTTCATTCATAGCCTAACACTCAAAATAATATGGTCACCCTTCATTCATAGCCTAACACTCAAAATAATATGGTCACACTTCATTCATAGCCTAACACTCAAAATAATATGGTCACACTTCATTCATAGCCTAACACTCAAAATAATATGGTCACACTTCATTCATAGCCTACACTCAAAATAATATGGAGCCTAACACTCAAAATAATGGTCACACTTCATTCATAGCCTAACACTCAAAATAATATGGTCACACTTCATTCATAGCCTAACACTCAAAATAATATGGTCACCCTTCATTCATAGCCTAACACTCAACTACTGTACACATATTTTACACTAAGATACTTGTCACACTACTAACAATGAATACGACGTGTTCTCCTGCAGTAACTAACGCACAGTTTACCTTTCGTTATTAAGGGCAATGACGGTCCTCGTAAATTAGCTCCTCAGAAACTAGTTAAGAGATATTCTTTAACCCCTTATTGGCAGCCTAGGTGGTCTATTTGATCGTAGCGCCCAGCGTTTTTTTTTTTTTACCCTAAATAGGGTTGTTTCCGTGCTCATTTGCATGCCTAAATAAGACCCAGAGCATAAAACAAGTATCTATCCCTGAAAGGGCGTAAACAGAGCTTTCCAATGACACCCGAACCATCCTTGTACGACCACTGGTTCTCTTGCAACGATCGTGCAACACGAGTGCAAAAACCCTGAAATAAGGTAATTTCCTTACATAATTCCCTGTGTAGTGAGGCAGAAGAGGGGGAGGAAGTTAGAATACAGTTCAGTACACACGCGGTGGTCGTGGGGAGCGGTCATAAGGTTACTACGCTCGTCCCACCGCTCAGCTCTCTCTCTCAGCAACATTACGTGCTGAAAATGGTGCTCGGCAGATGTCGTGCACCGACACATAGTCCAAATTTATTTCACTCGACATATGTCGCGCGCCGCCAATAAGGGGTTAAGGAGTAACCGACCTAACGTATAAGAATTGCTAGAGGTGAGTTTGTGATCTTACAGGCTCGCAATTTACTAACACCAAACATTAAAGGTAAGTAATTCAACCACATAAATGTTAAGTATCTCTTGTCTTATACAACCAAAATAATTAAAAACCAGCAATTAATACTCCGTTAACTTTCACAGATTCAGTACTTCAGGTTCCATTGATGGTTGTTGTTGTTCCCCAAGTTGCCTGGCCGAACAGCCCCAAGGCCCTGAGCAAAGCCAAGGCCATAACCGAGCGCCCCCACAGAACCCTCCCTGCTTACCACAATAAAGCCTGGGTGACCGAAGCCACTCCATGGCGGGGAGCTGAGGAGGGTGCGGAAACGCCCGGGGAAACCAAAGCCCCACCCAGGGCCCTGATGGTTACTATTACTAGCTAATACATAATAAATAATAAGTCTGCGTTTTTTGTTCTCTCTATTTTACTCTCGAGCTTCACTTAATATTATGTATATGTTTATTTGATTGATTAACTTTGATTCTCTCTCTCTCTCTCTCTCTCTCTCTCTCTCTCTCTCTCTCTCTCTCTCTCTCTCTCTCTCTCTCTCTCTCTCTCTCTCTCTCTCTCTCTCTCTCTCTCTCTCTCTCTCTCTCTCTCTCTCTCTCTCCCCCTTTGCAGTTACAAGGATGGCTAAGGGGTACTAATGTTAACACGGGGGGAGGGTTCATGACCTTAGATTCTTAGAAGATTCCATTTTTTATCAAGGAAAATTATTAATAATTCATTGGAAATATATAAGCAAAAACATCTATTTAACATATTTTTGTGTCAACATCGTAATATATACAGTAGTTCTTGAGAATAATAATAAAACTAGTAAAATACACCGGCATACAACACATTGCATCAACCTGAACATTGTACATCAAATGTATCTTTAAACACCTTTAGCGGCTCTTTTATGCTATTTTGGTTGTTATTAGATGTGTATAAGCTTAAGGAGGACCTGGAGGATTCAAAGGGTTGACTGAATGCATTTATAATATGTGTTTTCCCCAGAGGGCTTTGCTAAGTTGAATAAAATGGTACTTGAAGTGTCAACGTAGGCACACAATACAAACTAGTAAAATTAGTCTGTTTGCTGCTATTGGAAAGCGTACAAACTCAATTATGTACAACATCAGCTTTGATTGAACATAGAAAAAGTTAGGGGGAAGGAGTCATGGGAATAAAGGATAAATGACAGTTCTTGTTTGAGGGGATCAGCAGGTACTATGGGTCGACCGATAGTGGGGGGCCTTCCAACGCACACCTGTATGTTTTGTAAGGTGTACACACATTCACAGGTACCCAGGTAAAAGAGAAGGGGGAGGAGGAGGGGGGGGGGGGGTATGGGGGTTGTCAGGAAGCGAGGAGGGGTATCAGATAACAAGAGTTGTGTCAATAACTCAATAAGTGTCAATGTTGTTGTGTCAATAAAGAAGACAAGGGAGGGAGAATGAACGAGATGAAAAGGTGATAGTAAGACATGAGGTAGAAGGAAAATATACAGTTGGGTGAAAAATACGCAAAGGTAGATGGCATACATGAAATACGGAAGAATATATACGAATGGATCAAAGTGAGTATACAGAAAATGCACACAAACAATGCAATGTAAGTTGAAAATATAGGGATTAAAGGGATACTACAAAAAAATAACTAATTGACAACCGGGGTGAGGGAGGTACAGGAAGAGAGAGAAGATTGTCACTGAATCAGTAATCTCCCTAGAAGCTGTCTGTTGCTGGGTGGAGCCAGGGCTGGGGTGGTGTTGTTGTTGTTAGTGGTGTCTTGAGGTGTGGTGGAGTGATCTTTCCACTGAACTGGTAATCCAGTGGTCCCGGGTTCGAATCCCGATGTATCAATGAGAAGATATTATTGAGATATAATTTGTGCAGTACCTAGTATCAGTGCATTACCACAAAGCCCACCGAAACGCCAAAAGAAATACCCTCATTGTTCCCTGATTAAATAGCACTGATTGAATATTCCCATATTCAAAATAAGCTACAGGGAGGCAACGCCTATTAAGTTAATTGCTCCATAGGTGGCATTCTGAGAGTGAGGGTCCAAGTCTAAGGGATGGAACAGTAAAGCACGAAGGCGAGGCAGCTCCAGAGATGGGGCTGCTTCGAGCCGCGAGTAGGCAACCAAGCACCGTGCATCTTGCAAAGGCAAGATGACAAAGGCTGGTTGCAGCTCTTAGTGTTTCACATGTCTAACTCCCTAGACTGGAACGAGACCTCACGGGCTTCGCCGTTGAATGTACAGCGGTTGAACGTATAGGCTCTCAGCATATGTCCGAGAGGGAGTAAGTTAGAATATAGAAAAATAAATAAATAAATAAATAAATAAATATATAACTAAAACTTCCAATCACCCCCACCCCCTCCTCTCCTCCAGCCCCCTCCTCTCCTCCAGCCCGCATTGCCATTAATTACGTTTAGTTCTTATCTGAGGTGGGTGGACTGGAGGAGGTTGATGGTGGGGTAGGGAGGAGAAGCAAGAGGAAGTTAAGTCCAAAGAGTAAACAATGGAAGAACTATATTCAACTAGGACAGGATCACTTGACTTACACATTGTCATTCGATCTTCCTTTACCTCCAAACACAGAATATCAATATCAATATCTCTCTCTCTCTCTCTCTCTCTCTCTCTCTCTCTCTCTCTCTCTCTCTCTCTCTCTCTCTCTCTCTCTCTCTCTCTCTCTCTCTCTTTCTCATCTGCATATCCTTCAATTTCCTTTATCATTATCCTAATTCCTTTCTTCATCTTCGGCCTTATTCTTCCACTAATTTTTATAATATGATTTCCCTCACTTCTAAGGCCTCTTACTGATATGTATTTGAGTTATGGTAATAACCTTGATAAGCACCAGCTATTAATATACTTTACATCATTCATATTCATATCGTTGTCCATTGTTTCACATACAGCAACATACCGCAATGATCACGGTTATGCATCTCCTCATGTTTCTTCTTTTATGTACGAGTCATACAATGCATAAACGATCCTAATATTCATCACTGTTGCCCAGTAAAATATACATTATACATGCATTAAATATACACCATAAATATAATGCAATTTGACTTGCCTTACTGTTGTCCCGTATATAATCTCCATTAGAAACTGAAACCCCTAAAATGTCTTAAACTTCGTTATCTAAATATTTATCCTCTTTTATTAATTAACTAGCATAACAACTTTAATAACTACTACTACTACTACTACTACTACTACTACTACTACTACTACTACTACTACTACTACTACTACTACTACTATTACTGCTACTGCTCCTCCCTGCAGCCTCCTTCAAGCCTTATCTCAACGACCTTCGTGTTACTCTGCACTTACTCTCTTTACTTTACGTTTTACTCTCATGTGCTCGCTTGGTTACTTACCTACTTACAAACTACACCTCTTACTTTACTATTTCTTTACACACTGGTGCACAAACAGTTGCCAACATAAACTCACACCCACTCAGTGATTTAGTAAAGACGAATCACAGTAAGTCTATACAGAATTATACATACAGTGGATAAATATATGCTACTGTATATGGAGAGTTAATATTAAACATAAACAAATAGTATATACATTATACACTATATACAAGCTGTTCGCCGTGTGAACACCAATGTATCCCGCAACAGTCTTGTTTCTTCCCAAAAGACTCAACATAAAATACTTCACAAAATATTTTTTAAGGTGCTTAAAAAGGTCAGGTGTTGTGTGTGTGTGTGTGTGTGTGTGTGTGTGTGTGTGTGTGTGTGTGTGTGTGTGTGTGTGTGTATTATTAGATTAATTTCTCTCTTTTTCTCTCTCTACCTCCGTTTCTTCTGGTAAGACCCCCACCCCACCCACGCCTGCCCCCGCCACACACACACATACACACACACACACACATAAATACACACAACACACACAAATTGTCTCATTAGGGGAAGACACAAAGACAACCATTCCTATGCTAAATAATGAGTGTGTGAGAGAGAGAGAGAGAGAGAGAGAGAGAGAGAGAGAGAGAGAGAGAGAGAGAGAGAGAGAGAGAGAGAGAGAGAGAGAGAGAAAGTGTGTGTGTGCAAGATGAGAAAGACAAGGGATATACATAATTAAATACGAATAAAGACACAACAAAATAGCAGACTATAATTTGTCAGCCAATACAGTTGTTATGACGGTAGAGGCTAGGTACCAGTGAGACCAGAGAGGGGAAGAGATAAAGTGATTACACCAACATATCCAACCTTTTTCAACAATTCTCTAGTTTTGTGAAACGTTCCTGCCAGTAACAATATTGTGGAGTGTTGTGACTCAATATACTGACCACAGCTGAAGGTCAAAGGTTACAACCGATAGGAAAGGCAGAGGTCAGGATATTAATGATGTAAAGACGTTAAAACACTAGGTAGCAGATTAGGTTTGGAAATACTATTACAATATTTGAGTCATTCGATTAAATTCGATTAAACTAAAATGTTGGATATAAACCCTTTACCACAAACACAAAGATTAACATGTATCGACGATTTGGGAGACAATGAGTATCAAAATGACATATGAGAAGGTTTGGGAATATACCGAGCGCGCGCACGCGCGCGCACACACACACACACACACACACACACACACACACACACACACACACACACACACACACACACACACACACACACACACACACACACACACACACACACACACACACACACACACACACACACACACACACACACACACACACACAAACTCATTACAACCCCGGACGTCCACTTTACATGAATAATCTTTTGCATGTGCCTAAGTTATATTATACAGTATATTGTCGGTGACCGTCACAGTGACCATTATATAGCATTATAAACCTTCCCTCGTCCCCTATCATGGAGGTGGGTAATATATACAGGCCTGTAACCTGAATATTCATGACCACTGTGTTAATACTGTCAAGTCCTCTCTTAATGTTCTGATCAAGGGTTGGTCACACACAGTTCTGTATTCTATAATTTACATTGGAGAGAAGTTGGTTTATATCAAAGAGTTCTTATAACTATCTGTATCGGTATGTAGAAATATGGGAATAGTGGCATGCAAATGATAACAGTACAAGTTAATTTGCTACATTGTGTACCCGGTATTAATTAAAGAAAACACACTATAATACGAATTTCAAATATACCACAATCGGTATATCATTATTAACAACACCGTTATTATTCTTAATGCAAAGCCTCAATTCCATGTAATTGGTCGTAAGATTCTCTATCCCATCACCAGTACCCTAAACACGCTTCCTTCTTTCATATTACCTACCATTCTACTTTTCTCACAGTTCAATCCGTGTTACACTGTTTTACTGTATTATACTTAGCCTAACTAACTAACATCAGTTTTCCAGATAAAGTGTCTTGTCCCCATCTTCATTAATCAGCTATTACAATGATTTAGTAACGAAACATGTTATTAATTACGAGAACTTGATAATATGATGATGTACAGACAGCAGTTTCATATTTGTCATTACATATTAAGAAATCAGCTGCTAAGGGATTGGGTTTACCGTTAGGTGAAAACAAACAGACAATAATGTCTTGCTCTCTTATTAGTATTCTTCCTCTAACCTTGCCACCCTTTCCCGTTCCTCCTTATTCCTAGTGGCAGAATAACTAAGTGTCTTAATGGTGGCACCGGCTGGCACCAACAGGCGGACCTTATCACGAACTTAGTACTATGGAACCTTGGCTTACTGTCTGTTGATGGTGTGTGTGTGTGTGTGTGTGTGTGTGTGTGTGTGTGTGTGTGTGTGTGAATGGTGGGAAGGGGGGATTAAGAAGTGATTGCGGATTGTTAGTTTTTGGTTTGGCTAACAGAAAGATAAGGAAGTACGAGTATGGTGAGATGGGTAATGTTGGTGCAGTGAGAGATTAAAAGTTGGTGTAAATTAACAAATATATAATAATGGGGAACACATATGGTGGAGGAATATGGAAGGGTGTGGTCATGATGTGAGGAGGTTTAACATGTGGTAGAGTCTTGGAGAGGAAGTGACAATGTGGTTTCTGTGATCAGTAAGTGAGGGTGTGGTATTTGATAACGTTCACACATACCAAACTGATAACTAATATAACTTAAAGTATGGCTTTCATTACGAATAAATAAAATACACTATATTACCTCCACCATCCTGTAAACAACAACTTACCACAGTGCCAATTATTACACTCAACCACTCTGCACCAACATGACACACAGGCCTACCTGGAAAAGAAGGAATAAGTAGATAAGTATATACTTTCATATTCGACAACTAACAAAAATAACGTAAATTAAAATAATAGCAGATTAAATATACTGGCAAAACAACCTGAACAAAATTAATTAATACGTCCCATCAGTGATATAGCATATCTATCTCTCTCTCTCTCTCTCTCTCTCTCTCTCTCTCTCTCTCTCTCTCTCTCTCTCCAAACACACACACTATTTAACTTCGACTCTGTACATCTTAGTGAAGTCTGTACCATCCCACATTAAATATTGTCCACCTGAACACTGCCATAACCAGGAACGGGGAGAGAGTGGGCGCGACCTGGGACAGTAGTATGAGAAAGAAAATATAGGGCGAGTAAAGCATAGGACGATGTAGAATAGGGATAAATGGGAGTTAGGTAAATTGATAATGATGGTAGAAATAAGTCATACAGAACCATCACTAACGTAGCGGACCGTACATAAACCCTCCTGAATATTGATGACCTCCAACTGGACACACAATATCCACTATACAAACAAGGCTGCCCTTCACTCTGAATATCATTTTAAAATACAAACATTACCCCCATCCCGACACACAAACACACACCACACACACACATATACAAATACTCTCCATCATTCACACTAACAAGGACACATACATACTCTCTCTCTATCTCAACACACACTTACACATACATAATAACTCACCCCCACTCACACAAACACACTCTCTCCATCATTCACACTAACAAGCACACATACACACTATCTCTCCATCTCAACACACACTTACACATACATATACTCACCCCCACTCACACAAACACACTCTCTCCATCATTCACACTAACAAGCACACATACACACTATCTCTCCATCTCAACACACACTTACACATACATATACTCACCCCCACTCACACAAACACACGCATACATACTTTATCTCTCCAACATACCCGGTACATACACACTCACTCTCTCTCACTCACACACATACAAGCACACTCTCCCTCACTCACACAAACGAACACACAGATACACACACTCGCTTTTAGTCTCACATATTGCACGCCTCCTTGATCTTACCCCCAAAACTATTGGACGAAAGGCTTGCGAGATATATATATATATATATATATATATATATATATATATATATATATTACGAATCCGATTGGTAAAACTGGTACCATCATTCACCAGGGTTCCAATAGGTATGGTAGTGGACGGGGTATATCTCTATATGCACACTTAATTTACCAAAATACAATCATAAACTAACTCTGGTTTTATGGGTTTGAACTACTCTGACCCAACATGAATATATGTATATGTGGACATTGAGGGAAGAGGGAGAGTTGGAGGCCAGTGAAGGGGAAGGGACAGGTCGGGGAGATTGGTGGGACTGAATAGCATATGCGGAGAATACGCCTAATCCTAGTAATACGGTCCTAGATGTTGCTTTGAAAGGTACCGGGTACTAGTGAAGATATATGAGAAGTGGAAGGTATTATTATTGTTTCATACCTTCCGTCCTCTCCACCATCCCATACCAGTACCCACGCCTCCCTCCTCCCTCACTGTTCAGACTGTCTCAGTTAATCCCAGTATTGATGGCCGGGAGGTGATCATCCCTCTCTATCCCTCAGTATCCTGATCCACCAGACGGATCCAGGAAAATTCAAAACAGTTAATAATTTCAACCAGTTGCAAATCACCCTGGACCATTTAAATCAGTGCCAAGTTGAAGTCCTAACCTAACTTAACCTGACCTCATAACCTAAAAGTATCGGTAGAGTTGGCACTGGTTGATAACTTTGTATTGAAGTGATCTACTGGCTGAATAGTCCGCACATCCCACCAAGCGGTTCAGGAAGGGAGGTAAATGGACAGGATATTGGGACCTGTTAGTAGAGTTCCTAAAGCTGATAACAAGTGAAGTGAGGAAGGGACACAGACGAGGAAGGAATAACAGGAAGACAAAAGGAAGAGAAGGAAGTAAGAGAGAAGAGGAAGGAATAGAGTAGAGAGGAGGAAAAGAAAAAGAGATAAAAGCGAGTTGGAGTTGACAAACAGGATATACAGTTTAGAGTTATTCAAGCATTTGGAGCATACAAAAAAAATAAAAAAGGAAAAATAATAATCAGGAATGAAAGAGCAAATTAGATTACGGATAGTTAATAATCAATAATTAGCTCTGTATAGATCAATTCTTGGAATTATATACCGGTACTGTATATATATATATATATATATATATATATATATATATACACACACACAATAGCGCATATTTAGAAAGTAAAGAATATTTATATGAGGAGCTGGGAATAGCAAAGCTATAATGAATCTCATATAACCATGAAAAATCCATGACAAATGGATAAAGGCAAATCCAGCAAGCGTTTGAGAGAACACAACAAAAAGGACAAACTGAAGATGGGAAGATAAAAGAGGACGTGACGGAAGGTTGAAGTTATTGTGAAAAACCTGTAAACAAGTTGAGAGGGGAGACGGAAGGGACAGAGGGGGAGGGTTTACTTACTTACTTGAGTTGTTTCGGCCTCCTCAGCGGCTCGGCGAGAGTTGCTCCCCCCGAGTATGTTTGCTGGCAGGGTTTGATGCAGCAGGCTATTCGAGAGGGCAGCTCTCCCCCACCCCCGCGAAGTATGGCTGATCAAGCACCGACTTGAGATGGTTGTCCAAGGCTTTTTTTAATAATTCCGTTGGCACGTCCATCAGGTTTCTCACGTTCTCTGGCATTTTGTTGAAGAGGCTCGGTCCCCTGTTTGTCAACCAGGAGTCCCTCAGTGTGCCCATATATAAATAAAGACTAAAAGACTAAGAACATCAGAACATCGAACCTCTCCACCACCAACTGTCACTGGAGAGGCTGAGGCTGGTGGAGGAGCTCTGAAGATGGCTGAGTGATGCTGTAACTGGGGATCTGGGTATTACTACTAGGGGTCCCACACAGAATACTGAGCACCGTGTGCCCTCCAAGCCTAGGTCCTCAGAACAACTTCAGTGGACCTCACCTTCAATGGAGAACCTCTTCCTTCACCTCAGTGACAACCAGAACATCAGAACATCGAACCTCGCCACCACCACCACTCCTGCAGACCCTCACCAAGATCGAGGGTGGGTGATGCTGTAACTGGGGACCTGGGTACTTCTACTGGGGGTTCCACACAGAGCACCCGAACACCGTGTGTCCTCCAAGCCTAGGTCCTCAGATCAATTCCAGTGGACCTCACCTTCAAAGGAGAACCTCTTCCTTCACCTCAATGGCAAAACATCGCCAGTTATGCAAGAAGAACACCGCCACCAAGAGTCAACAGAACAGCAAAAAAACAACAACACTGACTTCCCACCACCACCCCACAACCTGGGACTAGGCAGAACACCTCAACATCACTGCCAAAAGATCACCAACATCAACTGATGTCCTCATCAATAAAAAAAGCTCCTGGCCAAACATCGCCAGGAACATAAAACAAAATGATAGACAAATAAAATAACATCCTTATCCCCAACTCTTAAATAAATAAAAATTTACCTAAACCTAACAAAGCAAGGTGGTATGCCCGCCTACTTTTAATCTTCTACTTTCTTTCATATTTCCTCCTTTTGCCCTCTTCCTTCCCCTCTTAGACCCACCTTGGGTCAAAAAAATAGAAACAAAAAAGAAAATACAGTAAAGGGTAAAATTAAAATGGGACTGATTCTGAAAAAGAATAATTCCTTCTTCGGGAGACGTTTCCTCCTCAAGACCTCTCTCCTCTGAATGGCCTCACTTTAAACTGGTACCGTAGTGGTGGAACTTAGTTTTGTTACTGGTTCTCTTTACTTTTACCGCCCCCCAACTCACTCTCTATCAATCTCTCTCTCTCTCTCTCTCTCTCTCTCTCTCTCTCTCTCACACACACATTTAGTTAACAGTGTCGGTGTCATGTCTTCTTTATCGTAATACCGATTCCTTCTTTTCAATTATCGCCTTCCCTACTTTCATAACATCTACACTTCATATAATCATCTACATCTCCGTTCTAACACAGACAGTACTATCGCTTATCAATATTATTTCCTCTCACTCAGCATCACTATCTTTCGTTCGTCATCTTATGCCCCTTCTTATCCGCCTCATCTCTTCCCTACCCTCTTCTTCACTTAAGGGGAAAGGTATATTTTTTTATCGATCATTTTATATATACCGGTATACTGTATATATAATATTATATATATAGTATATATATATATATATATTTTTTTTTTTTTAGTTTCCTCTCTAGACCTCCATCAAACATTAAAAACACATTAATTTGATCCCCCTTCTAGATTAATTTGTACATTTTTAGGTAAAAAATGTCCCGGTCGAAGGCCGATTCTTCCAACATTGCAGGCTCACTTTCGTTCGACAGGGAAAACAAATCGACACCTAAATAGCACGAAAGGTCTTAATATTGACAATTAAATGGGGCTAAAGGTCTTAAAATCGACAAACTAATGGGGCAAACATCTTAAAATCTGAAACCTAATGGGGCTAAACATGAGGAAGAAGGGGGACCAGAAAAACGGCTCATCTCCCGTTAACTACTCCATCACAGCTAATCAATGATCTCTCTTAACTCATGCTGTACTCCTCTCCCCTCTCTCTTCCTCCCTATCCTCTCTCCTCCTTGTCATCTCCCCTCACACACCAGTAATTACCTCTGCTATCTAATGTGTATCCCTCTAGTCCTCTCCCCTCTCATCTCCATTATCTTTCTATACTCCCTACCTTCTTCCCTCACACACACCATCAACTCCCTCATCCATCTCATTTTCTACTTCTATTCTCCACAACTCTATTCTTCACAACTCTACTCTCACTATTCATCCATTCCCCCAGTTCGGCTGTCACTCTTAAATAATTCAGCCACAACAAGTCAATACACAAATCCCTAGAGTAAATCCCTAGAGTAAATCCCTAGAGTAAATGGTTATGTTGTTTCACACCTGTTTGCTACCACTCTCACCTGTCATACATCACATTGGCTCCACTTACCTGGATCGCTTTAATATATTTGTATATATTCATTAATTAGATTGAATGCGCTATTTTCTCTCTTTGATATAAAGAATCACACAACCACATATTATATAATCGTATTGTAATGGACATAAGATATAAAGGTAAACAATGTCTTAAAGGCCTAACTTTACATATATATCAACATGGATACGAGAATAATTTGTACTTTCCAATTACATAGAACGAAAAAGTAATTTTGTAATTGAACAATGAGTAATGATTAACATACAATCGAAACACCAGAGCTAAGTACAGTATATCATACCAAAATATCCTATGTTCCCTGACAATGTTGGACAGTGTGACCATCAACTCTACATGTCAGTGATGGTTGTTGGTTATCAGTGTGATGGACCAGTAAAACCCGCTACCATGTATGCTGTTTTAATGTGATACCGCTAATGGGAAACTTAAATGTAATCCTTCAACTGGAAAATATAAGCTGCTCCATTATCCATACTGTACAACATTCCGGGTCGGTTCACAATATAATATAATCACATTAAATTACAGTTCACGGCACCGTAAACTACAATAATATTGACCCTTGTCCAATGTTTCCATCTGGCTGGCATTATGAGCCACATATATATTGGTCGTACAATTCGATAATTGTCTTTATTCATTATCACCCTATTAAAAAACAACCATCAGGATTCAGTAATTTGGAGAATTTAGTATAGGCTTATTAAACAATCTTTTAGTAACAAGCTCTAGATTCCCTCACATTAATATATATAGCCAAGTGACTATAATGATAAGTCAGGTACCAACTAAGTTTATACTGTACAGTATGTCATAAATCAAATGAACGCATTTCCTTAAGGGGAGATTTCCACTTGAGGGAATTTTTGTCTTGACCCCTTTCTCCCTCATGTTTAGCCCCATTGCTTTTGATATTATAAAACGTTTGCCCCATTAGTTTAGCGATTTTAAGAACTTTCACCCCATATTAAGACCTTTCGTGCAATTCAGGTGTCGATTTTATCCTGGCGAGCGATAGCGAGCCTGTAATTTAAGAGGAATCGGCCTTCGGCCGGGACATTTTTCTACCGAAAAATGTACAAATTTATCTTGAAAGGGACTCAAGGGGGTGTAATTTTAAGCTTGATGGAGGTCTAGGGAACAAACTAAATACCTCCCCTTAATGGACGGCAACACAATGCTATAGCACAAGGGATTAAGTATTACTAACTATTTGCATGTAATGAGGCAGGTGGAAATTCATACACGCACGTATTTAACATATCATTTGCATAATGAGCTTTGCACGAGAATGAATGTTTCGCCCTTTTTTGTTTGAGTTCATCAAGTGATGTTGCATATATTGCTTTCTATGAGTTATTACACGTACACTACTATAATGTGGTGGGTACGTGAACTCAATAATAGTGGGGTACTGTGGGTACACGGCAATATTAATATACTTATAGTAAGCATAACGAAGCAAAATACAATGTATGGACGTGAAAGAGGTAGACAAGAGAATACTTAATTATGTTCCCCTCTTTCCTTGTCGCTGTTTGTATTATTAGGTTTTTATCTTTATCTGTACGCATTTAGGCACACCACTCAAGTATAACTCCCTTGTCCATTGTATAATATCTCTCTCTCTCTCTCTCTCTCTCTCTCTCTCTCTCTCTCTCTCTCTCTCTCTCATCAACTAGGTCACAATGGCTGGGTTTTTAGTGAAGGTATTGACAGTTTTGGTGGTGTGTGAGGATATTGCGGAAGTGGCGATGGTTGGAGGGCAGTTGTGAAAATAGTTCGTTTGGGCATTTTATTCTTTGTTTTCCTTTTTTTTCAGCTCTTTTTGAAGACATAGGCTCTTTATAGCTGGTATACTCGATCATTCAACTCGATACAATCTAGAGGTTTTGCAACTGGCTAGACGTATTGTTGGTTTCCCAGAACAACGACGCTTGTGTGTCTCCCCCCTGGCTCTAAAATCGCAACTGAATTTTACTTGAGCTTTTAAAGGGTACTTCACTCACTTTTTGTATATATTCTGCCGTGCACTCTCACCTAAATTTATGCTTATTATTATTATGTATGCGCAATGACTTCACCATTTGGCTTTTAAATAATTATGTATTGTTTTGTTTGGCAAATCTTTCCTTGGGATTACTGGCCACCGTACTATATAATATTATATGCATTCGTTAGTAATTTATGCTGACACCCTGTTCACTGTACAGTATATAAATAATAATACAAATCAATTCATTTCGAACTGGCAGCCAATGAGGCTGAAAATACACACTTCCTTAACCTAACTTATCCTAAGTAGTAAACATATTTGACTCTGGCTGCCACAAGGGCGCCTACATACCTCCTGAAGGGGTAGGACGTGGGCAGGGAACCAGGTGTAACCCAGAGGTGGCGCATCCACACCTAACCTCCACAGCCAGGACATTTTTTGACAGAAACCTGACCGGCAGGTAGCTGGGATCGAACCCGCGCTACCCGAAGCAAGCGACTAGAGTATGGTAACTTAGTGTGCTTGGCCACTGTCTGTGTGTGTGTGTGTGTGTGTAAATAATGAGAAACAGTATAAGACAGTGGTTGCAGATTATATTTCCACAATAATGTTTTGACACAGTTTATGATCGTTGTCTAGAAGTACTGTGTGAGAGGATCCTCCCCACACGTGTGAACAATACTCAATAAAATTTTTTTTTTTTAAAGAGACAATGAACGGAGGAAGGAAAAACACAGATAAAACAAAAGGGTCCATGTGCCTAAAGGCATCCTCCATTCATAAAATGTTTGTAACAACTGGATTTAAACATTTGTAGATTGTAAGTTTGTGGAAAGCAATTCCAGGGAAGTGAATTCCAAAGAGTAGTAGCTCTGGGGATAAATGAATTCTGATAAGCAGAAGTTCTGCATTGTGGAGGAGAAAGTGTAAATTCATGGGCGCTCTCAGCTGCCCTAGTTCTACGGGGAAAGATGTGGAGAGGCGGCACAATTGAAGCAAGTTCCTCGGAACAATTGCTGTGAAAATATCTGTAGAATAATGCAAGGGATGCAACGTTTCTTCGTATGGATAATGTAGGAAGGTCCTGTGTGATTGCAGGGTTATTGATTAATATAATAGCTTTATTTTGAATTTTGTCCAACTGCCTCAATGCAACCACTCCACTTCCACCCCACAGAGGTGAACAGTAATCCATCTGAGAACGCACATGACTTTTATATATCACGGCCAACTGCTCGTCAGTGAAGAATTCTCGAACTCTGTACAGGAGTCCCAGTTTTTTAGAGGCATTCTTAGCAATGCTTCTAACATAATGTGTCCAGCTCAAGTTAGTAGTTAATGTTACACCGAGAATGTCAATACTAGGGGAAGTGGGAATATTTACATCATTAAAAAATATATGGGTGTCAGTGAGATTCTGTCGGTTAGAAAATTGAATGTACTTGGTTTTCTGTGCATTAAAGGAAACTAGATTCTTTTAGATTCTGGACGCACTATGCCCCTGTACAAAGCAAGAAGGTGTGCAGGGCTCAAGAACCCCGGGGTCGGAGGCGGTTGAGCACACCCAGCTTCTGGAAGCCTTTTTTAGCAAGAGTGGTAATATGATCTTTCCAAGAGAGATCAGAAGAAAGAGACACCGAGAATATTAAGAGAAGATGAAGGGTTAATTTGTATGTTGTTGAAGAGTAAGTCATAGTTTTCTGGAAGGGGGTGACTAGTAGACAGATGGAGAAATTGAGTTTTGGAAGCATTAAAAGTAACAAGGTAGAGATAGTGGAGAGATCAGAAGATAGGTGCTTTATGGCCTTCTTACGTGAGTTTTGGAGTTCCTTCTGTGAATGATGTTGTGGAATGCTAGTTGAATAATGTAATGAAGAGTTGTCAGCATATGAGTGAATGGGGATGGAGGTGCAGTTGAGAAGGTCGTTAATGAATAATAGGAAGATAATTGGAGATAGGACAGAACCCTGAGGAACACCAGAGTTGATAGGTTGAGGAAGTGAACGGTGGCCGTCCATAACCGCAGCTATGTAACGGCCGGAAAGGATATTAGAGATAAAGGCACAGATAAAGGGAGAGGAGAAGATGGTGTCCCACAGAGTGGAATTGAGAGGAAAGGCCAAGAATGTTGCAGAAATTAATAGTAAGAGTAGATAATAGTGATCCAGAGCAATTTGGCGAGTCGTTGCCAGGGTCAGACCAATGGGGGCATTTCTAGTTCATTAGTAAAGGACGGTTCGTGTTTCCTATTGACTTTTATAGTTATCCCTCTCTATATCTCTGCTTATATGATTTATACAGTACCGGTATATGAATATTGATTTCAAGGCAAAAATAAAATAAAAAACATACATCTGCAGAATGGATTTCCGAAGAGACAAAGAAAAATCTGGTCATTTTTGTAGCCTTGTCCCCTTCCCCTACCAACATTTAATTCATCAAATTATATATCTCTACCCTCTTCCTTTGATATCTCTCTCTCTCTCTCTCTCTCTCTCTCTGAAAGAGAGAGGAAGAGAGAATAAGAGATCAAAGCAACAAAACATATACAACTTTACTACTAACGAATGTGAGGCAGGAAGTGAGGGAGGAGAGGGAGATGAATATATGAACAGAGAGCTGCGGGTGACAGAAGGGGAGTGAGCAAAAAGACAAGAGTGACAAGGAAACATAAAAACAGTATGACAAAGGACATGTAGGGATTATGAAGTGAATTAAGAGTAAGAGAGTGAAGGAAGCACAGATAAGTGAAAGAACATTGACACAGAACAAGCTAAAAAGTAATCCCTAGATAGATATATTGATATAGAGATAGATAGATAGATATATTTATATAATTATTGTGGGAATAAAAAAGGTAAGAAATGCGAGGGTTACGTGTTGCGAAACATGAGTTGATTGGTTGGCTGCTCTGTGTCCTACAAACCCCCTCCACCAATCCGGTGGCACGCACCTGCAGACAAACCTTCGCCCTGGCAGTTTCAGTCAATATATTTTCACAATGGGCAACTTCCCCTTTACGAAACTTCATCCAGGGCGGCCCTGCCCGGTTGTTATTATGAAGAGAGTAGTGTATATATTGGCGACAATGTGAAAGTGGAAGGAAATAAGGAAAACGGGCATCTCAAAGACACCTGGGTACCATCAGCCAATCAGGGGGCAGTGCCACGGCGAGTGTCGGATAGAATAAGCCGCGCCGACAAGTTGCAGCATTACTACAGCTCATTTCCTCACCCCCTACTACTTCCGCTGTCCCCATCCTTGTTTCAATGCATTGCGTGATCAAACTTATTGCTTGTCTCACCTTGCTCTGTTTTCAGGGTATGTATGTTGCAGCACACTCGGCTACCAGATGTATGTATGTTGCAGCACACTCGGCTACCAACAGCTCTAAGAAAGTGTTTGCTTCTTTAAAAGAGGGAACATTTTATTGATAAAGATTCCTTCACAAGTACAGTATCTTCAAATAATATATATCCTAATATATAATTCACACCACCATAACATCATAAATTACAACACTGATTTACCTTCTGCTTTCAATCTGCTGCAGTTGATTATATTGCATTATATGTTTTATTGATAACAAAGACCATACAAGTTTATGACAAGGGGATACATATATATGTATAGCAGTACTGGTTGTTTATAAATACCAAGACCATAGTTCGGTGCATAAAGTATCATATCTGAGAATTATCATTATACTTACGTTAAACTGTTTTCATATCTATTATACTGCAGCAGAGTCACAATATATATAATATAGGCTATACAACTAAGTTGTGAGAGATCCCTACTTTACCCAGTGACAGGTTCACTAGCTTGACAGACCTGACCAACACAGACCTGTACTACTGTCTACCACTTGACTCACAATAGGAAGATTGTGGGTGGGTCCTATTTGGGTCCATAATACAGACATATTCAGGAGCTGCAAATCTGTTATTCGGCACGTGGATAAGACAAGTGACACTGGGGGTGGATTTAGGAGGGGGTATGAGAGTAAAGATATATACATACCAATACATAAATGGATAGTGAAAGGAAGAACATATTGAATAACACAAAATTAAGAGAGAGAGGAAGAAATAATATACCAAAGGAGCACAACACTACAAGAAAAATAGACTACAGACCAAGAGAAGCAACAACAGAAAACGGAGAAAAATTATAATCTGTAGGCGATCAATAGATAAACAAAATAGACAGACAAACAACAGCAGTAAGATTGATAACGAAAGCAGAGGCATGATGGGCGAGTCTTGCCCTAATGATTTGGGAGTCCAGTAATGGTTAGGAAAGAACAGATGAAATTATCAGTTTAGATGATGAAAGGTGTTAACGAATACAAATAATTAGATACATATAGGTGTAGTTATAGCAGAATTCTCAACGTAACTTGCATAGTATTTTAGGGGACGTTATTTTATTTATGTATTATATTATTATTAGCGGTACCCGTATATATATTTGTTTTAGTTTGCTCCATAGACCTCTATCACGCTTGCTAGTTTGCTATCAGATATTATAAAACATTAAGTAACTACTGTCTTTATTACAATACTATATCAGAAGCTTATTAATTACCGGTAGTTATTTTGTAGATATTATATCTCTTGCACCTCACCTATAAGTCAACAACACTTAAAACCAAGAACTAGAGTTATATACGACCAACAATGACCTGACCAATACAGACCTCAGTCATAGAAGTCGTCATATATCGTCCCACAGTTGACCCCCATTGTCAACAAAGAGGTTCATATTTGGAGACAACAGACACGAGGGGTTCACAGACTGGAGGGGACAGAGGAGGAGTTGCCGAGTTAATATGAGGAACACGAAAATATGATAAAAGATATAAGAATGTGATACAGGGGAGAACATATTATTATGATGGAAGGAGTACCGTTACGAGAAGGCAGAACAATGAGACAATACTGAAAGGGAAAGGATGGGGAAAGGAAGGCATGTACAAAAGACGAAGGTGATAAATAAATAATAAACACATATTAAGAGAAAGAAAATATATTAATGGGGTACTTAAAGAGGTTAAGAATGCCTTATGGAGTACGAGAAGAAAGGAACTCCTTAAACATTAAGAAGAAAATGGTTGGAAGAGGGAGACACGAAAGAGGAAGAGGAGAACATCACAAGAAGGATGCTTACAGAAGGAAAGTAGTGTAAAAAGTATGGTTGATGTTGAAGGAAGCGTTTAAGAGTTGGGTAACAGGCCGGACTCAGGATGGAGAGAGGAAGTAATAATATAAAGTAAAGAGGGAGAGAAAGAAAACTATAGGAAGTGTGTGTGTGTGTGTGTGTGTGTGTGTGTGTGTGTGTGTGTGTGTGTGTGTGTGTGTGTGTGTGTGTGTGCAAACAAATTAACAAACACCAACACTCACAAGTTAACGGAGTACCAAGACAAAGCCAAAAAACATAAAATAAACAAAACATAAAATAATAATACACCATTAAGTATAGAAACACCATCAAATAAACAAACACCATCAAGTAGAAACACCATCAAATAATCATACACCATTAAGTATAGAAACACCATCAAATAAACAAACACCATCAAGTAGAAACACCATCAAATAATCATACACCATTAAGTATAGAAACACCATCAAATAAACAAACACCATCAGTAGAAACACCATCAAATAATCATACACCATTAAGTATAGAAACACCATCAAAATAAACAAACACCATCAAGTAGAAACACCATCAAATAATCATACACCATTAAGTATAGAAACACCATCAAATAAACAAACACCATCAAGTAGAAACACCATCAAATAATCATACACCATTAAGTATAGAAACACCATCAAGTAAAAACACCATTGAATAATCATACACCATTAAGTATAGAAACACCATCAAATAAACAAACACCATCAAGTAAAAACACCATTGAATAAAAAAAAAAAAAAAAAAAAAAAAAAAATCAACAAAACACCAAGTAAACAAACGCCAAGTAAACGAACACTAACAAGTAAACAAAGACCAACAAACATCAATAAGTAAACAAATACCAAGTAAAAAAACACCAACAAGTAAACAAAACAATAACCAATAAAATACATCAACAAGTACACACACATTAACACGTAAATATACACCAACAAAATAAAATACCAGAAAAAAAAAAAAAAAAAAAAAAAAAACATCAACAAATATACAAAATCCACAGGCAAACAAACACCAAAAGTAAACAAACACCAACACATAAATAAACGGCACCACACACAAGTCACCATGGTAACAACATAGTATCAATATTTACACTGACTAATGTTGTAACATACACATGTAAACAACAGTAACGTACACGGTATACACTAAGCTCATACGCTCATGTACAACACTGTTTTAGCTTTTGTTTAAACACAAAAGTTACCGGTATATTAATATTTAGAAGTGTCCATATAACCTCATATGTTAAGCCTGGAAAATAGAAACGTACGAATCTTAGACCCAAAATCTTGCCATAATAGTAGCCGACCAGCCTATATACTGTCAGTAAATATTCAAAACACATATTCAATGTGGATTAAAATATGACTGTCCCTCTTTCAACGACTGATATTCAGGTATTACATATAATCTCTCATAATCTCCACAGTACGGTAACCTGCACCTAAAGCGCTTAACACCAGTTCATGTAAACATTCATAAATACATTCCAGAAACTCTAAAAAACATACAAAGTGAATAATGGTACAACAGTCTATATTTACACCATTCAAACATTACTTTTAGGAATTTCATAATACAAAATAGGGGGAAGAGGCTGACAGGGAGGGGAGATGATGCAGATACCAAGAGAGAGAGAGAGTGTGTGTGTGTGTGTGTGTGTGTGTGTGTGTGTGTGTGTGTGTGTGTGTGTGTGTGTGTGTGTGTGTGTGTGTGTGTGTGTGTGTGTGTGAGAGAGAGAGAGAGAGAGAGAGCCAGTGAAGGGGGGGGGGGGGGGGAGCGAGTTAGGTCAAGTCAAGAACAGGAAGGGCAAGGAAACAAAATTAAACAGAGACAATGGTGAACAAATTTGTGTAACTGGAAAGGTATCAGGAAGTGTGATAATAACAAATATTTAAATACAAATAATTATAATTACAATATTACTTGGGTTAATGACAAATCCACTTTTAGATAAGAGTTAAAATACAAATACATAAATTAATGCTTTGAATAAGTTTTAAAAATTTAGTAAATACAAGTTGAGTTAAAAGCGCACCAGTATCAAGAGAGATGTGTGGGAGAAAACAAGATATCGAAATACGATATCGAAGAAACTAACAAACGAGGAAAGACGGAAAGAGAACCCCGGTACAGTAAAGAACAATAAATGACAGAAATAAAAAGAAAATATATTTTTAAGAAAATATAGAAGAAAACAACAACAATAAGTAATAGTATGCTAAGTGTAATCGATATACTATAATATATAAATCAAAGAGTACAAATAATAACCAACACATAATGATAAATCTATATACGATAACAATAAAAATGGGAGTCAGAAGAAACACCTAAATTGAATAGCAATATACATATAAATCGTTATTGGAAGGAAGGGATGAGGGGAGAAATGGCAAAAAGTAGAGGAAGAACGAAAACCCTCGTAGAGAATGAGAGGAGGAGAAATTGAGGCTCCTGAGCTTGGCAAGGGTTGGTGAAAACAGAGAGAGGGATACATGGAGATATCTTATAAACAAACACCAGCTGTAAATAACCATTCACTGCATTATTTATATATATGCTCAGCCATGCATTACATTAACGAAATAATATTATATTCAATGTAGTGCACAGTAATATTTGCTTTACTTAACCCATGTATATTTCTCATGACAGTGGTTCAACCTTAATAATATGTGTACACCATACTGAATATTGACAGCTGGCGGAGAGTGGTGGACAACATTGGGTTGAGGGAGAACTATAGAGCCTGGTGTACTCGTAGATGGTTAGAGAAGATTAATGAAGCATGGACAACATTGGGTTGAGGGAGAACTATAGAGCCTGGTGTACTCGTAGATGGTTGGAGAAGATTAATGAAGCATGGACAACATTAGGCCTATGAGTAGGATTTGGAAGAAGGAAGGGTTTTGGGGAACCGGTAAGCTAGAAGGGTTTGAAAATTTCTTTTTCAATGCGTATGAATGAGACAAAAGGCATGCTGCCTGTAACGAGTGTCTCCCCTAATGCCAACGGAGTGACATATAGCCAAATTCAAGGGAGGTTGGGGTCAACATGCCTGGATACACGAAGTTTAAAGCGGTCTAAGTCATAGGTTGAAGGAAAGATTGATTGAGGGAGAGAGTCCCAGAATTAACTTGTTGAATAGAAGAAAGAATGATAAAATGGGCTAATTCTTAGGTTAGAGAGCAGGACAGAATAGGAGCGAGACTACGTTGAAAGACGGGTGCCTCACACTCTCCGCAAGGGAGAAAATAGTTGTAGAGAGTATTTTTTTTCTAAGTGGTTGAGCAAAGTTGATGAGGTAAGAAAGGGAAAAAGACACCCGAGTATTTCATAAAGCAAGAAGAAAAAGTAAAGGCGGAAGGATGTAAGGCAAAACATGACATAGGGCAGACTGGAAACCAGAAAGGAGAACACAAATGTGGTAGGTTGGAAGCCAGATAAGAGAGAGAGAAACAAAAGGAACCACAACAAGGAACACTGAGAGAAATTGGTAGTAAATTGACAGGAGGATTCATATTCCAGAAATGTGGTAGAGTAGGTTTAATTTGAGGCGGCTGACAACAATAACAGTATACACCGCCAGTCCATTACAAGGATGGTATGTATCTTTGTTCAGTTTGTTCTACTAGGCTTACCTGTTACTGAATATGGATTAATTCGTTATTATTTATGTTAGATTTCCTAAAATAATCTGTTTTATATATATTTTAGTCATATTTGTTATCAGTACCGGTAACAGATCAAATAGTATAGTACTTTTAACTCAGCCCCTCTTGACCCTTAACAACCACATACAATTACACTCATTACCCTATCTCTCTGACCGAGTAAGAATTAGTAGAATATTACAGAAAACAAGTGGATAGTTTTTTTTCCTGAAGTGTAAAAGGAGGAAGGATAAAGAACACACAGGAAAAAAAAAGGAAACGAAAAGGTAAGGAATGGTGTTGATGGAAGGGAAGTGGGAAATATGTCAAAGATAAATGAAGCAGAAAGAAAATCTTAAGACCCTTTCTCCAGGGTCACGGTTGGCTGGGTACAACACAACCCAGAAATAAAGACAACATTCATACTTTTACTCAATACTTATTTTTTTCCCACAGCCGGACAGACAGACAGACACTTTCAGGGTGAGAGTAAACTTAGAATATGCCTGGAGAAAGATTTGGCGCTGATGGTTTCAAGAGAGGCAATGACACACGTGTGGTTGGTGCAGAAACACACACACACACACAAATATATATATATATATATATATATATATATATATATATATATATATATATATATATATATATATATATTAGGAACTTTAATATACTCGTGAGTACTTACAAATACCTTTAGCTCTGGGAAACGAACCTACGATCATTGGAGTAAAAGTCAGGCATCTTACCAGTCATATAATATAAATGCACAATTGTTTTATATACAGGGGCAGTCACGTCAATAATCTTACAGAACTGTAGAAACAGCAAATCTACAATACATTGAATATGAATGCATAATGTTTTGTCAACTGCGAGGGGCGTTGTTGAAATATATAAACGAACTAAATCATTTGTTGCCTCTCATAAATATATCTCACAGGATATTTAGCATTGGATGAAAAGCTAGACAGGCTTGAAGTTTGACAGTTGCAGTATATTAGGGAAAACTAACATAATTCTTACACGATACCTGCGTCGTACCATGGCATTCCAGATACAACTTACGAGGATAGAGTATGCAGCATTCTCAATTACCAAACTTTGCATAGAGCTTTTTCTCTAAACAAAACTTATTTAGCTTCCAAATTTCAACTCGGGGACACACACACACACACACACACACACACACACACACACACACACACACACACACACACACACACACACACACACACACACACACACACACACAACATATATATATATATATACTGTATACTGTATATACTGTATATATATATACTGTATATATATTAATATCTATCTATCTTAAAAGAAAGTGCAAGCAACAATGCAAAGAAAACAACTATAAATGAAGGACGGGAGAAAGGAAGAGAACGAAAATGGGAAAAGGGAAAATAGCAGGGGTAATGGAGTTACAGGAAAAGAGGGAAGATTCATTACTGAGTCTGCCATCTACCTAAAAGCTGTCTGTTGCTGGGTGGAGTCAGGGCTGCTGCTGTTGTTGTTGGTGTTGTTGTTGTTGTTGTTGTTGTTGTTGTTGTTGTTGTTGTTGTTGTTGTTGGTGGTGATAATAATAATGGTTAGGACACAAGTGATGGTGATGATAATAATATGATGGTGGAAGTGTTGGTTATTTTGGTGACGGGAGCAGCCAATATTATAGCAACAGTCAAGTAAACACAGAACAGCCAAACTCCACAAAACACAAGAGAGTGTCATGGTTGGAGGATCAGGAGAGATTTACCAACACTGGAGTTGCACTTGGTCAAACACTACACCTTACTGTGACACCTATTGAACAGTGCTCTCTCTCTCTCTCTCTCTCTCTCTCTCTGTCTTGAGAGAGAGTCACTCCTCCCCCCCCACACACACACACAAACACACAGACAATCACACACTTAACTTTTATAAGTTGTTCCTTTTCCTTTTCTTAATCCTACACCATTTTCCAGCTTGGCATGTAACCTAATAACTTTGGTCAAAATATCGAGAGGTACCGGTACCGACACCTGTTAGTAGGAAACGGACTTTCTTCTAATTCTAGCTCTCATCCCCAGGACTCCAAAGAACCTTGTGTGTGTGTGTGTGTATTCACTTGCTTGTTCGTCAAGGGGAATCCACGCAATGCGAGCTAAGCTCATTATTATCGCGCCTCCTTAACTGGGAATGCATTGCGTGAAATGCATGTTAAGTGTTTATGTATCGTTGGAATGGCTGTGGATGTGTTTGTAGTCCGGTTTTTCGCCAATTGGCGACACCCTGGAAACGAAGGCTGTGGTTACTCTGTACGGTACCAGTCTCACTACGGTACCAGTCTCACCCGAAGGCTTAGGTTGACCAGCTAGCTTAGGTTGACCAGTTCGATACACCATCTCACCTTGTAACCGATCACCAACCCTAGATGGGACGTCAACAACTTCGTCCACTTATACCAGGTTCCTATTTTATACTGCTAAGGTTAACCGAGGCTACAACCGGTAGTAGAACTGCCCAATGTGTGTGTGTGTGAGCGCGTGTGCGTGTGTGTGTGTGAGCGCGTGTGCGTGTGTGTGTGCGCGTGTGTGTGTGTGTGCGCGCGCGCGCGGAAAGAGAAGGGCCGTGAAGGATAAATAAAGGGGAAATACTGTGTATGTGGAGCTAGGAAGTGGAAAATCATAGGTAGCTACATAC
>CM064573.1:68241452-68357823 GCA_032716605.1 Paralithodes platypus
ATTGAAGGAGACAGAAGCAACGTCACACAGAAACAATTGTATAAATTCATGAAAATATCCCGTGTTGGTTTTGGTACAGGGAAGGGAATGGAATTGGAAATTCGAGCAATGACTTTGGTTGTGTTTGTTCATTTTGTGTTTTTGTTTGTTTTATATTGTTTTTTGCGTAGTGTGTGTGTGTAGGCTATCGTAGACTGTTGTAAGTGTAAACAAACATTATGTATTACTTTAGATATCTTAATATATCCATATTTATGTGTAAATGCGTAACCATAACTAGTTCATTCCATCTTTTGGTTCTTTACTCCTCCATTAAGGTTATTGTGAACCTTTGATGTTGACTTTGTGTTACCTTCACAATGACACACTTCAATTGGAGATACCGTAAAGTCTGTGCTACTAATACACTATATTGTTCCTGACCTCTCAAATGACTGTTCACCTCTCGCCTTATCTTCTTACAATACCGTATTCTCTATCCTGGCCAGTTATGCAGCTTATTTACTTACTATCATAACCACTGTAATGATTGTTGGTCTTCTTTATTAACTGTGGTAAAGAACATTTCCACAGCCTAAGTATTGTGGTTTACTGTCGCTCATTCCTATATCATCCCATAATATCCAATTCATATCCCAACATTTACCTCAATATATACAGTATATATATAGCTGTTACCCAAGATCTTTCCTTTGCTTTTCAATTTGTATTACCAATATCTCCCAAAGTTCCTTCTTGTCTCTCTCTTTATATGTACGTTATGTAATTATCGTTAGTTTTCTCTGTTTTATTGTATCCAGTCCTACCTCCTGTCTTCCATAATTTTTTTTTTCCTTTTTCTGTCCATCCCATTCCATTATATCATGAATTTTCCTCTTTCCTTCCATTTCTGTTAATATTTTGTGTAACTCGAACCTTCAGCTGGCGTCAGTATATTGTGTGACAGGTCACTGCAGGGTTCAATATTTCTAGATGTCAGAAAATGTTTGGCGAATTCCTAAAGCGATCAAACAAGTCACACTATATACTATACTGTATATATATATATATATTGAGAATATATCACAAATACACGTGAGCCACTAAATGTTTCTAGTCTCTCAGTGGGGATCGAACCATCGACCATCAGGATGATAGCCGACGCTTTAATCAATTACACCACGGCAGTTACACCACAATTACACAATTACACCACGGCAGTTTTAGACTGCCGTGGTGTAATTGATTAAAGCGTCTGCTATCATCCTGATGGTCGATGGTTCGATCCCCACTGAGAGACTAGAAACATATATATATATATATATATATATATATATATATATATATATATATGGGGATCTGAGTATTATTAAAAGAACATGTCAATTAAATATGTAGCCACAATCTTGTAATTGTGGCTGCATATTTTAATTGACATATGTTCTTTAAAAATACTCAGATCCGCCATTATATCCCATAAAGCTGGAGTTGAAGCAAACCTCTCTAGTCATGGTATTTTTATCTTTGCATGACCTTTGACAACCACTGTGTTGGATACAATATTTTAACTGTTTTTATATTGCTTTCTTATTGCATTTTAAACTAAACCTTGTGAGTTTGTCCATGCTACTAGTCTTACTTATATATATATATATATATATATATATATATATATATATATAAACTATTTAAATTGTTCTTATAATACAAGCATTTTACCTTACCTCTGACCTCTTCCGCTAGTAATTTCACCCCAGCCTTAATAACATCATTCATCATCATCATTGATTGACTCTCATGTTCATCAATCATCATCATAAGAGCTACATGTTCAAGACTCAACCATCACACGCGAAGTCAGATTCAGTAACAATCATCAGCACGTAACAGTGTACCAGTGATCAGTGGTCCGTTATATAAATTGGTTATCATTTCATTTGCTTGCTGTGTGGCACCTTTTTCGTTATTATTTGGGTCTTAAGGGGAGGTTTTTAGTTGATTCCCTAGACTTCCATCAAGCTTAAAATTACTCACCCTTGATTTCAAGATAAATTTGTAAATTTTTCGGTAGAAAAATTTCTCGGCCGAAGGCCGGTGCCCCTTAAATTTCAGGCTCGCTATCGCTCGCCAGGAAAAAAACTAGACACCTAAATGGCACGAATGGTCTTAAAATTGACAGAAATGGGGCGAGGGTTCTTAAAATCGCCAAACTAATGGGGCAAGCGTCTTTAAATCTCACAAGCAATGAAGCTAAACATGAGGGAGAAATAGGTTCAGAAAAAAATCCTCCAGGTGGAAATCTCCCCTTAAACTTACTTGCACGTCACCTCTTCCGCCTCTTCTCTCCTCCCCCTCCCTTCTCCTTCTTCTCCTCCTCCCCCTCCCTTCTCCTTTTTCTCCTCCTCCTCCTCCCCCTCCCTTCTCCTCCTCCTCCTCCTCCTCCTCCTCCTCCTCCTCCTCCTCATCCCCTCCTCCCTCTCCTTTTTCTCCTCCTCCTCCTCCTCCTCCTCCTCCTCCCTTCTCCTTTTCTCCTTCTCCTCCTCCCTCCTCCTTCTCCTTCTTCTCATCCACCTCCTCCATCCCCCCCTCCCCCTCCCTTCTCCTTTTTTCTCCTCCTCCTCCTCCTCCTCCTCCTCCTCCTCCTCCTCCTCCTCCTCTTTCAAGCCCAACTACCATCGTCAGTAGATACATAATCTCCACAAACCTCTAAGTAACCACATATAATAACTCCTAGTACCGGGACAGTAACCACATATAATAACTCCTAGTACCGGGACAGTAACCACATATAATAACTCCTAGTACCGGGACAGTAACCACATATAATAACTCCCTCGAGGACCGGGAACAGTCACCGCACATAATAATACCTCCTATCTCACCGGTACAACACGTAACCACATATAATAACTCCTAGTACCGGGACAGTAACCACATATAATAACTCCTAGTACCGGGACAGTATTAGTATTCTGAATACCCAAACCACTTAATACACCATGGCGTTTACCGTAATCAAAACAAAGTATCATATTTCACCTTAGTATTATGGCAAACTACAACCACACATTATTTGACCTTAGTAGTATGGCAAACTACAACCACACATTATTTGACCTTAGTATTATGGCAAACTACAACCACACATTATTTAACTACAACCACACATTATTTAACTACAACCACACATTATTTGACCTTAGTATTATGGCAAACTACAACCACACATTATTTGACCTTAGTATTATGGCAAACTACAACCACACATTATTTGACCTTAGTATTATGACAAACTACAACCACACATTATTTAACTACAACCACACATTATTTGACCTTAGTATTATGGCAAACTACAACCACACATTATTTAACTACAACCACACATTATTTTAACTACAACCACACATTATTTCAACTACAACCGCACATATTTAACTAACACCACACATTATTTAACTACAACCACACATTATTTAACTACAACCACACATTATTTAACTACAACCACACATTATTTAACTACAACCACACATTATTTAACTATACTGTAACTATAGGCTACAACCATCGACAGGTAACTAAACCATTGAATTAACCACCATCTGTCTATCAACACACCAAGACAACCAACACATATAACCATGACCAGCTTCGTTAAGGAGAGACTGACCGTTTGTTTGGTCTATTAATTCATTTATTCATATATTGTTTTAGTTTCCTCCCTAGACCTCCATCAAGCTTAGAAAAACACCCCCTAGAACCCCCTTCAAGATAAATTTGTAAATTTTTCGGTAGAAAATTTTACCGGCCAAAGGCCGGTTCCTCTTTAAATTGCAGGCTCGCTATCGCTCGCCAGGAAAAAATTGACACCTAAATGGCACGAAAGGTCTTATAATTGACAACGAAATGGGGCGCAAGGTGTTAAAATCGCCAAACTAATGGTCCGAACTTCTTATAATCTCAAAACTAGTGGGTTAGCGCTAAACATTAGGTGAAGGGGGTCCAGAAAAACGATCTGCCTCCCCTTAAGACGCTATTGTATCTCGTTCACCTTAATAACAGACCCTGACTGCATTGCCTGGGGGAAACTGGTTGTATTGTTGCTGAGAGAGATATGTTTACATAGCTTTACATGTATACACTGAGCATAATAATTGTACGATCCCAGCGAGGTGACCAGGGTTTAATAATACTAGAGATAACAAACCCCATAATTAGAGTAGAATGAGAGAGAGAGAGAGAGAGAGAGAGAGAGAGAGAGAGAGAGAGAGAGAGAGAGAGAGAGAGAGAGAGAGAGAGAGAGAGAGAGAGCTAGCACATCAAAGGTGCCGCTTATACATAATTGATCTCGCCTACACACTCACACACTACCACACACGCGTCTACATCATATGATGAATATTACAAACTTTATATTCTCCTGTAAAGAAATGTCATAGGATATGACATAGGTATATTTAGCGTCATATTCTCTATGTAGCATATGAATTTGATGAATGATTGGTAATGAAATATATAGAGTAATAACTAAAAGGCAAAAAAAAAGTGTCCATTGCTCCCTATAGATGGTCCACAATACCACACTCTACCTGTGTATTTATTATTACACTAATTGTAGTTATGTCAGAAGTATAGACAACTTACGCATTGAGTTACGGTGATTATGGTTTAGAAGTATACTAGCCAATCAATAATTCTTAACCAACCTTGTATAATTATGTCTTCCAAACTCAGCTTAACACAACAATAAACGGGCAGTAAGTCGATCGGGTAGATTATAAGAATAACTTCAGGGGAGACTGACAGTTTGTTTGGTCTATTAATTCATGTAATCATATATATTTTTAGTTTCCTCCTTAGACCTCCAGCAAGCTTAGAAAAACACCCCCTAGGGAACCCCCCCCCCCCCTTCAAGATAAATTTGTACATTTTACGGAAGAAAAATTTCCCGGCCGAAGGCCGGTTCCTCTTAAAATTGCAGGCTCGCTATCGCTCCGCCCATGAAATATCGACACCTAAATGGCACGAAAGGGTCTAGTATAATTTGACAAACCGAAATGGGGCGAAAGGTTGTTAACATCGGCCAAAAAAAACTAATGGTCCGAACTTCTTATAATCTCAAAACTAGTGGGGCTAAACATTAGGGAGAAGGGGGTCCAGAAAAACTGTCTGCCTGCCCTTAATGGTGTTACTGATGTTGGCCCTGGTCATGGCCATGTGGCAAAGATCGTGCATGTCAGTGGCCGTATTTTTCTCCTATTCGGTATGGATTAACCCATTCTGTACCGGCAACGGATTTTTAGCTTCATGTTAGCTATATTTAGTCGATTTTGTGTAGTTTAAGAAGGATCTTTGGTAGTAAAAACGGTTCGGTGAGATAGTTCGAAACCTGTTAATTGCAATAGGCCCCTTTTAAACTGAATACAATCGTCTAACAGTTGCCAGAATATAATGCCAAATATGTCACCGGTTTTGACTGGGTTAAGAGGGGATCCTCTGCCGCCGCCGTACATCAATTTGTTTTATAGTCGTAAACTTTATATACTTAATTTCTGTAGATTTTCAAGGGGCTAGGTCCCCCTACTTGTAATATTCTGGGAGCCATACACCTAGCAGCCAAGTTCGTTATAATTATTATTATATATTTATATATTTTTATACTTATTGCATCTTCATATATATATATATATATTTATATATATATATATATATATATATATATATATATATAATACATAAATAAGATATATTATATATATATATATATATATATATATATGTAGCGTGTGCATCCAGAACCAAGTATCATATACTCCACTGTCCATCACTTCTTCAGAAAGAATGTTAAACTGTAACAATATTGGCTCACTGCTCCTGCTCTTACACACATTGTCACTCAACATAAAGGTTACTCTGTCTGAGATTCCATGTTGGTATTCATGATTTTGCACGATAGCATGAAAAAAGTTAAATGTAAACAGTGAGAGTAACAGTAACAGTGAGTACAGATTTGGGTCACAGAGAAAATATGTCCAGACTATCATACAATATGAACACTTCAACAAGGAGCTCACCATGTTTATGTTATGATCTCGGTGGGTCGGCAGTGTTGATAGTCTACCTTGGACTCAAACACAGTACAAAGTATAACAATATTGTATATGGATTTCAAATTGAATGTTCTCGTAAAACCAGCTATAGACTTGTAGACTTTTAATTTTATATTAGAACATATATACAATAAACAACCTACTCTAAAAGTAAGGAAACAGAGAACAAATATCTAAAGACAACAGGCAGTCTTTTTATTATTTTTGTTTTTCTTTACTCTCTCTCTCTCTCTCTTATTCCACTGAAACAACAGCATCGGTGGAATAAAGAGCCATTATTCCACCGATGCTGTTGTTTCAGTGGAATAATGGCTCTTTGAGCAGTATGTATCGCCTTGCTAGTGGTTGTCCCCTCACAGGATGGGGGGCGCTGCTCAATAAACTCGCCCCTCGGGGCAAAATCAAAATCAAATCTCTCCTCGTCAATCTCTCCTCTCCCCGTATTCTCTCTCTCTCATCCCCTCGTCTCTCGGTCTCCTCACCTCCGAACCTCTCATTCTCTCCTCTCCCTCCTCCTCTCTCTCTGTCTATCTCCTCCCTCTCCTCTCTCTCTCTGTCCCTCTCTCTCTCCTCCTCCCTCTCCTCTCTCTCTCTCTCTCCGCTCTCGTCATCTCTCTCCGTCTCTCTCTCACTCTCTCCTTCTCTACCATCTCATCGTCCTCTCCTCCCTCTCTCCTCCTCTCTCTCTCTCTCTCTCTCTCTCTCTCTCTCTCTCTCTCTCAGTACACGACCTTCCATCCTTCTATTTACATTATATGTCTACCATTATATTTCTATCTTGGTCCTTGACCCCATTTTCTATTCAAAGTTATCGAAATGTTGCTGATAATTGTGTTATGAGGTGATGAAATATATGTGTTTGATAACAATGAAGCATAATGACAAGGGCATATTGATATAGCTTTGATACTATGAAGATCTTTGATATAAACACGTTTTAAAATTATATATACCAGTTTATATATATATATACATATATATTATATATGTACCGTATATACCGTATATATATAAACTGGTATATAATAATTATCATAATAATACATAATCATAATAACAATCTTCTTTTCGTTAACCACTTCCTTCTTTAGGTCGCTGAACTATATAATCAAACCTGTTTTTAAGACGACTAGAACATATTTTAGGCTATATACTGTAGGCGGGGTCATCACATCAACATCGAAGGTTACCGTACGGTAGTCATTTAATACTATTTTCGAATTTGGAAATAGTACAATGTTTAAGTGTTAAATAATTAGGACAATTATTGATATATTGTAGCTAACGAATGGAATGTATGGGAGTATAATATACACAGACAATGTGGTATAAGAAAACACTCGAAGAAAGAAATGCACGAGAGTTCAATAAAATTATAAGAAAACAAATATATGTTTTTGAGTCTAAATGCATAGTCCTTGTGTAGCTGTATCGTCTGTTATGTGGGGGTGTAGCAGTAAGGCTTCCCAGACATGATAAACACTGACTAAGTCCCAGACATTATACAGTATATCAGGCTGCTGCGGGAGGTGGGGGGGTAGAGGGAGTACTGGATGGAGGAGGTGAGGGAGGAACAGAAGAATATAATGGGGAAGAAGGAGGAGGAGGAATGCAGAAGGAAATAGTAGGAGGATTATAAGATCATTAGTGGTAGATGAGGTGGAAGATTATATTAATAAGGAAGTAAGTATGGAGAGAATGAATCGAGTATTTGGATAGATATACAAGATGTGCACATAGTTGAGATGAATATAAAGAAGTTTTAGAAACAAATGGTGAACTCGTGTGAAGATAAGCCGTGGGTGGGGTACAGGAATGAGCGATCTGAAGTGGTAATAGTGTAGTAGTGGATTAACGTATACATGACGCTATCAAGTTAATGGTGCATATAGAAGCAACTACCCACCACCATCACCAACCAATCATCACTACTAACCTCTCACCAAGCATCACACTGCCACTATTCACTACTACTACAATCATCACACAAAGCATCATCACTACCACTAAAGCTATCATTTCCTCATCACTACCTAGACCATCACCACAACTACCACACCACCATCATAAAGACCTCACGAACCAACATCACCACTTCCACTGTTACCTCACACACACCCAGCAATGTCCTGAGAGAGAGAGAGAGAGAGAGAGAGAGAGAGAGAGAGAGAGAGAGAGAGAGAGAGAGGAGGAGAGAGAGAGAGGAGAGAGAAGAGAGAGAGAGAGAGAGAGAGAGATGAGAGAGGAGAGAGAGAGAGAGAGGAGGGAGTAGATAAGAGAGAGAGAGAGAGAGAGAGAGAGAGAGAGAGAGAGAGAGAGAGAGAGAGAGAGAGAGAGAGAGAGAGAGAGAGAGAGAGAGAGAGAGAGAGAGAGAGAGAGAGAGAGAGAGAGAGAGAGAGAGGAGAGAGAGAGAGATGCGAGAGATAGAGCAGAGAGAAGAGAGAGAGAGAGAGAGAGAGAGAGAGGAGAAGAGAGAAGAGAGAGAGAGAGAGATAGAGGAGAGAGAGAGAGAGAGAGAGAGATAGAGAGAGAGAGAGAGAGAGAGAAGAAGAGAAGGAGGAGGAAGAGAAGAGAAAAGAGAGAGAAGAGAGGGGGAAGAAGAGAGAGGGGAGAGAGAGAGAGAGAGAGAGAGTCCACCAGTTTCAAGGGAATCCATTCAGAGGAGGGAAGTTCTTGAGGAGGAAACGTGTCCAGAAAAAAATGAATTAGGGAGTTTGTAGACGTGAGGAGGTTGATAATGGAGAGAGATGAGGAAGGTGACTGGGGTGATCAGGGGGAGGTGGAGAAAGGGAAATCAGAAATGAGATGAACGAAAGAAAATTATTGCAGGTAAAGTGAAAGATAATGAAAAATGGAAAAAAGGAAACATATATATTTGATTTAAAGAGAAGGAACATGAAACAATCCTGATATAGAGCAGAAAGATAAATGAAAATCGCATTTCCACACACATTAAGGCGTCGCGTGTGTAACCGCAAGGTCGAGGGTTCATATCCACCAGAATTCTGAAGTTTTTTTCGGCCATCACAATGGTGATGATTGTCCCTTCCTAGTCAAGCTGCTCAACTATCAGCTTGTGTTAGCCTACACGTACTTTTCATAAGTGCATCTGCGTATGTACCATTGTGGGAATCCAGGCACCTCACGGTCGCCAAAGGTCTCATGTGACGTCGCACTGTACCTAGGTTAAGAAAAACTATAGATTTTCAGCCTCAGAGCTGAAAATGATGTCTACAAGCTACCTTTACTGTCTTCCCTTACCGTTCTATACTGTGATTTGTGTGGCAAACTTTACTGTGCACAACACTAAGTCTTAACACACACACTTTCCCCTTTCCAGACTTTTTAAGTAAGCCCCTCCCTCCTTCTTTCTCATCTTCCCAACATCCTGTTGCCTCCATACATTTTTATAAATCTTATCCTATTTGCAAATCTTCTTATTCAATCTTCTGCTAATTTCATGCACTTGCCTGCATCTTCTACCTCCGTACATCGTCCGGTTATTTTCTTAGAACATAAGAACATAAGAAAATGGGAGTCTGCAGAAAGCCGATTGGCCTAAGCAAGGCAGATCCCTGTCCCACACAACCCCAATTACAAAGCCCAATTATAGGCTCAACACTCTAATACCCTGAGGATCATCTTACCAAAACGGTTCTTCCTCAGTCTCTCTTTCTTCCATTTTACCATTCATCTATTCTCTTCTTAGTTTCCCTCTTAATGTTTCCATTCTCTTGTTGATCAACACATTAAATTGGAACGTTTAGATAGGACACCCCGGAATCTTTATTTATTTCAAAGATATATATCTTTACTGTTTGAGATTGTCCTTTTCTTCGCTTGCCATATTTCGTCCGCTCCTCTCTCTGTCCTATTGTATATCCCCATATATTTGTTTATTATGTCCTGTGTCCTGCTGTATGTTTGTTTATTATGTCCTGTGTCCTGCTGTATGTTTGTTTATTATGTCCTGTGTCCTGCTGTATGTTTGCAGTTCCTATGTTTCCTGTTATTAGGTTTGCAGTTTGTGTGTCCCCTCGTATAGGTTTTCCCATTCAGCATTTTCCTTTTATATTTTAGCATCACCATCTTGACCATCATTATCTTCACCTGATATTGGTGTTTGCCTCCTCCACCTCCTATACTCCTCTCGTACTTTGTTGTCCCAGTCTTCACATCAACACGGGTCTCATATGTCTTAATTACCGTCAACTCTCATTACTCACTTCACCTGCTAATTAACACCTCTACTGTCTCTCTTAATAATATATTACCTCCTTAACTTGTGGCTCTAAGTTATTTATGTTCTGACAAAGTACAGTCACGCTCAAAAGTCGTGTTCCACCTTAATGATTCCGAGTAAATATTACTTAATACCCCGAGTGTAATATGAAGATAAAACCATCAAGTTTATGTGACTAAATGCATTCTTATTGTTTGTATGTATATATATACAACTTGTGTAGGTAGGTCAGGAGGTTTGACCGTGGCTGTACCATCAGAGGTCATGTGTGTATAAAGTTCAGCAACCTTCTAAAGCTGTGACATTTTATAATCAACTTGAAAGGTATTATGTTCACTCGGTCTGTTTCCCTTTGTCGATTAACTCAACGTATACTCAAACAATTACTACCTGACCATTGTTCATAAGCGTTACAGAGATAATACGGTACCGTATACCCTTGAAACTAGCCCCTGCCTCCCTCTCTTTAAACTTAGACTAATCATTTTAAAGTACGGTACCGGTACATGAAGCTATTGCAGCTTTTCGTGTTATCATATTATGAAATTTATGCAAAGACTTTATATACATTTTTCAAATTACACTAATTATGTCTACAAGCCGCCTTCACTGTGTTCCCTTGCCGTTCATTACTGTGAGTTGTGTGGCAATCTTTAACGTGCACAGCAGTAAGCCTTAATTATGGAAGCGACTTGGAAACAAATGTTACAAAATTCCCAGTGGTATTATGATTTACGTGCGTGATTTTTAACCGTGTGATGGAAAGGCTTGCTCTTGCTGCCATTTACAGTATATCATAGCTATATATAATGTAGGAGAGAGAGAGTGTACAATGTAGTACAAAGGAAATCAAGCAACAACAGGTCTAGTGACCCTTCTAGGCTGCTTGTCCTCCAAAACACTGAGGATCAAGTGTCCAAACAGTGGTTTAGAGTGGGTAAGGGAACATTGGAAAGGGAACTAATGTCCGTGGTAGGATTAGGAAGTTAGTAGGGGACAGATGGGTTAGTAACTGAGGGGAGGATAAAATACAGTTATTCATTTACAAACGCAGTCAGTCGCGGGTTAAGAACCCCTTGAGGCGGTTGAGCACACCCAGCTTCTGGGAGGCTGCCTTAGCAAGACTGGTAGTATGGTCCTTCCAAGTGAGAGCAGAAGAAAAGAAGACACCGATAATACTAAGAGAAGATGAAGGGTTGATTTTTGTATTGTTGAAGTGTAAGGGATAGTCCTCTGGGAATTCACGACGATTAGATAGATGGATAAATTGGGTTTTGGAAGCATTAATGGCAACAAGGTGTTTTCTGCCCCAATTGGAAATAGTATTTAGATCAGAAGATAAGTGTTCTATGGCTTCATTACGTTTGTTTTTGAGGGATTGCTTGCTTAGTCGCCTGCACATAAATGGATGGGACTGGAGGTACAGTTGAGAAGATCATTTATTAGAAAGAGAATGGGAGAAAGGACACTTTAAGGGGAGGTTTTTAGTGTGTTTCCTAAACTTCCATCAAGCTTAAAATTACACCCCCTTGACCCCCTTTCAAGATAAATTTGTACATTTTTCGGTAGAAAAATGACCCGGTCGAAGGCCGATTCCTCTTAAATTACAGGCTCGCTGTCGCTCGCCAGGAAAAAATTGACACCTAAATGGGACGAAAGGTCTTAAAAGTGACATTAATGGGGTGAAACTTCTTAAAATCGCCCAACTAATGGGGCGAACATCTTAAAACTTCAAAAGCGATGGGGCTAAACATAAGGGAGAAAGGGGTAAAGAAAAAAATCCCTCAAGTGGAAATCTCCCCTTAGCCTAGAGGTTGATTCTGCACTTGTTAATGTTTGTATTTGTAACTTGCTTGCCACTATACTGGTAACCTAGAGCCTGTCTTGTAGAGGAGTATGTGTGACTGTATTTGTATGTACACTCGGATACCATAGTTTCTAGCCCACTCATAAGAATTCGTGGACCCTTTCTGTTTTTCTTTATGCAATTATAACTGTCTGGATTGATTTTTGGATAGAACTTGCTTTTCAATAAATGGTATATATAGTTTAGTAGTTGATTTATAGACAATTATATTAATAAATTGGTTTCCAGAGATATACTTCCATAATTATAAATAGGTGAAATCCACGAATATATATGAGTGGCCTAGAGACTATGGTATCCGAGTGTACCGGTAGGCCGATTATTATAATTTAATTTGTCCTCGTATTGTATGTACCCTTTGAATTTGCAGTTTTTCTCCTTCTATCTTCCTGTAAGTGAAGAAATGATTACCATAGCTTGATAATATTGATTTGATGGTTTCAGCTGTGAGATTGTATTATACGGTATGTGTGTCAAACAAATGAACGTAGTCTGACCGAAATAAAGAGAGAGTAGTGCTATGGTAGGCTTGTGAATGTATGATATAGCTTCGGTGAGTTGGTTGTTAGTCAAGGCTGTAAAACACGACCACAAACTCAGTGCTGCATCACAAATACGGATTAAGTTCACTTGGTTCACTGAACTTTAGTAAAGGAGTAGGGTAGTATATGTATTTTTAATGTTGTTTGGTATTAAAGGACTAATGGTACTTTTATGTCTATATTTTTGATGCAGGATACTAATGAAAGGTTATAAGGGATATGTTAAGGGGAAGTATTTACTTTGTTCCCTAGACCTCTATCAAGCTTAAAATTACACCCCCTGGACCCCCTTTCAAGATAAATTTGTACATTTTTCGGTAGAACAAATTTCCCGGCCGAAGGCCGGTTCCTCTTAAATTACAGGCTCGCTATCGCTCGCCAGGAAAATATTGACACCTAAATGGCACGAAAGTTCTTAAAATTGACAGAAATGGGGCGAAAGTTTTTAAAATCGCCAAACTAAAGGGGGCAAGCGTCTTAAAATATACAAAGCAATGGGGTTAAACATGAGAGAGAAAGGGGTCCAGAAAAAAATCCCTCAAGTGGAAATCTCCCCTTAACCTATAGGGTGTTTGGTACTGACATGAGTGATCTGTATAATTGGTTTCATGTTATGTGTGTATGGTCCAGCGTGTGAGTGTTGAGTGAACCTAACTGGGCCGTTAAACCTAGTGAAAGATGTAACATACCGGTACTGTAACTGTATCTCCTTCACTAAGACGTGAGAGCGTTTTGAATGGCATACAATGGTCTAATGCTAGTATTAATAAATGCAACAGACATCGTTCTGAAGGCATATACATAAACCTACCCACTAAATGTCATCATAAAATGAGCATTGATAAAGAAATGGAAGTAAAAGAAAACATGACAAATCAAATAATCCGTTCCCTTTCATCGTCAAATAATTTAATCTTCTCAACAACTGTCAGTGTCCGTCATAAAAACTAAACTGATCATTAAAATTATAATTGCAAGTCATGAATATTCCGACCTCATCCATACCGGAGTCCACGGAAATAAAAGTTGCTGTGCGAATTAACTGGGACTTTTAAATATGGGTCAACGCAATTTGTCGAGTTTAAAAAGTTTGGATTTGACTTAGTAGCATAATATATATAGCATTTATTGATGTTTGTCGTCATGTATATTAGCATATAGCCTTTACTTATTATTAGATTTCATATTATGGTATCATGTACAGTATTATTTAAAACTGTTATCTGCTTGTGATACGTACCATACCAGCAACGACACACACACACACACACACACACACACACACACACACACACACACACACACACACACACACACACACACACACACACACACACACACACACACACACACACACACACACACACACACACACACACACACACACGTAATTATCACTCATCAATATTGAATAACTTAAAAATATATGTGTTCTTCTCCTGTCACCACTTTTTCCTTTCTTGTGTCTCTTGCTGATCCTCCCTACCCCTAATGTGATGGCTGGCTACTGACTGACCAAATATAACACAATAACAAGCTTCCATAATATGCACGAGGTTGGTGTAACAAAAGTGACACACAAGAACAACACCAGATAGTGACTCGGTAATTGGAACAGTCAGCTAACGAGAGACTGTACCGGTACCATAATGACTGGTTAATCTCCAGGGTACCAATATGGCTGCCAAAATGATTAGGTGTTGAGCAGAGTAATAATATGACGGCCGGATTTAGTATACCCGGTAACCTAATTATTTCATTAAACTCCCAACACCAAAAATATCATAATTAAATTAATGAAAGCCTGTGATCCTCCCGGGATTTGAACCTGGGACACTACATATAGACATTAAGGGGAGGTTTTTAGTGTGTTTCTTAAGACTTCCATCAAACTTGAAATTACACCCCCTTTCAAGATAAATTAGTACTCTTTAAGGTAGAAAAAAAAGAATGTCCCGGCCGTAGGCCGATTCCTCTTAAATTACCGGCTCCCTATCGCTCGCCAGGAAAAAATCGACACCTAAATGGCACGAAAGGTCTTAAAGGTGACATAAATGGGGCGAAAGTTCTAAAAATCGCCAAATTAATGGGGCGAACGTCTTAAAATTTCAAAAGCAATGGGGCTAAACATGAGGGAGAAAGGGGTCCAGAAAATAATCCCTCAAGTGTAAATCTCGCCCTTAAACACACTAACCATTACACCGCGTAGACAGGAACCACAGGACCTGCAACATATACTTTACCGGTATATTGAAGCCCCTTGTTTAAATTGTGTCCACCATGTAGAATAGGCTCGGCTGTCTGTCATGCAGGTAGATTGAGTCACAGCATATCTTACACTCTCACCAGATCTAGTTTATAGATTCGAGTAAGTATTTGTTTATCTCGCTAAAGCGTAACCTTGCAGTGTGTCTGGAATTAATTTCTATAAACGATAATAATGCGACAGAGGTGCATGGGGGCGGTTCGTTCGTGGCCACCCCTTCGGGAATCACGGCGTCAGACAATAGATAGATAGATAGATAGATTAATGATTTATAGGTCACCTGACGTTATCATGAAGACAACAATAACACATATATACAACCTTCAGATCTTAGTGAGGCTATCAGTTTATCAGACAACCACACACACCATGCAGGTAGGCTATCTCACCTTCCCTGTCTGGACTAGGATACCTTGGGTTGACAACTAACATACATCTATCGTGATATAAACAAGTACAACACGACCTACAACTGACCCAGGCTGGAATTATTGACCAGTTGTTGTTATGTGGTTGAGTAAAGCCGGTGTGACACGAGCGCTTTTTCCGGTAATTTTCGACGAGTGACTTGTTTTCTCTTGATATGTTAAGGCTTTCTCACACTGGAATCATACAAATTGACGGAGAAATTGTTTGTGTGACACCGTCTTAAGGGGAGATGGGCCACTTTTTGGGCGATTTTTGCATGTATTCATTATTTTTCTAGTTTCCTCCCTAGACCTCCATCAAATTAAAAAAAATACATCCATTAGATCCCCCTTCTAGATTAATTTGTACAATTTTTGGTAGAAAAATTTCCCGGCCAAAGGCCGGTTCTTCCAACATTACAGGCTCACTTTCGTTAGCCAGGGAAAAAATCGACACCTAAATAGCACGAAGGTCTAAATATTGACGAAGAAATTGGGCGAAAGGTCTTAAAATCGACTAACTAATGGGGCAAACATCTTAACATCTGAAAACTAATGGGGCTAAACATGAGGGAGAAAGTGGTCCAGAAAAGCGGCCCCTCTCCCCTTCATATAAGTAGCCCCCAGTGTGTTATCCTGTGTTGGAAATACCTTGCATTATCTTGACCACCAAGCAATAACATGGGGCTATCCAGTATCCTATAGCATTAAGGGGAGGTTTCTAGTTTGTTTCCATTAAGGGGAGGTTTCTAGTTTGTTTCCATTAAGGGGAGGTTTCTAGTTTGTTTCCTACTCCTCCAGCGATCTTAAAATTTCACCCCCTTGACCCCCTTTCAAGATAAATTTGTACATTTTTCGGTAGAAAAATGTCCCGGCCGAAGGCCGATTACTCTTAAATTACAGGCTCGCCAGGATAAAATCGACAACTAAATGGCACGAAAGGTCTTAAAATTGACAGAATGGGGCGGAAATTCTTAAAAATCACCAAACTAATGGGGCAAACGTCTTAAAATCTCAAAAGCAATGGGGCTAAACATGCGGGAGAAAGGGGTCAAGAAAAAAGTCCCTCAAGTGGATATCTCCCCTTAATGGACCGTTTGTGGCTCGACTCCATGTTATTAACCCCTTCAACACCATGACGCCTTTTTACGTTTGATTCGGGCTAATATTCGACGATGTTATGCAGTTTAGGAAGGACCTATGTTATTAAGAGGGTTTATGGAGATCTTATTTACCCATATATAAGTCGTAGATGTAAATTATATACTAAAGAAAATCGGCAAATGGTTACCAGAATATGATGACCATTACGTAATGATGGCGAAGGGGTTAAGTGCCACAAAGTGTCTCAGTCATTTATGGTGTAGATTGTAACACAGCAGTAGCAAAAAAACAAATCTTAAGGGGGGTCACCTGCTTTTTTTTAATCTTTCTCTCCTTTTCTCTCTTTCTCTGACTTGTATCCAAACCTAACTTACCTAACCTAACCTAACCTACCCTAACCTAACCTAACCTACCTAACCTAACCTAACCTAACCTACCCTAACTAACCTAACCTAACCTAACCTAACCTAACCTACCTAACCTAACTAACCTAACCTAACCTAACCTAACCTAACCTAACCTAACAAGGAAGAAGTTAGACAGAGAAGCGAGCAAGGGGGAAAGTTGGAGAGGTTACCTCAGACTCTCTCTCACACCTCCTTACCCTTTGATCAGCAGCTGACGCTTTACTGACAATGTCACAGATCGTGACATTTAGGGTAGAGGGAGGGGGAGAGGGAGGGGGAAAGTTGGAGAGGGAGGGTTGGGTTAATCACCGGATGATTAGTCCGGGTCAGAATTCGGTAATAACCTAACCAGTTAACATGTCTAATTGTTGTAGACGCTCCGTCCAGCTCCCTCAACGTGGAGGGAGTAGAGGCTCGAACTACAGACCTAGCGGTGAGAGATGGTAGTTCTACTCAACACGCTAGCGTTAACTGGCTGATATTATCAACGTTAATGGGTCTATTTAAGCATACTTTGTTGTTATTATGATTACTTATCTGTTTATCTATTGCCAGACGGACTGATCCCCGAGGGGGTGGCCGCTAATGAATATCATCCATGTATCTCTGTCAGTTGGCGTAAATTATTATTATAATAATTGTTATTATTATCTATTACTGTATATCATGGATTATCTGTTTTGAGTATAATTGTTCTTAGGTACTCTTGTTTTTTATAGTTATATATGTGTATATGTTGTGTTTGATATTACGGTTTATTAATGTATTCATCAATATATAATTTATATTGTAAAACTTGCAAACTATACAAACCAAAACTATGACAAAGACAATATAAAGGCAAAAGAACTAATCAAAATAGCTATGTGGAAAACACGCTTAAGCAAAATATAATTATGAAATAATAGAACACAATCCACCACATAGGGAGTACATCACTACATCACTACAATAATAATAATAATAATAATAATAATAATAATAATAATAATAATAATAATAATTTTTAATAACAACAACAACAACAATAACAAAAATAATAATAATAATAATAATAATAATATTTTTTAATTACAATAATAATAATAATAATAATAATAATACGGATAAAAGATATTCTAACCCACAATGTGAGGTGGTGGTTCGAACATGGGACTCGTAATTGAGGGTTCACACCGCTCCAGGCAGGACACTGGAATTTCTTATTATAATAAATGCAAACTTTGACCACATGATTCTTTTATCTCAGGTTATCGCTTTTGTTCACTTGGAGGGTATGTTGTCCACATGAATGATTTTCTTTTTCTTTTCTTTTTTTATATTTTTACATTTATTTCTACATTCAAATACTGTAGATAATCACATTCTTAGCTTAACCCTCTCAGGATCATGACGTATTTCGTCAGTTTATTCTCAATATCTCCACTAACTCTTCTGACTTCCATATACTGAATATAATCTTATAATGACAGCCGCAATAAACTGTCTAAATGCGGGGAACAACAGCTCGGGGAACAACAACAACAACAACAACAACAACAACATTCTGGTGGACAAAATACCATCCAAGTGAACAAAAGCTTGGGGAACAACAACAAAAACGATAACCTAAGATAAAAGAATCATGGTCAAAGTTTCCATTGTTGATAATAAGATGCGCAAGGGTCCTGTCTGGAGCGGTGTGAACTCTCAACTCCGAGTCCCTTGTTCGAACCACCAGCTCAACATTTGCCATAGCATCTTTTATTATTATTATTATTATATTATTATTATTTATTTATTATTTTTATTATTATCTTAGCCAATTCTATAAGTCTTTTTTCCTGTACTATTTCTACATCGCGGGAAATTGTAACGGTCTCCTGATTATTTTACAATTGTTACGGTCTCCTGATTATTTTACAATGTTAACGGTCTCCTGATTATTTTACAATTGTTACGGTCTCCTGATTATTTTACAATTGTTACGGTCTCCTGATTATTTTACAATTATTACGGTCTCCTGATTATTTTACAATTGTTACGGTCTCCTGATTAGTTTACAATTGTTACGGTCTCTGATATTTACAATTGTTACGGTCTCCTGATTTAGTTACAATTGTTACGGTCTCCTGATTTATTTACAATTGTTACGGTCTCTGATTATTTACAATGTTACGGTCTCCTGATTATTTACAATTGTTACGGTCTCCTGATTAGTTTACAATTGTTTACGGTCTCCTGATTAGTTACAATTGTTACGGTCTCCTGATATTTTACAATTGTTACGGTCTCCTGATTATTTTACAATTGTTACGGTCTCATGATTATTTACAATTGTTACGGTCTCTGATTTTACAATTGTTACGGTCTCCTGATTATTTTACTAAGATCTTATTCCTCTATTTTGTTTATCCGTTTACCATAATCATATATTTCTTTAGCATTTGTATTATCATATGATGTGTCAGAGATAGTTGCATAGTTTATATAAACATCTATATCTGTCTGTCTGTCTGTCTCGTAATTTAATTAATCTATTAATTTAACTATATATCTATCTATATATCTCTATCTATCTATCTTCTAAAACTATCTATCTAACTAACTGTTTAGCCCATTAGTTTTTCAGATTAGACGTTTGGTCAATTAGTTTGGCGATTTTAAGGACCTTTTGCCCCATTATTTGTCAATATTAAGACGTTCGTGTTCATTTAGGTGTCGATTTTTTTTCTGGAGAGCGATTTAAGAGGAACCTGCCTTTGGGCGGAGATTTTTCTATCAAAAAATGTAAAACATTATCTTAAAGGGGGAGGGATGTCTTTTTAAGCTGATGGAGGTCTACGGAGGAATCTAAAACAAATTATATAATAACAAGCAAAAGTTGAACCCATTCCCCCCCCCCCCTTAAGTTATAGAGGTTAATGTTGAAGAGTTTGGCCAACGAGTGGACTGGACATAGTTGAGGTTGATCCTTTGATTTAGATAATTCCTAAGCTTAACAAAATTAACACAATTTGGAAACAACACAACACAAAATTCCCAATATCTGACTATCAAAGGTCTTTCCTAAGCTTAGTAAAGTTGTGTAAGGTTAGCCAGCATAAAGCAACGGTGACGTGTTGTAACGAACGGGTTAATATACAGTATATTAGGCTTGTAACGAACGGGTTAATATGCAGTATATTAATTAGGCTTGTTGTATTTTATTTGTATTTATTTTTTCATTATTTTTTGTTATGGACACAAAAACCATACAGCCAAATTCAAGGCACGAGAGAGTCAAAAATGTCTGGATACACGGAGAATGAAACAATTTAAGTCATATGATAAGGGAAAGATAGATTGAGGGAGAGAGTTTAGAGTTCACTTGTTGATTAGAAGAAAGAATGGGAAATTTGATTCACTCTTGGTTTCGAGAGTGGAACAGAACAGGGATGGAAATGTGGTGAAGGCGGGTGCCATTCACTCTCCATAAGGGAGGAGATATACATTGAACTCTGAAGAACAGTGATTATTGTAATAGCGGTACAAGAGTGAGAGAGATGCAACATTGCAGCGTGTAGAGAGAGATTATAGGGATTTAATAAGAGGAGGTGAGTTAATGAGACGAAATGCTTTTGATCCTAGCCTTTCGAGAAATGTGGTATGGGTGAACCTTCCCACAAATGCGAACAGTCTTTGATACATGGGCGCATTGTACCCTATACAGAGCAAGAGGCTGTGTAGGGGTAAGGAACCCATGGGGACCGGTTAAGCCAAGTGAAACCCTTGAGAATTATGCCGCATTTAGATAGTTTATTGCGGCTGTCATTATAAGATATATTCAGTATATGGAAGTCAGAAGAGTTAGTGGAGATATTGAGAATAAACTGACGAAATACGTCATGATCCTGAGAGGGTTAAGCTAGAATGTGATTATCTACAGTATTTGAATGTAGAAATAAATGGTAAAATATAAAAAAAGAAAAGAAAAAGAAAATCATTCATGTGGACAACATACCCTCCAAGTGAAACAAAAGCGATAACGAGATAAAAGAATCATGTGGTCAAAGTTTGCATTTATTATAATAAGAAATTCCAGTGTCCTGCCTGGAGCGGTGTGAACCCTCAATTACGAGTCCCATGTTCGAACCACCCCACCACATTGTGGGTTAGATATCTTTTATTATTTTATATTATTATTATTCTATTGTTATTATTGTTGTTGTGTTGTTGTTTGTTGTTATTATTATATTATTATTATTTTATGTTGTTGTTATAAAAATTATTATTATTATTATTAGTATTTATTATTATTATTTTGTAGTAGTGTAGTACTCCCTATGTGGGGGATTGTGTGTCTATTATTTCATAATTATATTTTGCTTAAGCGTTTTCCACATAGCTATTTTGATTAGTTCTTTTGCCTTTATATTTTGTCATAGTTTTGGTTTGTATAGTTTGCAAGTTTTACAATATAATTATATATTGAATACATAAACCGTAACAAAACAACAAACATATATATATATAAAACAAGAGTACCTAAGAACACTACTCAAAAAACATCCATGATATACAGTAAGAATAATAATAATTATATAATAATAATTTACGCCAACTGACAGATACATGGATGATATTCATAGCGGCCACCCCCTCGGGGATCAGTCCGGCTGGCAATAGATAAACAGATAAGTAATCATAATAGCACCAAAGTATGCTTAAATAGCCGCATTAACGTTGATAATATCAGCCAGTTAACGCTAGCGTGTTGAGTAGAACTACCATATCTCACCGCTAGGTCTGTAGGTCGAGCCCCTACTCCCTCCACGTTGAGGGAGCGGACGGAGCGTCTACAACAATTAGACATGTTAACTGGTTAGGTTATTACCGAATTCTGGACCCGGACTAATCATCCGGTGATTAACCAACCCTCCCTCTCCAACTTCCCCTCCCTCTCCCCCTCCTCTACCCTAAATGTCACGATCTGTGACATTGTCAGTAAAGCGTCAGCTGCTGATCAAAGGGTTAAGGAGGTGTGAGAGAGAGTCTGAGGTAACCTCTCCAACTTTCCCCCTTGCTCGCTTCTGTACTTCTCCTGTTAGGTTAGGTTAGGTTAGGGTTAGGTTAGGTTAGGGTAGGTTAGGTTAGGTTAGTAGGTTAGGTTAGGTGGTTAGGTTAGGTCGGCGGTAGGTTAGGTAAGTTAGGTTAGGTGAGTTAGGTTAGGTAAGTTAGGTTAGGTTAGGTTACCCCCCAAATATTTTTTGTAGGGTAGGGGGGGTACGGGGGGGGGGGGTTAGATCTCTGAGGAACACTGATTATATTATACTAGCGAATAGAATGATGCAACATTGCGGCGGGAGAGAGAGATGCAGAAATGATAGCTATATAATGTCAAAATGCGTCATCCTCAAGGGGTTAATGGCCTTCTGACGTCTTGCACATCACCGTTAGAAGTCTCTTGGTGATAGGGACTTTTCACGGGACTTAACCGGAAGCCCTTGATCTTTAATTATATATTATATTTGGTGCTATTAATAGCACAAAATAAGATCTGTGATGATGGACCGACTTTTTTACCAATATCACCTTACTAATGCAAATATTTATTTTACTACTACTACTACTACTAGTACTACTAGTAAGTAGTATGGTTTTACACTAAATATTATTATTATATTATTATTATTATATATTAGTAAAGAGGATGCTAGCCAAGAGTAGTGAGTTAGTGATCGAACAAGGGACTCCGACACTGAGAGTTACACTCCAAACAGGACAGGACAGCCTCTTATTATCAAAACGTTTACCCTAGGTTCTACTGTCTAAAGTACATTTTGTATCTACCTGTGATTAATTCTATTATGTTCTCTACCTAATGATTAATGTTCTTCCCTGATTCTAGGCGTTATGATTAAGGTGTTTACCTGTTGATCACAAATTTCATGATTAGTCTCCTATGATATTGTCTCTATGGTTCTTCCGTTATCAATGAGTATGTAAGCGGGTTAAGGGTTATTTTTCTTGAGGTATTTTTTCTTGAACCCTTTCCCTCATGGTTAGCCCATTGTTTTTAGATAGACGTTTTTGCCCCCTAAGTGATGTTTAAGAAGTTCCGCCCCATTTAGTTTCGTTTTTAAAAGACCTTCGTGATTAAAAGGAGGTTACATAAGGACTGTATCAGCGAGGCCCCTTCAGTTGGCAGATGCTGTACCAAAACCAACAAAGGGGGTCAAGGGGGTGACATTTTATGATTGCTGAAGAGAATGATGTCAACACACATATTTCTTTCTGAATTATAATAATAACACAGTCTAACAACACAATCTAGTTATAGAGGGGCCTATTTAAAACAATATATAAAAGTTTATACGGGCCATTGTCGCTCCCAAGATGATGATTCTGGCATAACCCTTTATTAAGATGACTGATGATTTGGAACAGACATGAGCAATGCTGTGCAAAAACTGATGGTAAAAGCTCTCGATGGAGGCGGGAAGAGATGTACTTATTGATAATTAGAGGAAGTTGTTGAGTATATATATATATACCGGTAATATATATATATATATATATATATATATATATATATATATATATATAATATATATACTGTATATATAAGTTTACAGAAGGGAAGAATATTGGGGAGGGGGGAGCACATGGCGGCATGGCTTAACCAATGCTGGTCTAATATTGTGTATGTGCTTGTATTTGGAGGCAGACATTTAATAATAATAATAATAATCATCATAATAATAATAATAATAATTAAAGTTGCAAGCAACATTGTCCGGGGTTCGACGGTTTTGCAAGCAGGGTATTGTGTTGGATACAAATGCTGTGTCACAGATATCAAAAGATCATTTAACTTATCGGGCATGGAGAAACTACAGAAGGAGTAGATTGTGCAAACAAACAAGAGCGAGAGAGGGAGAGATTGGCTGTAAAAGGGATCTGCCTCTATCCGTTTAGTAACAGAGTTGTAGATATGTGGAATAGGCTACCGAGTGCTATAATGGGATCAAGAACAATAGAGCTTCAACTTGAAATTAGATAGAACGAGAGGGGTTGGGTGTGAAAGGGATCTGCCATGCATAGGTCAATCGGCTCTGGAGACTCCCGTTTTCTTATTTTTTTTATTTTCTCATTTGTGAAGGAGAGAGGGAGTATGGAGAGAGAATAGGATGTCGTAAATGTAAGGAAGATAGCGATAAATATGAGAGAGAGAGAGAGAGAGTGCGGGATGGGTTGGGTGTGAAAGGGATCTGACATGTGTGGGCCAATCGACTCTCTGCAGACTCCGGTTTTCTTATGTTCTCATTTGTGAGAGAGAGAGAGAGAGACTAGGATGTCATAAATGTAAGGAAGACAGAGATAAATTAGAGTGTTTTTATGAGATGGGTTGGGTGTGAAAAGGATCTGTCTTGTGTGGGCCAATTGGCTCTCTACAGACTCCCATTTTCTTATGTTCCTATTTCTTACAATTGTGTTTTGGTTGCAGGTATATGATAACATGGGTGTATAGTAAGTAGTGTAAATAACAGGTAACGTTTATGAGATGGGTTGAGTGTGAAAGGGACCTGCCTTATGTGGGCCACTTGTCTCTCTGCAGACTCCCATTTTCACCTTGGTTGCATGTGTAAGGGATCTGCCTCATTTGTACCGGTGTGCAAACAAACAAGAGCGAAAGAGAGAGATTGGCAGTGTAAGGGATCTGCCTCGACTATTCGCTTGGTAAAAGAGTTGTCGATATGTGGAATAGGCTACCAAGTGCTATAGTGGGATCAATAACAATAGAGCTTCAACATAAAATTTGATAAGACGAGATGGATTGGGTGTGAAAGTAATCTGCCGTGTGTGGGCCAATCGGCTCTCTGCAGACTCCCATTTTCATCTTGGTAGCATGTGTAAGGATCTGCCTCCTTTGTACCAGTGTGCAAATCAGAGAGATTGGCTGTGTAAGGGATCTGCCTCTCGTAACAGAGTCGTAGATATATGAAATAGGCTACCTAGTTATATAGTGGGATCAAGAACAATAGAGAATTTCAAGATAAAATCGGATAGTCATATGGACGAAATGGGTTGGATGTGAAAGGGATCTGCCTTTTGTGGGCCACTTGTCTCTCTGCAGATTCCCATGTTCATCTTGTAAGGGATCTGCCTCATTTGTACCGGTGTGCATACAAACGAGCGACAGAGACTGGGTGTGTAAGGGATCTGCCTCTATTCGTTTAGTCTTGTGTGAGAGAGAGCGAGGCTCCCTATTTCCTGTTCTCATGCACTAGTACAGTATGTCGTAATCGTAAGGAAGACAGCGATAAATAAGAGAGAGAGAGAGAGAGATAACTAATGCGTAGCCTAAAGCAACACTCAAACAAGCACACACATAGCTACACAAGACCATCACACAAGCACACACACCCCTATCTAGCGACGAACTGTCATACACACTCCCCCCATACCCATTCCATCACTTCGTATGTACGATATTATTTCCGTCTTTTTTACTGTGTATGGATTAAGTTATTGGTGTTCACTCTTGACATGTGTGTCCTGCTACTTATGTATGCATACATAATAGCATGAAAGTGATCAATACGCGCATATGAAGTTATGTATCTCGTATATCGGGGTCCTCTTCCCTTCCATCGGTCCACCTCTTATACCTCCCTCCCTCCTCCTTATCCCATATGTGTAAACATTATATTTCAGCTTTCCGAAGGTAAATACGTACTTCCGATAAATATCTAGCCTTGTATTTAAATCATGAAGTTTAATGTCATTATTTAATAGAAACATGTGTAAGGTTTACATTTATACACAGGATAAGATAAGCAAATACAAACCTCAGAGCATAATCATTGGCAATGAGAGGTGGTTGTAGGCAGGTGTTGCCAGTTGTAGCGCTACATATTATCGCTAGATGTAGAGCTATATTTACTTCAGTTTAGTACCCATTTTTTCATATCTAGAGATATTTACTCGGAATAATTTGAAAATCTCAGACATTCTAGTTATATTACATTGTAAAATTTGCAAAACAAACAAATCAAAACTCTTTAGAAATTGCAGCATTATTCTAACATTGTTTGACTATGTAGCAACATGCTAGCGACTTTTGAGAAAGGATCTAGGGTATTTTGTGGAGACATACTGGGAGGGCTGTGGTGGTTGCAGTGGTGCCAGTTGTAAAGCTACATATTACCGCTAAATGTAGAGCTATTTACTTCAATCTAGCAGCCATTTCTTTTATATCTAGAGACATTTACTAGGGATAATTTGAAAATTTCAGACATTCTAGTCATACTACATTGTAAAATTTGCAAAACAAACAAACCAAAACTCTTTAGAAATTGCAGCATTATCCTAACATTGTTTGGCTATGTAGCAACATGCTAGCGACTTTTGAGAAAGGATCTAGCGGTATTTCGTGGTAACACTTTAGGAAGGTTAAAATACGAGTCACACGGGCAATTGCCAAAACTTTAAAGGTCCATATCATTGTTATTAAACTAAGCATTTGGCAAAGGGAGGAATTGTTAAAAACCTTAGCCAATACTCTGTCATTCACCAAAAATAAATTTGAATTTATCATTATTATTTGGTAGGGTAGGTATGTATAGGTAGGTTGGCTAAATAATTGCTGGAATTCGTAGGGACTCGAACGGTTTTGAGAGAGTTAAATAAAAAAACAAAAGTTAGGACTGAATAATAAAGAGATTATGTTATTAAGCAAAACTGGGGGATGCGTGGAAGCCTATAGACTGTAGACAGACGGTAAACTTTGTGTGTGGTAGCGAATTCGGTTTTAAAGTAATTTAAGAATAGACAGTTTTCAATGCTGCGGCCAAACTATTCCACCCATTTATATTTTTTTTGGTATCAAAACGTTCGGAATCGCGAGCCTCACCCAACTACGCAAGCATGGCTCTGATCATCGGCGTAGTTTTCAAGATGTGGAATTTTAAGTGGAATTCGAGGTTTTTTCAAGATTGCCGGAAAAAAACCCACGTGCAAAAGCAAAACCTTCTCTATAAAATTTGTGGAGCATTAGTAGGGGAGTGCGTATGCCAAAGCCCAGTCGTTTCCTGTGAGTGGGAGAGACGGTATTTAAGCGTCAAGTTTTTCAGGAAATCGGCTGCCACGGACCTGTTTGGCCACCATGCCGGATGTTTAGCATATCAAAAGTTGCCCAATACAAAAACGCACCTCTTGTGAAAGTTTGATCCCGATCCAAAAAGCGGTTCTGGAGTTATTGCGTCGAAACCAGCGCGTAAGAAACATTTGGATGAAATTCCAGGTTTAATGATTACAATAGGGGTTCCCCGTAGGGGACGAACCCCTAATAATAGTTCTTAAAGCTAGCGCATGCTAAGCTAGCTAAGGATAGCTCAATAAGGCCGATTAGGCGTATTTCCATTGGGGTCCTGTACTACTACCCCATCCCTTTGCTCATGAGGGATGGTAACGACTCAGTGCTTGTGAAAAATCTTTAATGCGCCGAGCGTGGGCGCGAACCCGGGCCTTCTGGGTGGAAGTCCGAGACGCTAGTCACTACACCATGCGAGCCGCTATGGAGGTAAACGCCTTAAAACAGTAGGCTGAATGGGGCCGAATGGATACAAGCCAAAGAGAGAGAGGGAGAGAAAGAGAAAAATAGCAAGGTGGGCTCCCTTAAAATGTGTTTAAAACTTGACTTAGTATTTTCATTATAAGCACCCTCAGTTGATAACGCTATATTTGATTCCTTAAGGACTGTTTACTGTGACATAAAGGATTTGTCTGTTTTATGACAGGAACAGCCTTGCATTTCTCTCTCTCTCTCTCTCTCTCTCTCTCTCTCTCTCTATTTATATATATATATATATATATATATTTTATTTATTTTTTTCTATGTGATTGAGGGAGGCAAAAGGCATAACTGCCTATAGCGAGTGCCTCCCCCATAGTTGAAAGAGTGACAGGGCCAAAATCAAGGGACGTTCGAGCCAAAATGCCTGGACACACGGAGTTTGAAGCAATTTAAGTCATAGGAGTACAAAGGAGTACAAAGGAAATCAAGCAACAACAGATCTAGTGACCCTTCTAGGTTGCTTGTCCTCCAAAACACTGAGGATCAAGTGTCCAAACAGTGGTTTAGAGTGGGTAAGGGAACATTGGAAAGGGAACATAGGGAAGAGGGAAAGACCGATTCTGGGAGAGTTCCAGAGCTCAGATGTTGAGTAGAAGAAAGTTTGAGAGTAACGTTTCACTCTTGGGTTGGAGAGTTGCACTCTCCACTTGGAGAGTTGCATATATATATATATATATTTATCTCTCTCTCTCTCTCTCTCTTAAGTTCAATATATTATATAACTTATCAATTTCAGTATTTTTCGTATTCATATTCTATATCATAATTTTATCAATATTATTCATATTCTATATCATCATCTTATAAATATTATTTATGTATTGAGACATTCACCTAATTAATATTACTTACACTTATATCATACTGAAGTAGTGTAAACAAAATCAGATCCCCAAGCTATCTATCTATCTATCTATCTATCTATCTTTTTTTTTGCTCACAGATGTATGATGAAGCCTTGTATCTTTTTAAGAAAATGTTTACTTAACAATGATGATAGCTTATATTTGATGAAGGAAGTAAAGAATATTTTATTGAATATTTATAATATCGAATGTTTAATGGAAAATGACATTGACGCAGTAAAATCTAGAATTACTTTTATTCAAAGCCGTGAACCAACTATGAGATAAATGTGCTTCACAATTCTCTTACTATGTACAAAGTTTTATGTAGCTTTTACGAAATAAAATATTGAGTCTGAGTCTGAGTCTATCTATCTATCTATTACTCAGGCCCAATCCCCACTGTTCCTCTTTTTTTTTTTTTTTCCCTGTGAATGTTGTGAACGAGCTGACCAACATACACCCAAGCCACATTCCTCACCACTTGACTCTCAATGGCAAAATTGCAGTCCTTCTTTGAGTCCAAGATAGAGCAACAATCAGTGGCTGCAGGTCCCTTAGTATCGCACGTGGCTGTGTTAAGGCAAGGTATAGAGTACTCTATACCTTGGGTAAGGGGGGTGACCTTCTACTTTTCTCTCTTTCTCTCTCTCTGGTTTGTATCCATTCTGCCCCATTCAGCCTACTGTTTTAAGACGTTTATTCCCATCCAGGTGTCAATTTCTTGCTGGCGAGCGATAGCGAGCCAGCATTGTTTGGAGAAATCCGGCTTCGCCGGAGACATTTTTCTATCGAAAAATGTACAAATTTAGCTTGCTGTCAAAAACATTTACAAAAATATGCTGGCTCGCTACCGCTCGCCAGGATAAAATCGACATCTGAATGGGGATACACGTCTTAAAACAGTTGGCTGAATGGGGCCGAATGGATAGAACCCAGAGAGAGAGGGAGAGAGAGACAAAACAATGAGGTGGGCCCCCTTAAACGGGGTAGAAGGGTGACGGTGGAGACGAATTGATAAATACGAATAAACTGTACAAAAAAATAACAAAATATGATACCTACAAGGGGCGGTAATAATATGATACCTACAAGGGGCGGTAATATGATACCTACAAGGGGCGGTAATAATATGATACCTACAAGGGGCGGTAATATGATACCTACAAGGGGCGGTAATAATATGATACCTACAAGGGGCGGTAATAATATGATACCTACAAGGGGCGGTAATAATATGATACCTACAAGGGGCGGTAATAATATGATACCTACAAGGGGCGGTAATAATATGATACCTACAAGGGGCGGTAATAATATGATACCTACAAGGGGCGGTAATAATATGATACCTACAAGGGGCGGTAATAATATGATACCTACAAGGGGCGGTAATAATATGATACCTACAAGGGGCGGTAATAATATGATACCTACAAGGGGCGGTAATAATATGATACCTACAAGGGGCGGTAATAATATGATACCTACAAGGGGCGGTAATAATATGATACCTACAAGGGGCGGTAATATGATACTTACAAGGGGCGGTAATAATATGATACCTACAAGGGGCGGTAATAATATGATACCTACAAGGGGCGGTAATATGATACCTACAAGGGGCGGTAATAATATGATACCTACAAGGGGCGGTAATAATATGATACCTACAAGGGGCGGTAATAATATGATACCTACAAGGGGCGGTAATATGATACTTACAAGGGGCGGTAATAATATGATACCTACAAGGGGCGGTAATAATATGATACCTACAAGGGGCGGTAATAATATGATACCTACAAGGGGCGGTAATAATATGATACCTACAAGGGGCGGTAATATGATACCTACAAGGGGCGGTAATAATATGATACCTACAAGGGGCGGTAATATGATACCTACAAGGGGCGGTAATATGATACCTACAAGGGGCGGTAATAATTTGGCAAAGATGTATTAAGGGGTTAAGGTCTGGCAGATGTTTAACCCCTTCTATACCGGCGAAGTCTGTTGTATCTAATTCTAGCTATATTTGAACGATTTTATGCAGCTTAGGAAGGATCTGTGGTAGTTAAAAGGGTTGATTGAGATAGTTCGAAGCTTTATAATGGCTAGAGATCCTTCCTAAACTGAATAAAGTCGATTAGTAGTAGCCAGAATATAATGAAAAGACGTCGCCGGTACAGAAAGGGTTAATAGGGTGGGTAATGGTGGGAACATGGTTGTGTATCTCGCTTGATGTGGACAAAATCATGTTGATAATATTGATGATGCCAATTATTGATGAAAATATACTTGGTGCCAAGACATAACTTACTTGGCCGACTGTACTGTAGACCACAATTGTATATCACATGGGAGTAGATTAAGGGGGTAGTGCTTGTGTTTTTTATTCATTTAATTAACTTTATTTTTTAGTTTTTTCGCTAGACCTCCATCAAGCTTAAAAAAACACCCCCTAGACCCCCTTTCAAGATATGTACCGGCCAAAGGCCGGTTCCTTCTAAAATTACAGGCTCGCTACCGCTCGCCAGGAAAATAAATCGACACCTAAATGGCACGAAAGGTATTAAACAAAGACATGGGGCAAAAGGTCTCAAAATCACCAAACTAACGGAACGAACGTCTGAAAATGTCAAAACTAATATGGTGAACATACGGGAGAAGGGGGTCCCTAAAAAGCGACTACCTCCCCCTTAATAACGAGTGCTACTATTGTCCATATACAGCTTTTTGGATATATACAGTAGTACCGGTAGTGAATTATTCCAACGTGTTCCTTATATTAGTATTACCGGTACTTGTGTAGTTTACGGTAGTGTGTTGGTGGTTTATATGCTTATGTTCTGGGTGTGGTGTCCCGAGTTCCAATCCCGGGAGGACCATATGCTTTCATTAATATAGTCAAGTGTATTGGGGTTTGTAATGGAGGATTAATGTTAAGAACGGGGTACTCCTTAATATTCTATATAATAATCTCTATTTTCCTTGTGTTACAGGTACGAGTGTGTGTCATCACGGTGCAGCTCAGTGGTACAGTAGGTAGTACCGTTAGTGGACAGCAGTCATTGGTACTTTGTTATGGTGATCTTTGCAGGAGCAGGGTGTCAAACGAGAGACCTATTCCCTTATTTTAGTTATCATTACTAAATGTATACAGTTAAATTTATGCTCCCAGTTGTTATTATGCCCTTGGAAGTGATAAAATGGCCAAAGCAATACAACTTCATGCACATTTTCTTGTATGCCTTCTTATATTTATTCAAGTCTTCAAACGAAATTGCTACGGTATTGACACCCTGTTGTAGGAGTTCAATTTAGTGCAAAAAGCTATTTGACTGATATATTAGTTACTCTTTCAGGCCCCAGTATATAATGAAGGTCCTAGAGAGAGAGAGAGCACGTGTAGACAGTAATCATCGGTACTTTGTTATGGTAATGATGGCTGGAGTTCAATTTAGTGCAACAAGCTATTGGCAGAGAGATTCAGCCCCAGTATATATTGAGGTTCCTAGACAGTGAAGGGACGTGTAATAAGGGGGTACTATACTGCTTGTCTTTTTATCTATATATATGTATATATTTTATATATTTGTTTTAGTTTCCTCGCTAGACCTCCATCAAGCTTTAAAAAACGCCCCGTGGACCCCCCCTTCAAGATTTTTTTTTACATTTTTTTATCAAAAAATTACAGGCTCGCTATCGCTCGACAGGAAAAAATCGACACCTAAATGGCACGAAAGGTCTTGAAATTGACAACGAAATGGGGTGAAAGGTATTAAAATCGCCAAACTAATGGAAGGAACGTCTTAAAATCTCAAAACTAATATGCTAAACACGAGGGAGAAGGAGGTCCATAAAAAGCGAGTTGTACCTCCTTTAGCAGAACATTATGCAAATTACGTAATGGGGATGAAGGGAGCCCACCTCGCTTTTTTTGTCTTTCTCTCCCTCTCTCTTTGGCTTGTATCCATTCGGCCCCATTCAGCTTACCTGTTTTAAGACATTTACCCCCTTCCAGGTGTCAATATTTTACTGGCGAGTGGTAGCGAGCCAGCATATATATATTCTTGTTTTGACAGCAAGCTAAATTTGTACATTTATCGATAGAAAAATCTCTCCGGCGAAGCCGGATTTCTCCATACAATGCTGGCTAGCTATCGCTCGCCAGGAAGATATCGGCACCTGGATGGGGATAAACGTCTGAAAACAGTTGGCTGAATGGGGCCAAATGGATACAAGCCAGAGAAACAGAGAAAAGGAGAGAAAGCTAAAACAAAAAGCAGGTGACCCCCCTTAACCCACACAAGCTATTTCTTAGACCCACACTCTTGACGCATTACTGTCTTCACTCTCACTGTCTCTCTTATCTGTCTGGTATGTTTCTGTCTCTTCTCTCCCTGTGTATCTGTCTCTCTCGGGTCTGTCTGTCATGCCTGTGTTTATCCATGTGTCTCTTATCTTCTGGTCTACTCTCACATCAGCCTCTTTGTCTCTCTTCTCAGTCTACTCTCCATACATATAACGATTATTATTATTAGTATTAGTATTATTTGTATTATTAGTTGTAGTAGTAGTAGTAGTAGTAGTAGTAGTAGTAGTAGTAGTAGTAGTAGTAGTAGTAGTAGTATTACGTCTCTTCTGTCACCTCTCTCAGCTTTTGTATACTTGTCTCCATCTTTCAGTCAATATTGTGTACCATCTCTAGGTTTTCATTACGTTTATACATTGAGTCTCAGTCTCTTTTCTCCATACATTTACATCTCTTCTGCCTCTAGTCACTCCCTCTCTCTTTCTGTATTTTTATGTTCTACCTTAACATGCTGATTAAAACATTTTATTTTTGTGTTTTTTTTTTGTTTTCATTGAAGGATGAGCTTTAGTTAGCTGGAGTCATAGTCCAGCTGAAAAGTATGGTATTGATAAACTCTAGAGGAGAAATAACGTAACGAGAAAGAGAGAAGTGAAGTAAAGATTATTCCTAAACCAGTTAGCATTGGCTTCGAATGTGAATTGGTTGATTAGAGTAGTTGAACAAGTTTTTCCTTCTGTGCCGTTTTTTTTTTTTTTTTTTTTTTTTTTTTCTTTTTTTTTTTGAGACAATGAACGGAGGAAGGAAAAACACAGATAAAACAAAAAGGTCCATGTGCCTAAAGGCATCCTCCATTCATAAAATGTTTGTAACAACTGGATTTAAACATTTGTAGATTGTAAGTTTGTGGAAAGCAATTCGAGGGAAGTGAATTCCAAAGAGTAGTAGTTCTAGGGATAAATGAATTTTGATAAGCAGAAGTTCTGCATTGTGGAGGAGAAAGTGTAAATTCATGGGCGCTCTCAGCTGCCCTAGTTCTACGGGGAAAGATGTGGAGAGGCGGCACAATTGAAGCAAGTTCCTCGGAACAATTGCTGTGAAAATATCTGTAGAATAATGCAAGGGATGCAACGTCTCTTCGTATGGATAATGTAGGAAGGTCCTGTATGATTGCAGGGTTATTGATTAATCTAATAGCTTTATTTTGAATTCTGTCCAACTGCCTCAATGCAACCACTCCACTTCCACTCCACAGAGGTGAACAGTAATCCATCTGAGAACGCACATGACTTTTATATATTACGGCCAACTGCTCGTCAGTGAAGAATTCTCGAACTCTGTACAGGAGTCCCAGTTTTTTAGAGGCATTCTTAGCAATGCTTCTAACATAATGTGTCCAGCTCAAGTTAGTAGTTAATGTTACACCGAGAATGTCAATACTAGGGGAAGTGGGAATATTTACATCATTAAAAAATATATGGGAGTCAGTGAGATTCTGTCGGTTAGAAAATTGAATGTACTTGGTTTTCTGTGCATTAAAGGAAACTAGATTCTTTTGTCCCCATTCTTCAATTCTAGAAAGGTCCTGGTTCAGAGAAATTGCAGTGCTTATTTTTGAATTTATAAGATCGGGTTGGGTGAAAGAATTGGTAAATGTGAAGGAACTGTGGAGTGTTGAGTCATCTGCATAGGAATGTATTGGATTATGAGTGGTATTGTTGTTATTGTTGCAGCTACATTTGCAGTAATTCATACAATACCGGTACAGTAACAACTTCGGATGATTCCACAGGCCACTGACCTCCATACAGACAACCTGTTGCTCTTTAAGGGGGCCCACCTCATTTTATTTGTATTTCTCTCTCTGGGTTGTATCCATTTGGCCCTATTCAGTGTACTGTTTTAAAACGTTTATCCCCATCCAGGTGTCGATTATTTTCCTGGCGAGGGGAAACGAGCCAGCATATTTTTTTAAATGATTTTGACAGCAGGCTTAATTTGTACATTTTTCGCTCGCCAGGAAAAAATCGACACCTGGATGGGGATAAACGTCTTAAACCAGTAGGCTGAATGAGGCCGAATGGATACAAGCCAGAGAGAGAAGAAGGTGACTGAACCAATATTAGAGTTGCCGCGGGACTCCAGTGTGCCTGTTACGCTGCAGTGTTTGGTTTAGGATATTGGTATGTTTTGCATATACAGTAGATAGCTGTTGAGTCTCACAGTCCAAATATATGTATTTTACGAGTATGATAGTTCAGTCAGTAGCCTACTCAGTATGCTGCAAATAAGACGAGCCAAAGCAATATCACACTCAAAGAAGAGAAGGAAGGGTGTATGTTCAAATTTGATAGTATTTTCAAAGGATTTCTTGGATTGTAAACTGCACCAGCAGCAAGTAGATTAAGGGCAGATTTCCACTTGAGGGATTATTTTCTTTACCCCTTTCTCCCTCATGTTTAGCCCCATTGCTTTTGAAATTTTAAGACGTTCGCACCACTAGTTTGTCGATTTTAAGAACTTTCGCCCCATTTATGTCACTATTAAGACCTTTCGTGCCATTTAGGTGTCGATTTTTTCCTGGCGAGCGATAGCGAGCCTGTAATTTAAAAGGAATCGGCCTTCGGCCGGGATATTTTCTACCGAAAAATGTACAAATTTATCTTGAAAGGGGCTCAAGGGGGTGTAATTTCAAACTTGATGGAAGTCTAGGAAACACTAAAAACCTTCCCTTAACCGATGTACAAATACTCCTATAGGGAGGCGTCAATGGTGTTACAGTGGCTGGTGTCTTGGGTTGGTCATATATATATATATATATATATATATATATATATATATATATATATATATATATATATATATATACACACTTATACAGTACATGCTGTATATATTAAAGGGAAACATTCAATGAAGGATATATGCCGGTAGATTATTGAATTATCTTAAACGACTTCCACCACCTTCAACTCGCTGCACCTCCCATTATATTTACCACATCCTTCATTTCTATATATTTTACCTTTCCCACCCTACAATATTCTAAATCGGTTCCATTCCACATCCTCCTCTTCCCTATAATCAGCTGGGATGTAGGCTGAGGGTCGATTTTCAGTCACAGGAAACTGGTATTATGACCCTTAAACCCGCGTGCCAGAAGGTTGTTAATATTCCTCATAAGTTTCCCTATGCTGCACCTCCGCTTAACCCCTTCACCACCATTGCGTAGTTTCCCTATGCTGCACCTCCGCTTAACCCCTTCACCACCATTACGTAGTTTTCATCATATTCTGGTTACCATTAGGCCTAGATGATTTTCTTTAGTTTGTAATCTACCTATACGACTGACTCGTAAATATATACTATCTCAATAAACCTTTTACAAACACAGGTCCTGCTTAAACTGCATAAAATCATATAATTATAGCCAGAATCAAAGGTTAAAAAATACGTACTGGCGGTGAAGGAGTTAATACCGGATATCAAAGTAAATTGACCCCTAAAGCCAGATAGCATAAGACCGGTGTGTCTGGTTCTGAGAGAGAGAGAGAGCGAGCGAGACACACACACACACACACACACACACTCACTCACACACTCACACTCACACACACTAGTAGTGTCTGTCGTACAGGAGACTACACATGGCATTATCTCGCCTCTTGAGATATAACTTGAGTTTACATGTGTGAACACTGTCCTCATATAAGTCAATTTGCTGTTATGGTGTTTATGCCGTTTTAATGTTAGTTTCCTTATATCTATGGTCGATAAAGCTTGAAGTGGGATGTAAGCTATCGATGATTATTTGTTTTATTAAAATTGTGTTTCAGATCTACCATTCTTTTCATACTTAATTTGTTGATGTTGCCGCCTCTCACATATTGGTGTATTCAGTGTTTCCCTCCTTCTCTGTATATAGACGTAACAAAGCTAAGTACCGGTACTCGTAACTAAATACCCTGACATAATCCCTAAAGCTCTTAACTATATCCGGATTATATTATGGTGTTTACTGTCTTGATCCCCCACCACAGTAAACCACCACCACAGTAGAGGGTTGATCTGCACCGACCATATTGTATTTCAACATTATAAAGCTTTGACTATACTCCGTTCATTCTAGGTTGGGCAGAAATTGTAACCTCTAACCTCTAACTCAAATAGGGATAGAGCCAATGAACTATCGATTTCCACACCTATTCCCTAGCCAAGTCTTCCTATTTGGTAGAAAACTGTGCTCGATTACTCTAGCCCTTTTTGAGTTACAGAGGTTAAAGGTTAGGATTTCTGCCCAACCTAGGATGAACAGACTATACCACAGGGTGACATACGAAAGCCGAGTCCTTTCTTTTTAGGCTTTATTATTGTATATGTAAATATACAATTGGGACTTATAGTGCACATTATGTCTTTGGAAGGGATACAATGGCCAAGACAATGCCATTTCATGTTAATATTCCATTTGTAACTTAATAAACTCGTCGTATAGTAGCCAGAATAAAGTTAAAAGGACGTCACCGGTACTAGATTTGATAACCCCATTTGATAAACCCATCTATTCCAACTTCATATGTTCACCTTCCTGAAACACTTCTTTTTTATTACAAAGCTTCAAAAGTTGTCTCACCTGTTTCCTTTCGTTTTACATAATTTTCCCAATCAACCTGTCAAACCAAAATTCCATTACCCTTTCCGACCTCTGATTAGCCTCATAAGTTATGTCTCTCGTTGCTTAAGCCGGTATCACACGAGAGCTTTTATGGTCAACATTCGATGATCAACATTTGTCTGGTATAATTTCTGGAATATTTTGTACTGGTATTGAAAACTAGACAGATGGTAGATGAAGTTAAATAACCGAAATATTTTATAAGTTGATCTCATAAGCTGCCAGACAGGCGTTGAGGATAAATGTTGAGGGAAAAAGTGTTGGTGTGATACCGGCATCAGTGTTCTCTTATACTGTAGTGATTTAGCTCACCTTTTCCTGTTAGCTAAAAAAAAAAAAAAAAAATATTTCAAGTGTATTTGGTTTTCCGTTTGCCTCGGTTACAATGGAAACCGTAGGACGAGCTCTTGTATACTGGTTACCATTATTAAATGGGATTTTAAAACTCATTTAATCAATCGATGTTTCATTTATAAAAGAGGTGGTTTTAAAGATCAATGGTCCTTTTAGATTATTATTTCACCAACCTCCTCTACGTACATTACATGCCAATGTAGATATGGGAGGGTACAATCACTGTGTACATGTGTAACCAGGAGGTATTTTAGCTCATATCTTGTGTGTGTGTTTGTGTGTGAGAGAGAGAGAGAGTGCGATGAGTAGGTCTGGGAGGATACAATCACTTTGTGCATGTCTGGCCAGGATGTAGTTTAGCTTATATCTTGTGTGTGTGTGTGTGTGTGTGTGTGTGTGTGTGTGTGTGTGTGTGTGTGTGTGTGTGTGTGTGTGTGTGAGTAAGGCTGGTAGATACAATCATTGTGTGCATGTGGAGCCAGGATGTAGTTTAGCTTATATCTTGTGTGTGTGTGTGTGTGTGTGTGTGTGTGTGTGTGTGTGTGTGTGTGTGTGTGTGTGTGAGTAAGGCTGGTAGATACAATCATTGTGTGCATGTGGAGCCAGGATGTAGTTTAGCTTATATCTTGTGTGTGTGTGTGTGTGAGTAAGGCTGGTAGATACAATCATTGTGTGCATGTGGAGCCAGGATGTAGTTTAGCTTATATCTTGTGTGTGTGTGGGGGGGGGGGGGGGGCTAGGTAATTCATGACTAATAGATTTTAAAGGGGAGGTAGTTGTTTTAAAGGGGAGGTAGTTGTTTTAAAGGGGAGGTAGTTGTTTTAAAGGGGAGGTAGTTGTTTTTAAAGGGGAGGTAGTTGTTTTAAAGGGGAGGTAGTTATTTTTAAAGGGGAGGTAGTTGTTTTAAAGGGGAGGTAGTTGTTTTAAAGGGGAGGTAGTTGTTTTTAAAGGGGAGGTAGTTGTTTTTAAAGGGGAGGTAGTTGTTTTTAAAGGGGAGGTAGTTGTTTTAAAGGGGAGGTAGTTGTTTTAAAGGGGAGGTAGTTGTTTTTAAAGGGGAGGTAGTTGTTTTAAAGGGGAGGTAGTTGTTTTTAAAGGGGGGGTAGTTGTTTTTAAAGGGGAGGTAGTTGTTTTTAAAGGGGAGGTAGTTGTTTTTAAAGGGGAGGTAGTTGTTTTAAAGGGGAGGTAGTTGTTTTAAAGGGGAGGTAGTTGTTTTTAAAGGGGAGGTACTTGTTTTAAAGGGGAGGTAGTTGTTTTTAAAGGGGAGGTAGTTGTTTTAAAGGGGAGGTAGTTGTTTTAAAAGGGAGGTAGTTTTTTTAAAGGGGAGGTAGTTGTTTTAAAGGGGAGGTAGTTGTTTTAAAGGGGAGGTAGTTGTTTTTAAAGGGGAGGTAGTTGTTTTAAAGGGGAGGTAGTTGTTTTTAAGGGGAGGTAGTTGTTTTAAAGGGGAGGTAGTTGTTTTAAAGGGGAGGTAGTTGTTTTTAAAGGGGAGGTAGTTGTTTTAAAGGGGAGGTAGTTGTTTTAAAGGGGAGGTAGTTGTTTTAAAGGGGAGGTAGTTGTTTTAAAGGGGAGGTAGTTGTTTTAAAAGGGAGGTAGTTGTTTTTAAGGGGAGGTAGTTGTTTTTAAAGGGGAGGTAGTTGTTTTATAGGGGAGGTAGTTGTTTTAAAGGGGAGGTAGTTTGTTTTAAAGGGGAGGTAGTTTGTTTTTAAAGGGGAGGTAGTTGTTTTAAAGGGGAGGTAGTTGTTTTTAAAGGGGAGGTATAGTTGCTTTAAAGGGGAGGTATAGTTGCTTTAAAGGGGAGGTATAGTTGCTTTAAAGGGGAGGTATTTGTTTTTAAAGGGGAGGTAGTTGTTTTTAAAGGGGAGGTAGTTGTTTTAAAGGGGAGGTAGTTTTTTTAAAGGGGAGGTACCGGTAGTTGTTTTTAAAGGGGAGGTAGTTGTTTTAAAGGGGAGGTAGATGTTTTAAAGGGGAGGTAGTTGTTTTAAAGGGGAGGTAGCTGTTTTAAAGGGGAGGTAGTTGTTTTAAAGGGGAGGTAGTTGTTTTAAAAGGGAGGTAGTTGTTTTAAAGGGGAGGTAGTTGTTTTAAAAGGGAGGTAGTTGTTTTAAAGGGGAGGTAGTTCTTTTTAAAGGGGAGGTAGTTGTTTTTAAAGGGGAGGTAGTTCTTTTTAAAGGGGAGGTAGTTGTTTTTTCTTCCGCGTGTTTAATCCTACTAGCTTTGAGATTTTAAGGCGTTCGTTCCATTAGTTTGGTGACTTTGACTTTTTGCCCCATGTTGTTGTCAATATATAGACCTTTCGTGCCATTTAGGTGTCTATGTATTCCTGGCGAGCGATAGCAAGCCTTTAATTGTAAGAGGTGCCGGCCTTCGGCCAGGATATTTTTCGACCGAAAAATGTACAAAGTTATCTTGAAGGGAGGGTCTAGGGGTAATTTTGTAAAGCTTGATGAAGGTCTAGCGAGGAAAATATAAAATAAATACATTAACAAAACAATTATAATAACCACTACCCCATTAATGTAAGAGACATACACCATCGATGCCGTCCACACTACGTCCCTGTCTGTCTCAGAGGACCTAGACCATCGATGCCGTCCACACTACGTCCCTGTCTGTCTCAGAGGACCTAGACCATCGATGCCGTCCACACTACGTCCCTGTCTGTCTCAGAGGACCTAGACCATCGATGCCGTCCACACTACGTCCCTGTCTGTCTCAGAGGACCTAGACCATCGATGCCGTCCACACTACGTCCCTGTCTGTCTCAGAGGACCTAGACCATCGATGCCGTCCACACTACGTCCCTGTCTGTCTCAGAGGACCTAGACCATCGATGCCGTCCACACTACGTCCCTGTCTGTCTCAGAGGACCTAGACCATCGATGCCGTCCACACTACGTCCCTGTCTGTCTCAGAGGACCTAGACCATCGATGCCTTCCACACTACGTCCCTGTCTGTCTCAGAGGACCTAGATGATACAGAAAGATGTTATCGTTTAATTTATTTATATATATATATATATATCAATAATGTGGAATTAACAAAGTCAGTTATTCAGTTTCAGTGGGTCTGACTAGTAAGTAATGATGCACTACCATCATACAGTATTAGTTAATGCTAAATGTTGACGAGACAATAGTGATGAATAAAAGTAGTGTTCTTGCAGTGTATGATTCATATACCGGGTATTAATGAAGAATCATGAACAAATGCACAATTGTGATCAAATAGGTAGTACTGTACTTTAAGGGGCCCACCTCGTTTTTCTTTTCTCTCTCTCTCTCTCCCTCTCTTTCTGGGTTGTATCCATGCGGCCCCATTCAGCCAACTGTTTTGAGACGTTTATCTTCATCCAGGTATCTATTTTTTTCTGGCGAGCGGTAGCAAGCCAGCATATTTATAAACATATTTTTGACAGCAGGCTAAAGGAAAATGTCTACGAAGCCGGATTTCTCCATACAATGCTGGCTCGCTATCGCTCGCCAGGACGAAATCGACACCTGGATGAGGATAAACGTCTTAAAACAGTAGACTGAATGGGGCCGAATGGATACAAGCCAGAGAAAGAGTGAAAAGGAGAGAAAATAAGCAGGTCATCCCCCTTAATGCACTATTATCGCTCCTGGCTCTCCATTTCTTCCTCTTTTTCCCTCTTCAACATTTTGTTTTCTCCTCCGTTCTCCCTCTTTCCATTCCTCCTTCTTTTTCGCCCTCTCCCAACCCTCCATTCCCCGAGCAAACAACTATCGGAATTCTCAATCACCAGGGCAGGGGTCTTGTTTTCTCCTATTTTTCTCCTTCGGGCTCCGGTAACAGATCTGCAGCGGCTGAACCCACGGACTGAACACTCCCCTCAGACTACCTGACCCCCCCCCCCCCTTCATATCAGATCCACTTGGTAGCCAACTCAATAATTATTTTTATGCTGTGTTGCGCCTTCACCGTGAACTTTATATAGCAGGACCCATATATACAGTATATATATATATATATATATATATATATATATATATATATATATATATGTATATTATATATATATATATATATTATGTATATATATATATATATATATATATATATATATATATATATATATATATATATATATATATATATATATATATATATGTATATATAGACAGTATACTGTATAATAGTATTTCAATGTAAATGTAATTACATTATCCAACACAACACAAGTACAGTTGCAAGAGGTAAATTACGATAATATTACCATAATATTAATCAATGCCTTTTTGTACCAGTGACGTCTGTTATAGTTTATTCTAGCTATAATAGTTGGATGATTATAAGCAGCTTAGGAAAAATTTATAGTACCTGTAGTTAAAAGGATTGATTGAGATACTTCGAAGCCATATAAGTGCTCGAGATCCTTCCTAAACTGAATAAAATCAATTAGCAGTAACCAGAGTGAAATAAAAAGGATATCGACGGTTCAGAAAGCGGTAATAGGTTATAAACCAGAGCATCATTTTATCGGTATAATTGGGTTTATAAGATAAGATGAAACACAATTGCTAGAGCAAGACTTACGGTGTACGTTTTATAATAATCCAAATAAGGCCCGGCACATATTACTACAAGGATCAACCACTGTTGTTAGTAACATATTTATACACCAATATATTACCAACATGGCTGTGTACTTTCTCTTACCTTATATTACTACAATCATTATAGATACTTAAAACTTTCACTATCTTTACTTTTATTTCAAGATTATAATTATACCATGTAAATTGGAGATTATATATGTATATATATATATATATATATATATATATATATATATAAATAATATATATATAATTATATATATATGTATACTGCTATATATACAGTATATATATATATATATATATATATATATATATATATATATATATATATATAGTGTATTCCGTACCAGTAATATAATACCAGTGTTTTTGCCATTTAACCCTTTCTGTACCGGCGACGTCTTTTTAGTTTTGTTCTAGCTCTATGTAGACGATTTTCTGCAGTTTAAGAAGGATCTGTGGCAGTAAAAAATGGTTAGGTGAGATAGTTCGAAGACTGTTAACTGCTGGAGGCCCTTTCTAAACTGATTAAACTCGTCTAATACTTGCCATAATATAGTGAAAAGAACTGCATTGGAACTGAATGGGTTAACTTTACCAGTAACTATACCCCGTTCCAAACGGGTAGGTCAGAAATCCTGAAGCCTAACCTCTGTAACTCAAAAGGGGCTAGAGCAAATGGGCTGTCAATTTCCCCACCAATTCCCTGGCGGACCCTTCCCAAATGGTAGAAGTATTAGCTGGATTACCGGTACTCTTGTCGTTTGATAGTTCTAAGGGTTAATGTTTTATAGTTTTGGCCTACTTACTTGGAATGGAGTATAGTCTAACTCAACATAAACTATTCTGTTATATTATGGATGACGACTGATGATGGATCGTATTATATTGTGCTACTTGACATTTATTATCTCTTACATAATTAAATGTTTGTTTTATCCAGAATATGAGGGTAAAATTCTAGTTTTGGTTTCACAGCGATTTTAGCGTGTTTTGTTCAGTTTTCTTCGATATACAGTGTTGTTTCATACCAAGGACTGCTGAAAATTAGTATTTACCCATTATCCAACAATCTAAAAACATGGCCCTCACTAGTGGGGAAGGCTATCATCAGGAAAATTGTGGGGTAAAAGACTTTGAAAAGACATTAGTCTAACCTAACAACCTTACCTAACCTATCCTAGTATTATGGGTGGCGGCTGCCACCCATAATACTCCCGCTGTTTGGGTATTAAAATTATAAAAGATTGACGGGCAACGAAAGAAAATTCGATTAAGTCTACGGTGTTTACTCCGCAATCTTCAGCTACCAATAAAAATGTATTAGTTAGAATTCCATATAATGCATTTGCGGCTTAACGGACATATATAGGATTGAAACATGGTGTATGACAAATTTATATAAGCCATAGAAAGTGATGAGCGTGCTGTAAATCCAGCACTAAAATTAAACTAATATGAGTTAATGAACTTGAGATGTTTTAAATTTTTAAGTTAAATAAACATGTTTTTTCTTCTAATTAATGAACTTCCATTGTCATTATAGCTAGATGTGTGTGTGTGTGTGTGTGTGTGTGTGTGTGTGTGTGTGTGTGTGTGTGTGTGTGTGTGTGTGTTGTGTGTGTGTGTGTGTGTGTGTGTGTGTGTGTGTGTGTGTGTGTGTGTGTGTTCTTAGACAGCCTCACCTCTACCACTTCACAGGTCGGTGAACTGTATATAAATAGACAACATATCTTACTAGTAACCAGTTTCTGAGATATGAGGGCAGTCATTACAGACAACTAGTAGATTGGTCACATTTTCTAACGAAACTAATTATACTTCTGACACTTGGAGTGATTATAATTATATAATGTTCACGTTATACTGTATTATGAAAATAATTATAGTTCTGACAGTTGGCGTAATTATACGTGTTAGATTATTATGTGGTTAATAAATATTTAAATGCACAAATGAGGGTTGTTCATATCATATTTGCTTTTGTTTTAATTGGATGAGAGTAATTCCTAAATATATCAGCTGTCCTGCAAAGTATTAGTATCACTGTTGACACTTGACATATCCCTGGTTTGGCATGGAAGTGTTTAGTAACTATCTGTGTTGATCTTTAACACGTTCTGTACCGGCGACGTCTTCTTAATTTAATTCTAGTTATAGTTAGACGATTTGGTGCAGTTTAAGAAGGATCGGAAGTAATGGAAAGGATTGAGTGAGATAGTCTGAAGCCTGTTAAATGCTGGAGGCCCTTTTTTAAACCGAATAAAATCGTCTAATAGTAGCCAGAATAAAATTAAAAGGACGTACAGAATTGGTTAAAATATGCCCCTTAGGTTATCGTCAGACTGGTTCATTAAATTGATTATATAGTATAGTATACGGTACCTCTTTGATTATATAGTATAGTATACGGTACCTCTTTGATTATATAGTATAGTATACGGTACCTCTTTGATTATATAGTATAGTATACGGTACCTCTTTGATTATATAATATAGTATACGGTACCTCTTTGATTATATAGTATAGTATACGGTACCTCTTTGATTATATAGTATAGTATACGGTACCTCTTTGATTATATAGTATAGTATACGGTACCTCTGATTATATAGTATAGTATACGGTACCTCTTTGATTATATAGTATAGTATACGGTACCTCTTTGATTATATAGTATAGTATACGGTACCTCTTTGATTATATAATATAGTATACGGTACCTCTTTGATTATATAATATAGTATACGGTACCTCTTTGATTATATAATATAGTATACGGTACCTCTTTGATTATATAGTATAGTATACGGTACCTCTTTGATTATATAGTATAGTATACGGTACCTCTTTGATTATATAATATAGTATACGGTACCTCTTTGATTATATAATATAGTATACGGTACCTCTTTTGATTATATAGTATAGTATGCGCTACCTCTTTGATTATATATAGTATAGTATATACGGGTACCTCTTTGATTATATAGTATAGTATACGGTACCTCTTTGATTATATAATATAGTATACGGTACTCTTTGATTATATAATATAGTATACGGTACCTCTTTGATTATATAATATAGTATACGGTACCTCTTTGATTATATAGTATAGTATACGGTACCTCTTTGATTATATAATATAGTATACGGTACCTCTTGATTATATAATATAGTATACGGTACCTCTTTGATTATATAGTATAGTATACGGTACCTCTTTGATTATATAGTATAGTATACGGTACCTCTTTGATTATATAGTATAGTATACGGTACCTCTTTGATTATATAGTATAGTATACGGTACCTCTTTGATTATATAATATAGTATACGGTACCTCTTTGATTATATAATATAGTATACGGTACCTCTTTGATTATATAATATAGTATACGGTACCTCTTTGATTATATAATATAGTATACGGTACCTCTTTGATTATATAGTATAGTATACGGTACCTCTTTGATATAGTATAGTATACGGTACCTCTTTGATTATATAATATAGTATACGGTACCTCTTTGATTATATAATATAGTATACGGTACCTCTTTGATTATATAGTATAGTATACGGTACCTCTTTGATTATATAATATAGTATACGGTACCTCTTTGATTATATAATATAGTATACGGTACCTCTTTGATTATATAGTATAGTATACGGTACCTCTTTGATTATATAGTATAGTATACGGTACCTCTTTGATTATATAGTATAGTATACGGTACCTCTTTGATTATATAGTATAGTATACGGTACCTCTTTGATTATATAATATAGTATACGGTACCTCTTTGATTATATAATATAGTATACGGTACCTCTTTGATTATATAGTATAGTATACGGTACCTCTTTGATTATATAATATAGTATACGGTACCTCTTTGATTATATAATATAGTATACGGTACCTCTTTGATTATATAATATAGTATACGGTACCTCTTTGATTATATAGTATAGTATACGGTACCTCTTTGATTATATAGTATAGTATACGGTACCTCTTTGATTATATAATATATTATACGGTACCTCTTTGATTATATAGTATAGTATACGGTACCTCTTTGATTATATAGTATAGTATACGGTACCTCTTTGATTATAATATAGTATACGGTACCTCTTTGATTATATAGTATAGTATACGGTACCTCTTTGATTATATAATATAGTATACGGTACCTCTTTGATTATATAGTATAGTATACGGTACCTCTTTGATTATATAGTATAGTATACGGTACCTCTTTGATTATATAATATAGTATACGGTACCTCTTTGATTATATAATATAGTATACGGTACCTCTTTGATTATATAGTATAGTATACGGTACCTCTTTGATTATATAGTATAGTATACGGTACCTCTTTGATTATATAATATAGTATACGGTACCTCTTTGATTATATAGTATAGTATACGGTACCTCTTTGATTATATAGTATAGTATACGGTACCTCTTTGATTATATAGTATAGTATACGGTACCTCTTTGATTATATAGTATAGTATACGGTACCACTTTGATTATATAGTATAGTATACGGTACCTCTTTGTATAGGCCTTTAATAGAAAATGTATAGGCCTTCACATGTTTACGGTTAAGGGGGTCACCTGCTTCTTTTCTCTTTCTCTCCTTTTCTCTCTTTCCCTGGCTTGTATCCATTCGGCCCCATTCAGCCAACTGTTTTAAGACGTTTATCCCCATCCAGGTGTCGATATCTTCCTGGCGAGCGATAGCGAGCCAGCAGTGTATAGAGAAATCCGGCTTCGCCGGAGACATTTTTCTATCGAAAAATGTACAAATTTAGCTTGCTCTCAAAACAAAAATATATATATGCTGGCTCGCTACCGCTCACCAGGAAAAAATTTACACCTGGATGGGGGTAAACGTCTGAAAACAGTAGGCTGAATGGTGCCGAATGGATACAAGCCAAAGAGAGAGTGAGAGAAAGGGAAACAAATCGAAGTGGGCTCCCTTAAACCAGATAAGACATTCACCAAGCCTCTTCAGGGATTTGCTTTCTTAGTTTCCAAGACGATCATGTTTTTCATAACTACCCAGCCTTATCTAGCTTAATTAGGCCTACAGTAGATTACGATGGGGTTGATTAAGCTAAGTTTAGTTTAGTTTATGTAAGATTAAAATAGATTTAGATTGATGTGCTTGATTTGGTAAGGTTAGGTTTCGTTATGTACGGTCGCGCTAATAAGTCATGTCCCAGCTGTCATTATGTTTGGCTTGCTCTGTTTTTTTTTTTTTTTTTTTTCTATGTGATTGAGGGAGGTAAAAGGCATAACTGCCTATAGCGAGTGCCTCCCCCATAGTTGAAAGAGTGACAGGGCCAAAATCAAGGGACGTTCGAGCCAAAATGCCTGGACACACGGAGTTTGAAGCAATTTAAGTCATAGGAAGAGGGAAAGACTGATTCTGGGAGAGAGTTCCAGAGCTCAGCTGTTGAGTAGCTGTATTAATGTCTGTCAGATGTTGAATAGGGTGGGTAAGTGTAGGAACATGTTTGTATATTTCACTCGATATGAAGAAATGAAGCTCAGATATTGCTGATACCAATTATTGAACAAAACATACTTGGTGCCGAGACATGACTTATTAGCGCGACTGTACAGTGATCGGTCAAGGAAGGAATAATTACTTCTATTACAATATTCTATAGTGAAATACTTGTCATGCCTCAGATCAGATCAGATGAAGTATTGAGGGATAAGCCTGTACAACGGCACCTCGTATTTGCATTCTACTTTTCCTATTTTTCTGAAGCGTGTAGAGAGGGGAGAAGGGGTGTTGGAGAGAGAGGAAGCTGTTGCAGTGGCTTTGTTATGTGTGTTTTTAGCCTGAGCTCCGAACGTTGTAGATTTGAACCAGTGTTTGTGGTGTGTGGGGTCATTACTGTAACACTTACTATTGTCTTGTTTATATAACGCTAAACTGAATCCCTAAATAAATTAATTTTAGATACTTAAGGGGGAATGGTTGGCTCTTCTGGCCCCCCTCCTCCCAATTTCTTTATAGATTTTAAGACGTTCGGCCCATAGTTTTGGCGATTTTAAGATCGTTCACCCCATTTTGTTTGCAGACATCAAGACCTTTCATGCGATTTAGGTGTTGATTTTTTTTCCTGGTGAGCGATAGCGAGCCTCTAATTTAAGAGAAGTCGGCCTTCGGCCGGGACGTACAAATTTATCTCGAAGGGGGTCTTGTTTTTTTTTTAAAGATCGATACAGGTCTAGGGCGCAAACTGAAATCCTCCCTTAATTAAGATGAGGTTGAATCAATGTCTCGTTAGCTTTAAAAAAAACGGGCTATAGGTCCCTTAAGGGGAGGTTTTTAGTGAGTTCGCTAGACTTCCATCAAGCTTAACATTACAGCCCCTAGACCCCCTTTCAAGATAGATATGTACATTTTTCGGTAGAAAAATTTTCCGGCCGAAGGCCGGTTCCTCTTAAATTACAGGCTCGCTGTCGCTCGCCAGGAAAAAATCGACACCTAAAGTCTTAAAATTGACAGAAATGGGGCGAAAGTTCTTAAAATCGACAAACTAATGGGGCGAACGTCTTATAATATCAAAAGCAATGGGGCTAACCATGAGGGAGAAAGGGGTCAAGAAAAAAATCCCTCAAGTAGAAATCTCCCCTTAATGAAAATATGAAACTACTATATATCTGTATCATATAAATGATAACTTTATACAATGAACAATATATTTGGGTACACACTATGGCTAATAGATGAGTAATCAAGATGAGGACATTGCCATCTACCGCCAACTGGAATAAAACCGACTTTAGTGATTTTATCGGCCGTTGACTGATGCACCATTTTGGATCTCGGATAACTTGATGGTGTAATGGTTAGAGCGTGTAAGTTATGTAGGAGATATCCTACGTTCGAATCCCGGAAGAATCACATGCTTTAATTAATTTAATTAGGGGTTATTGGCGTTAAGGGGAGGTATTTAGTTTGTTCCCTACGTTTTCATCAAGCTTAAAATTACACCCCGTAGACCCCCTTTCAAGATAAATTTGTACATTTTTCGGTAGAAAAATTTCCCGGCCAGAGGCCGGTTGCTCTTAAATTACAGGCTCGCTATCGCTCGCCAGGAAAAAATTGACACCTTAATGGCACGAAAGGTCTTAAAATTGACAGAAATGAGGCAAAATGTCTTAAAATGTCAAACTACTAGGGCGAACGTCTTAAAATCTCAAAAGCAATGGGGCTAAACATGAGGGAGAAAGAGGTTCAAAAAAAAATCCTCCAGGTGGAAATCTCCCCTTAAGAACAATGTTAAAAATATATAGAAGGACAAATACTATTGCACAGTGACACTTTTTCGGGGCCAGTATGACAGAGCGGTATTGCATGGGAGGCCTGGGTTCCGATCCTTGGAACCTCATAGATTTAGTGACTTACGGACAAGGGTTTTCTGTACCCGTAGCTGCACTGGCGGATAATAGAAGTGCGGTAGACCACTTGTATATTATCACACCTGATCAGCAGGATCGAGCTGATTACACTGATTACAGACTACATTCACATCCACAGTACAATAATATTCAACATGCACCCCCACACACAATATACACACACCGAAGGGCGACGTGCTCATTTAGCAGTCAGACACACGTTTCGACACTCGCGTGTCATCTTCAGTGTTCTAGAAAACAATAATAAAACATATAGCAAATATTTAAAAATAAAATCGCGAAGAGCGAGTATATTATAACTAAAAATGTAGCCATTATCAGCATGGTGAACTTTACAATAGATAGATGTACAAATTCCTGTTTCCGCAATATATCATGATAGGTGATGCACATGAATATACAGTATTCATGATAATTGCTTTAATTGCAATATTTACGAGAGAGAGAGAGAGAGAGAGAGAGAGAGAGAGAGAGAGAGAGAGAGAGAGAAGAGGAGAGGAGAGGATCATTAACATTAAATATAGATATGTGCTAAATAGTAGCAGGTTTGGCCGATACCATTTTACTTCTCTGCTGCACGTCATCTGTCATTATTAGTGTGTCACACTGTAGAAAACACCGTACCGTGCACCGTACACCGTGCAGCATATAACTGGTACATAATAATTCTATACAACGGTACCGGTATTACTGGTATAATTATATACAACGGTACCGGTATTACTGGTATAATTATATACAACGGTACCGGTATTACTGGTATAATTATATACAACGGTACCGGTATTACTGGTATAATTATATACAACGGTACCGGTATTACTGGTATAATTATATACAACGGTACCGGTATTACTGGTATAATTATATACAACGGTACCGGTATTACTGGTATAATTATTGTATATAAATGTTCGTACTTGGCAAGGCATTATACTTATAAAATGCACTTACTGTACATAAGCATCTTATTTATATCATATCAAACAGAGTTTCGCTTAGCGCCAGAGCCATGACTGTCGATATCAACGAAACTCAACTTATAGGATATGCACAATATATCAATAATTCTTGTGATTATACAAATAGTTATTATATAGTACATGAGCACACTACTGTAGGTGGTTATATAGTATGGTAGTGATGGGAATGTATACTGTATATACAGCTTATAGTGACTACAAACATAATTTTAAGGCGGATTAATTGTCATAACAAATAGACTTTAAGTTAGGTTCTGTGTTTTCATTATTAGCATGCGTTATTTATGATTATGAGTGACTTTAAAATATAAGAAGCAACAATATGCAATGACTGAAATATGTGCAAGCTACATAATTTCGACACATCTCTTGTAATAATGAGTTGTTGGGGGGGAGCGAGGGTGGAGAGCTACGCATTATATTCCGGTAAAAGGCGTAGGTTACTTACAGTCCAAAAGGCGTAGGTTACTTACAGTCCAAAAGGCGTAGGTTACTTACAGTCCAAAAGGCGTAGGTTACTTACAGTCCAAAAGGCGTAGGTTACTTACAGTCCAAATTAATTGCATTAGTCGGCAACTCCGGGCAAAATCTGATAGAGAGAGTTAATTCGTATATTCTAAAATGTTAGAGAATACCTGAAAGAAGGATAATATAGCTATTTACAATATGTAATGTATATATAAATATAGATAGATAGATATATTAAGTATATCTAACAAATACATTGAACTACTAAATGTTTTTGTACTCTCAACCGGGCTCGACAGTCAGGACGAGTGTCCATGCTTTAATCCACTACACCACGGCATGAAGAAGAATAGTTATCCTTTTCCTATTTATACCAAGGAGAAAAAATCCTACTTGGAAAAGTATTATATTTCATACACAAGTGATAGGACCCATATTCCTGAGTACCATACTGGGATGTTTACAACTATCCCCTACGACTTGTGTATGGAAAAAGGCTTCCCAATACTGAAAAGGTAATCCCAATTTTGACTGCCACACAATGACTCCCAATACTGTGACTCCGAAATGTTCGGCCGCAGAAGTGCTTGTGTGACTATAGCTTTATAGCACATTCCCTAGTGACCGATGGAATCCTGGTGGAGTTGTACAAGGGATATGATGAGTCGTGCATACTCGTAGCTAAGTCATAAACACGTTGTGGGATATCTTGGAAAGTCTTGACATATCATACTGATGTCATGGTTGTTCATAATAGTTTCATATCAAATCATACCGGTATCTTACCAGTAGAATAGTACATCATACTGGCGTCATAGTAGGGCCGTAGACATTGAACTGGCGTCATAATAGGGTCCTAGACATCCTATTTTAATCGTGGCCATGACGGAATTCTTGAGCTGGACAGGCAGAGGGGTCGCGACTCACTATGATGTATTGGTCATGGTACATCCTGTGAATCATCGTAAAATTTGTGAAAACTAAGTAAGTACGGTATATTGGTGACCCCACCGTGTGACTCATGGTCAAGGCGTGTTAGTAATATAATACATCAAACAGTCAAGTATATATTAGGGAACAAATCTAGTCAGTTCAGGGTTGTGGTGACTTATTCCCGGATGCGATGGGAGGGATCGTTACTGTTATAACTGTGTTGGTGGTGTAATGGTTTAGGTGCTTATGTTGAAATAACTTTAAATAGTTGACAGAATTAATATAAACACAATATGAGGAGGAACACTTTATTGACAACGTTTCTCAGATAGCTTCTTCAGGTCACTAACCGGTTAGTGACCTGAAGAAGCTATCTGCGAAACGTTGTCAATAAAGTGTTCCTCCTCATATGGTGTTTATATTCATTAGGTGCTTATGTTCTGGATGTGGTATCCTGAGTTCGAATTCCGGGAGGATCAAATATTTTCATTATTGTATTCAACTACATTGGGGTTTGTAATGGAGGATTAATGTTAATATTAGGGTACCTACAAACAAATTATAAAATAAGCAGGCTGACTTTTATCATGATCATTATTTCACCGTATCCTAATTACATAATACTTGGTGATAACTATAATGTTACCGCCTGTAGCCAACACCCAAGCTTATTTAAGGGAACGTTAATTTATTTATATCTTTGTTGTTATTACCGGCATTATAGTTTTGTATTAGTTTTCTCCCTAGACCTCTAAATGAAAATTAAAACATCCCCAAAAAATGTACACATTTATTCCGATGGGGGCCCCCCTTCGGAATAAATGTGTACATTTTTTGGTAGGAAAACAGATTCCTCCTAAATTACAGGCTCGCTATCGCTCGCCAGGAAAAAATCGACACCTAAATGGCACAAAAGGTCTTAATATTGACAAAGACAGGGCGAAAGTCTTAAAATGTGAAAAGTAATGGGGGTAATAGATGAAGGAGAAGGGTGTTAAAAATATATACAAATTCTTTCCCTTAAGGGGGTAGTACTCAATTTTTCTGGACCTCCTTCTCCCTCGTGTTTAGCATATTAGTTTTGAGATTTTAAGACGTCCCTTCCATTAGTTTGGCGATTTTAATACCTTTCGCCCCATTTCGTTGTCAATTTCAAGACCTTTCGTGCCATTTAGGTGTCATTATTTCCTGGCGAGCGAAAGCGAGCCTGTAATTTTAAAAGGAATCGGCCTTCGGCCGGGACATTTTTCTATCGAAAAATTTACAAATTTATTTTGAAGGGGGGTGTTTTTTTTAAGCTTGATGGAGGTCTAGCGAGGAACTAAAACATAAATGAATAAATTAATTAATAGACCCAAAAACCGGCCACTACCCCCTTAAGCATCATGATATCCATTGTCAGAGTTCTGGAAACAATATTAATAATAACGCCTTCCATTGCTGCTTTGCTTGTATGCCTTTAATCATATACCGGGTTTATCTAATAGAGTATTGTGTACAGAAGAAGTGGTCTGCCAAACATTATATACCCTCATAATGTCATCCTCATAAGTAGCGAGTTACATTATCTTTTTAGTGACTCGTAAGCTTAATGTCCTCGCGAAACATTTAGTTGATGGAGTGTATAAGTGATTGGTATTTGCTAAGCCGTAAAAATATGACTTCATATGTATTTTACGATCCACAATCCAATTTCACGACGGGTGGTTCTGGGAATATCCATTGGATTACCAGTCCAGTGGCAAGACCACTCCACCACACCACCACACCTCTTATACAGTATCTCCCTGTTAGTAGAACTCACCAATAACCAGATTTTCTCTTGCATAATAAAGAATATAGAGAAATACAAGAAATGCGAAGTCCTGAGAATGGATGGTCAGGGGGAATAGAGTTCACAGTCCAGTTTCAAATGCGAAGTCCTGAGAATGGATGGTCAGGGGAAATAGAGTTCACAGTCCAGTTTCAAGGTAGAATTATGTCTTCCGGTGTTCTTGTTCCTGACTGGTGTGTTGGTTGGTGTGTGTGTGGTGTGTGTATTACGGTACAGGGTGCAGTGTGGCGGTGATATTGGGTGGTACAGTCACTTAAAAACATTCGTGGACCCCCTTATGTTTCTCTCTATGCAAGTACAACTCCCGGTGTTGATTTGTGGATTGAACTTGCTTGTCAATAATCGTATATATAGTTGTGTAGCTGATGAATAGCAAATCATGTTCATAAATTTGTTTGCAGAGATACCTCACCTATTGCCAATTGAGTGACTTCTGGTAGTGTACGTCTATTGCGATAATGTGTTGGGCGTAGTTGTTGTGACCCTTCATCTTCTCTCAATATTCTTGGTGTCTCTTTTTCTTCTGCTCTCATTTGGAAGGACCATATTACCAGTCTTGCTAAGGCAGCCTCCCAGAAGCTGGGTGTGCTCAACTGCCTTAGGGGGTTCTTTACCCCTGCACAGCTTCTTGCTCTTGCGTCTTTGTATTGAGTATTGTTCACATGTGTGGGGAGGTTCCTCTCACACCGCTCTCCTAGACAAAGTTGAAAGGAAGGCCTTTCGTATCATTAACTCCCGTCCACTCACCAACTCTCTGTAATCTCTCTCTCTCTCCACCGCAATGTTGCATATCTCTCGCTATTCTATCCTACTATAATAATCAGTGTTCCTCAGAGCTTTCCCAGTGTATACCACCTTCTTTAGGGCACGTGGTACCCGTCTTGCAACACAATCCCACCCCTACTCTGTGCAACTCTCCAACCCAAGAGTGAAACTTTACTCTCAAACTTTCTTCTATTCAACAGCTGAGATCTGGAACTCTCTCCCAGAATCAGTCTTTCCCTCTTCCTATGACTTAAATTGCTTCAAACTCCGTGTATCCAGGCATTTTGGCTCGAACGTCCCTTGATTTTGGCCCTGTCACTCTTTCAACTATGGGGGAGGCACTAGCTATAGGAAGTTTTGCTTTTTGCCTCCCTCACTCTCATAGGAAAAAAAAAAGTAGTCGTTGTGATTGTGTCAATACTTGGTAAAGTGTAGTATTTATGTGGAATGTGATGGTGGTTATTATGGTGGTGTATTATTATGGTGGTGTATTATTATGGTGGTGTATTATTATGGTGGTGTATGGTAGCTGAAAAAAATATGTGTCTGTTAGTGTAGAAATTTACTGTATTGATAGCTTCTTCTTTTTTCCAACTTCTATCTCTGTTCATAGGTTTGAAGCCTGTAGATTCAACCGCTCAACACGGTGAAACCAGAGGGTCTTATTTCAGACTGTGAGGGAGACATCGAAACAGTTTGAGTGTTGCAACCGGCTCGTTCGTATTCATGTATTCGTAGAAGAACGCCTGGTTGTCTCCTCGTGCAAGCTCCAACTCCTCAAAGCTGCATCGCCACTGTCCCGCTTACACCTCTCAGTCTCAAACCCTCTCTCTCTAAATATTGAATCTAGGAATATTCATACAATGCTAAGTAATTGGAAACCGCGAGGATTTTTATGGCGTGCTTTGTAGTAATGCGCTGAAACTAAGTACATCACAAATTCCATCCCAATAATATATTCCCATTGACACATCGTGATTCGAACTCGGGACCTTTAGATTACCACTCGTAAAACCACTCCACTGTACCTACCCTTTACTCTCACGTCTGTGAATACAGATTTATTATAGAATTATATATTTGGTCCAGCCGAGGAGTCCTAAATCATCCTGGACACCACCTGACCATATGAAAGACTGACAGACGTCTCATAAATCTAGATCACAACACCTTATCTCACACACTCACAAATATTGGACCAATCTCTCTCTAAATTATGCTTAAACTACGCTTTTTCAGAGCTTTATACCTGAATAATTATTGCAATAAACATTTATGTGAATGGCGGTTTTATATGAAGGTATTTTTATATATTAATTTTTTTATTTTTTTTTAGAATATCCATCGTGATTTTTATTGATAACTCCTATTCAAGCACATTCAAATAAATTTCTTTTGTAAAACTAAGATGGATTTTTTTTTTTTTTTTAATTCATGGGATATTCTAGAACGCACTATGATTCCATAAAACATTTGCTTCACACACAAAATGAAGAGAAAAAATACAAAGCACCAAAGAGAACTTAGACTGTCTAATTGAACAATATGGTATATGTATTTTTGCCATCCTAAACTGTCTAAGTAGTCCTTATTTGACTGTTCTGAATTAATGCTGTGCAGATTCTAGTGGAGGTACTTGTACTTAGAAACACATGATGTAGCTTATGTTTTGCTTTTATTGAAGAACACAAAGCAATATATAAAGTAATACAATAACAATAAATAATTAACTTAGGTATAACAGTTACAGACACATATATACAATTTAACCGGCGACGAGAATTTATATGTAAATATGCATTTAATGGAATATATGTATACGGTAACGTGGAGGGTTAAGTGTCGAGCGGATGTTGTATTTATTATTTACTGCAAGGTAATAGTTATATTATTTAGCAAATCAAGGCGGAGTCGTCTTGGAAGTCTAAGATATAATTACCTCTGGCAAAGGCAAGGGGATAGAGTGTATGTGTTTTTATTTAGGCTTATACTAGAAGGGTCCTCAAGTAAAGATCAATATTTACTTATTAATTCAAGGAAGGCACTTTTATGAGTTTTCCCCGAGTGGCAGGAAGTTGTTCTTCTATCTCTGCTGGTTCTGGGGAGTGAGGTCTGGGTAAGGCGATGGTCTGGGTCTTTGGCTGCATTTTTCGTGGTGTTGGGGCTATGCTACTGCTATTCTCTCGTCTCGGCCATGGAAAGCTTTAGGTAGGTCTTTGAAAGCACCTGAGAGCGGACTTTTGGAAGCATCTGTACAGCCTTGGGAAGAACCGTTAGAAGTATCTATTTTCGGGCCTTGGAAAATGCCCGTGGAGGTCTTGGGAAGGGAAGCACCTCTGCAAAGATTAGGTCTCAGGAAGCAGCTTTTTCTTGACCATGGGAAGTGTCGAGGAGGTCAAGACATCCAGTATACCTTACATTTCCTGACCCTGATGCTACCGTAGTCCAAGATATCAGAATAACAGGGGCCACTCCTGTCAGGTGTTGTTGGGTGGACTTTGGCTGTTTTGACTCGGAAGTTGGCAGCTCTTTTAGGTATTTATCTAGGGCCCCAAGTCAGGTACATCCAGTGGGTGACATCACGGACGGTGAGGCCTGACGTCATGTGAGTAGGGTTTTAACCCTTTCAGTACCAGCGACGTCTGTTATATTATATTCTAGCTATATTTAAACAATGTTTTGCAGATTAGGAAGGATATATGGTAGCTAGAAGGATTAATTGAGATACTTTGTAGCCTTTTAATTGGTAGACATCCTTCCTAACGTCTTAAAATCTCATAAATAGTTGGGCTAAACATGAGGGATTAAGAGGTCCAGAAAAAGATCCCTCAAGTGGAAATCTCACCTTAAAACCATCAGCTGAAATATCAAATCAGACGGTAACAGATAATATGACGTAGTGGTAACTATCAAGTGTGGTATCTAACATGGTGGTATGGTAATGTTATCTGAGATGATAAAGGAAGGTAAGGTAACAAGGAGTCCCTCAGTGGTGGAGTCATGAGTCACACATTATGTTAATGATAAACCAACATGGTGCCTGAAATATCTTAACCTTTATACCCATAACCCCCCCCCCCCCTTCTCTCTCTATCTCTCTCTCTCTCTCTCTCTCTCTCTCTCTCTCTCTCTCTCTCTCTCTCTCTCTCTCTCGCTCTCTCTCTCTCTCTCTCTCTCTCTCTCTCTCTCTCTCTCTCTCATACACACACAGTAACATGCGAACTCAATTATCCGAGGCTTTAATAATATACTGTATACAATTTCCATTAAAGATAATTCAGTGGATCCATCACAACTTTCCTTCAGTCAGACACCACCACTTGAGTTTGATCGTAGTAATTGGTGACCTAGATACTCCAGTGATGTACAGTCGGCCAAATAAGTGATGTCTCGGCAACAATTATGTTTTGATTAATAATTGGTGTCGGCAATATTTACACACGATTTCTTCTTTTTGAGTGAGATATACACCCATGTTCCTACACTTACTCACCCGATTCAACACCTGACAGTCATTAATACAGCACAGAGAGAGAGCCAAACATAATGATAGCTGAGACATGATTTATTAGCGCCACTGTACTGTCACTTATAAAAATCCGTGGACTCCCTATGTTTTTGGTATGCGGAATTATTTTTGGATGAAACTTGCTTTTCAGTAAATAGAATATATAGTTGTGTAGTTGATGACTAAAAAATTGTATACATAAATTAGTTTCCAGAGATATACTTCCATAATTTGAAATAGGTGAGGTCCACGACTTTTTATGGGTGACTGTACCCGGCCGGTCCTGTTGCGCTCTGGCCAGACAGGAAACGCTCGCTTATGGTCAAATTATTAGTTTATGATTAATACATCGGAGTTTACAACATAGTATCCACAGTAACGCTGAGATGGGGTTGGATAAGTAATGTAGTTGAGATATGTGTGTGTGTGTGTGTGTGTGTGTAACAGTTGGGTATTGGTGAAGCGAGACCAGTGTGTGATAACAATAGAGGCTGAACGTCAGTAGTGAGTAGAGATCCAATAAGAGAGATTGGCCAACCTCAACCGCTTGTAATTAACTGTTATTCAGGCTTAACCGTATCTACACCCACAGTAAACATTTAATAATACTTATACAGGATATAAATTATCATTTGTTTTTATGATAAAAAGACAACATGATACAAAAATATATATACTATTATATCCCACCGCTTTTCTAATATAATGGCACCAAAATGGCATCCACAGAAAAAGCTGAACGCTCCTACAAAAGGATTTCTAATGGGGAGGGTAGGTTCGATCTGTTGATGGAAAGTAGTGATGGCGGAGAGGTTGATTGTTAATATTAGTGATGGTGGTGATGGTGGTGGTAGTGATAATGGTGGTTGGTGGTAGTAGTGGTATCAGTGGTGGAACTGCGGTAGTGGTGGTGGTGGTGAACCAGTGGTGTGATGATGGTGGTTATGTTGTTGGTGTTGGTGATAATATATAGTGATGTTAATATCTCCGCTAACGAAGTAGGAGGAGGTTATGTTTTTGCCTCCGTTTGTCTGTCTGTCTGTCTGCAAACATGATATCTCAAAAATGTTATACCGATGTTCAGGAAATTTGGTGGTCAGATAGGCTATGCGATTATACGCCAAGGACGAATTGATTCCAATAAGGAGGTGATCGGTAGAGCGCATACTTCCGCCAGATATAGACAACAAGCGTAGCGTAGGCGGAGGTATGCGCTCTTCCGAGTGCCCTTCTAGTTAATATTGATAAGTGTTTGTGCAAGTGGTGATTACATAATGTTAGTTAGTCACCTTTGCATTGATTCGTTAACTGTCATAAGTCTCTCCTCTCCAATTTCATATTATTTTGTCAAATTTTGTATATATATATATATATAATTGTTTTTTTCGCCTGCAAACTCATTTATAGTTCTGCCTGTCTTGAGAAGATATGGAGAGCAAGATTAAAGTGTAGCAATAAGTAGGGAGAGATCAGAAGAGGTATATCGAGACTGCAAAGACGTGCAGGCAAATGGGTGTTCTTTGTACTGGAGAAGAAAAATACAGCAGAACATCAGTAGTGATAGTCAGCCCCTTCCTTCCATCCATCATTCCTCCCTTTATTCCTACCTTCTTTGTCGTTCATCGTTGCACTTACCAATTTAACTTTTCTCCCCTAGCAATCATAAACTGTACTGTATATACGGTTATATAATTTCATTAAAGAGAGAGAGAGAGAGAGAGAGAGAGAGAGAGAGAGAGAGAGAGAGAGAGAGAGAGAGAGAGAGAGAGAGAAAGAAAGAAAGAGCGAGAGAGAATAATCATAATTTCTGTTTTCTGTGTTCTTCCTCCTTACATATCTCTATAACTTTCCTTCTTTACATGTTTTCTGTTCCTTGTCTACCACCTTTATTTGTTTCCCTCCTCTCCTCTTTTGTGGACCTCCCTGGTACAGTCGGCCTATTGAGTCATGTGTCGGCACCAATTATGTTTTGATCAATAATTGGTATCAGCAATATTTACACGTGATTTCTTCTTCTTGAGTGACATATACAAACATGTTCCTTCACTTACCCATCCTATTCAACATCTGATAGACATTAACACAACACAGAGCGAGCCAAACGTAATGACAGCTAAGACATGACTTCTTAAAATCGAAAAACTAATAAGTCGACAGATGAGACATGACTTCTTAAAATCGAAAACCTAATGGGTCGAACGTCTTATAATCTGAAAACTAATGGTGCTAAACATGAGGGAGGAAGCGGTCCAGAAAAACTCCCTGGAGTGTAATATGCCCTTAACCTGGGGTGTGGCAGGGGCAGGTAAGCTTGGGAGGGGTCAGGGAGGAACAAAGGACCCAGCAGAGTGGATTGTGCAAAGAGGAAGAGCTGAAAGGAATGAGGGGAGGTGGGAAGGTCAGTCTCAGGTATTAAGGTGGGATGAGCGTATTTATTTGCTCATATTTGTATCCTTTTATATTTATGTTAGTTTCCTCCATAGACCTCCATCAAGCTTAAAAAAAACACCTAGACTAGAATAACAACCGAGCTATTTTTGAATTTGTTGTCAACCATAAAGGAATAAGGTCAACTTCTAATACCGGTACCGGTTATGTCATTATGTCACCAACAAGCGGACGGGAATAACGCGGTGGGACCTTTGTTGCCTACAGTCCCCTATTATCTCCAGGGGTATTCTTAGTCATAGATTATTTTGTAAGCCCAGGATGACCGTGTTGTGTTGTCATCATTGAAGATAAAGTCAACAGTGAGGTAGGCTGGTCACGAATCACAACCAGGGTGAACATACTGTATTTATAGAGACAATGGTAGGATGGTGGTAGCAACAGACTCGTTCAAGAGGTTTACGGAGTGGATGCTTAAGTTATATAGTATTATAATTTAATACGATACATTGTTTTAATAGTCTAACGGAAGGCTATATAAATTGTTTGTTTGGGATTAAGTCATTTGACTATATAGTTTCTGGGAGAGTTTTTTTTTTTCATCCTAAGAACGGAACAAAAGGCAAAGCTGCCTGTAACGAGCGTCCCTCTAAATTTAAAGTGTAACAGATAACCAAATTCAAGATGCGTTAGATTCAATATGCCTGGACGCACGACGAAGTTTGAAGGAGTTTATGTCGTAGGATGAGGGAAGAAACAGATTGAGGGAGTGGAATAAAAACTGGGAAAATCTATTCACTCTTGGGTTAGACAATTGGACAGAATAGGGGTGGGAAAGTGCTGAAAGGCGGGTGCCACTTACTATTCGTAAGGACATAATTATGGATTATATAATTATGAGATATATTAAACACAAATTATATAATTATTAGATATATTTAAAAAAAACAATGTGTCAAGTATTTGTGTATGAATATGATGTACATTATGTGATAACATAATTATTACATGTTAAGAACTATGCATCACGTATGATAGTCAAGGGTGGTGGTGGGGAGAATTTGTATGCATGGGACACTTAGCTATCTACCAGAATGTGTGATGTGGTTAATAATGTTCATATTGATATTCACACAGACAGACAGACGAGTGGAGTGTGTGTGTGTGTGGGGGGGGGGGGGGTAGGTAGGGAGGAGTACTGTTGTGCATGAAGGATTAAGTTCCTCACACACCTGCACTGACCACTGAAACCACACACACGCACACACACATGGTCGCGCACTTGCTTTAACTCTTATTTTGCTGTATTTAATTACTTAGTATAGTTACGAGTTAATAATATATAAACACCTAAATAAATAACATGTATTTGCAATGAGAGATAGAGCGTGTAGGTGTGATTATTACCGGTACTGCAGGTAACAATAAATCACATATACATTCAGATACGGTAGGTGTGATTATTACCGGTACTACAGGTAACAATAAATCACATATACATTCAGATACGGTAGGTGTGATTATTACCGGTACTACAGGTAACAATAAATCACATATACATTCAGATACGGTAGGTGTGATTATTACCGGTACTACAGGTAACAATAAATCACATATACATTCAGATACGGTATCAGAGCTTGTCTTCTTAGCCTCTACTCACATGGGATGACTAATGGCGTAAATCTTTCTCCATTTGTGCAGATCATCTATTTTTATTAATTTCACTCCAACACCAAGCACCTCCCAAAGAAATTAATGAAAGAAAGCATGTGATCCACCGGGATTCGAACCTGGGTTACCACATACATATTTTAAACACTAACCATTACACCATCAAGGCAGTTAAGACATATAATATATATATATATATATATATATAGTGAAGGATAAGCGGTAATTGACTGATGCGTAAACCAGTTTCACTTTATGAGATTAAACAACTCCAGAGGAAAAAAAGAACGCATATCCAGAGGGAGGGGCGGTAAGGTAACTCCTGGTTGAGTTACCGTTGGCATTGATTAAGGGGATGTTAGTGTATTTATTAATTGGATTTGTCCTTTACCGGTATATATATATATATATATATATATATATATATATATATATATATATATATATATATATATATATATATATATATATATATATATATGTTTTAGTTCGTTCCCTAGATCTCTATCAAGCTTTAAAGAAGAACATCCCAAAGACCCTTTCGATATAATGTTTTTACATTTTTCGGTAAAAAAAAATGTTCCGCGGTTCTTCCTAAATTACAGGCTCGCTATCGCTCACCAGGAAAATATCGACACCAAAACGGCAAGAAAGGTCTTGATATTAATATAGAAATGGGCGAAAGTCTTAACATTTGAAAACTAATGGGGCTAAACATAAAGGAGAAGGGGGTTCAGAAAATAACCTACTTCCCCTTAAAGTAGTAGAGTAAATCCTTGCAATCCTTCCACTTGCAATCCTTCCACTTGCAATCCTTCCACTTGCAATCCTTCCACTTGCAATCCTTCCACTTGCAATCCTTCCACTTGCAATCCTTCCACTTGCAATCCTTCCACTTGCAATCCTTCCACTTGCAAGCCTTCCACTTGCAATCCTTCCACTTGCAATCCTTCCACTTGCAATCCTTCCACTTGCAATCCTTCCACTTGCAATCCTTCCACTTGCAAGCCTTCCACTTGCAATCCTTCCACTTGCAATCCTTCCACTTGCAATCCTTCCACTTGCAATCCTTCCACTTGCAAGCCTTCCACTTGCAATGCTTCCACTTGCAATGCTTCCACTTGCAATCCTTCCACTTGCAATCCTTCCACTTGCAATCCTTCCACTTGCAATCCTTCCACTTGCAATCCTTCCACTTGCAATCCTTCCACTTGCAATCCTTCCACTTACAATCCTTCCACTTGCAATCCTTCCACTTGCAATCCTTCCACTTGTACCTTAGTTACTTTTATAGCTATAGCACTGTGATGTAGTTGACGGACTAAATATCAGACAATTAATTCAATGATTATTGTCCTTAAACCATAACTCTTAAACCAGCTCTATAATTAAATCAATGTTTGTGACTGCTGTGTACATGTTTGTGACTGCTGTGTACATTTTATAGTTTATTTATTTCCAGTTGATGCTAAATTGAAACACTTAGCATCTGATTTATTGATACTGGGAAAATAAGATACTGATACTGCTATGTCTATATTAGCATAATAAGATACTGATACTGCTATGTCTATATTAGCATAATAAGATACTGATACTGCTATGTCTATATTAGCATAATAAGATACTGATACTGCTATGTCTATATTAGCATAATTAGCACCATATTTCGCTACGGTATGTAATCTCCGTACTAGCTGAGTAACCAAGACTAACATATCAATTTACCCTCAACTGGATTTTTGCTTACTTTAATCGGTCATATATATTTAAGGGGAGATTTCCACCTGGAGGATTTTTTTCTGAACCTCTTTCTCCCTCATGTTTAGCCCCATTGCTTGTGAGATTTAAAGATGCTTGCCCCATTAGTTTGTCGATTTTAAGAACCCTCGCCCCATTTCTTTCAATTTTAAGACCATTCGTACCATTTAGGTGTCGATTTTTTCCTGGCGAGCGAAAGCGAGCCTGTAATTTAAGGGGAACCGGCCTTCGGCCGGGACATTTTTCTACCGAAAAATGTACAAATTTATCTTGAAAGGGGGTCAAGGGGGAGTAATTTTAAGCTTGATGGAAGTCTAGGGAATCAACTAAAAGCCTCCCCTTAACCCCTTCTGTACCGGCGAAGTCTTTTACATTTTATTCTACCTATAGTTAGACGATGTTATGCAGTTTAAGAAGGACCTGTGGTAGTAAAAAGAGTTAAGTGAGATAGTTTAAAGCCTGTTTATTGTGGAGGCTCTATTTAAACTGAATATAATCGTCTAATAGCAGCCAGAATCGTCTAATAGTAGCCAGAATCGTCTAATAGCAGCCAGAATCGTCAAATAGTAGCCAGAATCGTCTAATAGTAGCCAGAATCGTCTAATATTAGCCAGAATCGTCTAATAGCAGCCAGAATCGTCTAATAGTAGCCAGAATCGTCTAATAGTAGCCAGAATCGTCTAATAGCAGCCAGAATCGTCTAATAGTAGCCAGAATCGTCTAATAGCAGCCAGAATCGTCTAATAGTAGCCAGAATCGTCTAATAGTAGCCAGAATCGTCTAATAGTAGCCAGAATCGTCTAATAGCAGCCAGAATCGTCAAATAGTAGCCAGAATCGTCTAATAGTAGCCAGAATCGTCTAATAGTAGCCAGAATCGTCTAATAGTAGCCAGAATCGTCTAATAGCAACCAGAATCGTCAAATAGTAGCCAGAATCGTCTAATAGCAGCCAGAATCGTCTAATAGTAGCCAGAATCGTCTAATAGTAGCCAGAATCGTCTAATAGTAGCCAGAATCGTCTAATAGCAGCCAGAATCGTCTAATAGTAGCCAGAATCGTCTAATAGTAGCCAGAATCGTCTAATAGTAGCCAGAATAAAGTTGTTAAACAGATGTCACCGGTACAGGATGCCTTGGAAGGGTTAAAATAGCCTAATATACTTTACATGTTGTTGGTGGTGTTGTTGGTGGTGTTGGTGGTGGTGGTGTTGTTGGTGGTGGTGTTGTTGGTGGTGGTGTTGCTGGTGGTGGTGTTGTTGGTGGTGGTGGTGTTGTTGGTGGTGGTGTTGTTGGTGGTGTTGTTGGTGGTGTTGTTGGTGGTGGTGGTGTTGTTGGTGGTGGTGTTGTGGGTGGTGGTGTTGTGGGTGGTGGTGGTGTTGGTGGTGGTGGTGTTGTTGGTGGTGGTGGTGGTGTTGGTGGTGGTGTTGTTGTTGGTGGTGGTGGTGTTGTTGGTGGTGGTGTTGGTGGTGTTGTTGGTGGTGGTGGTGTTGTTGGTGGTGGTGTTGGTGGTGTTGGTGGTGTTGTTGGTGGTGGTGTTGTTGTTGGTGGTGGTGGTGTTGTTGGTGGTGGTGTTGTTGGTGGTGGTGTTGTTGGTGGTAGTGGTGGTGGTGGTGTTGGTGGTGTTGTTGTTGGTGGTGTTGGTGGTGGTGTTGTTGTTGGTGGTGGTGTTGTTGGTGGTGGTGGTGTTGGTGGTGGTGTTGTTGTTGGTGGTGGTGTTGTTGTTGGTGGTGGTGGTGGTGTTGGTGGTGGTGGTGTTGGTGGTGTTGTTGTAGAGTTGTGTGTTGAGTGTTACAGTGACAATAGTTTGATGGTATGTGTAGTGTGATGGTGGTTCAGTCAGTTCACAATAAACACATAGAAGAAGGGACTGGAGTTCTCAAAAAGGGCCTCCAGTCCAGCTACCGGTATTCTTGACTTAATTAAGGGGGTAGTGGTTATTTTTTGGTCTATGTGTGTATTTATTTATTTATTTTATAGTAACCTCGCTAGAACTCCATTAAGCTTAAAAAACACTCCCTAGACTCCCTTCAAAATAAATTTGTACATTTTTCTGTAGAAAATTGTCCCGGCCTAAGGCGGCCGAAGGCCGCTTTCTCCTAGAATTACAGGCTCGCTATCGTAAAAATCGAAACCTAAACGACACAAAAGGTCTTTATATTGACATAGAAATGGGGCGAAAGGTTTTACAATCGCCAAACTAATGGAACGAACGTCTTAATATCTCAAAACTAATGGAACTAAGCATGAAGAAAAAACAACTACCTCCCCCTTAACCCCATATGTACCAGCGACGTCTTTTAGTTTTTATTCTAGCTATATTTGGACGATGTTGATCAATTGGAAAAGGATCTGTGGTAGTAAAAGTGGTTAAGTGAGACAGTTCGAAGCCTATTAGTTGCTGGAGGTCCTTTTTAAACTGAATAATTTTTTTTTATAGTAGCCAGAATAAAGTTAAAAGGACGTCACGGGTACTGAGTGGGTTAAAGTGTGCTGGCTTAAGGGGAGATCTCCACTTGAGGGATTTTTTTCTTGACCCCTTTCTCCCTCATGTTTAGCCCCATTGTTTTTTATATTATAAAACGTTTGCCCCATTAGTTTAGCGATTTTAAGAACTTTCACCCCATATTAAGACCTTTCGTGCAATTCAGGTGTCGATTTTATCCTGGCGAGCGATAGCGAGCCTGTAATTTAAGAGGAACCGGCTTTCAGTCGGGACATTTTTTTACCGAAAAATTTACAAATTTATTTTGAAAGGGGGTCTAGGGGGTGTAATTTTAAGATTGATGGAATTCTAGGGAACGAACTAAAAACCTCCCCTTAAGAATCCAGAAGGGTTGATAGGCAAGACGGCTCGAGGGAAAGTAATACTAATATACGGACGGGTTAAGGCTCAAAGTTCTGTGGTGGTGGTGGTGTTAGGAGCAGGATTTTATGAGGGATTTTTTTTATTCCAAATGACGAGCGTTTTATTTTTTTATTTTTTTTGTAATCTTGTTTCTTCTAAATTCTAGATCTTCCTTGTTGTTCATTATCTTAAATAAACTTAAATCCTGAAAATTTACGGCACTTTCGTCTTGTCGTATTTATCCACCTTCTTAACCCTTTGACTACCGGAGTTGTATGTTGTTTTATATCAACTATATTCAGACGATTTTATGCAGCTCAGGAAGGCTTTGTGGTAGTTAAAAGGGTTAATTGAGATAGTCTGTAGCCTCTAAATTGCTACACTTCCGTCCTAAGCTGAATAAAATAGTCTAAAATTTGCCGGAATATAATGAAAAAGTCGTCACCAATACTGAACGGTTAATATAAATATTCCTCTGTTTTCCCTCTATGGTATCGATAATGGATAATAAGTCGTAGGCTTGTGCATAAACCTTCAACTGTATTGATGGTGTAATGGTTAGAATGTTTAACAATCTGTGTGTGGTAACCCAGGTTCGAATCCTGGTGGACCACATGCTTTCATTACTTTAATTGGAGATGTTTGGTGTTGGAGTGAAATTAATAAAAATGAGATTGTAGTTTCTTCCATTTTACACTTATAATTGATGTAGAGAAGACAGCTAGAGAAGACACCGTAAAGACGTCATAATTGATGTAGAGAAGACAGCTAGAGAAGACACCGTAAAGACGTCATCCTTTTCTTTCTGCTTCATCATTTCCCCTCCTCCTCCTCTTCCTCCTTTCATCACCCTCCTCTTCTCCCCCTCTCTTACCTGACCCACAGTTTTCAGGTTCATCCAATGTCTTTTATATATATATATATATATATATATATATATATATATATATATATATATATATATATATATATATATATCAAGCACACCAGACTTCTTTCCAATACCGGTGCACCTAAATCATTTAACGTTACTTGAATTTTAATAGTCTCTCTGCTTTCACTTTGAGTATCTCCCTGGAATGGACCGCAAGGTCTCTGACATACTAAATATTCTGTGTAACTCCTTGTAACTCTGTTGGTGTAATAGTGAGTGAGAGACTATAAAAGGAGAACCAGGTCAACTCCATGTACTGTCACCTTAGTCACGCGTAGGGTTGTGTTGCTTACACACACACACACACACACACACACACACACACATACACACACACAGACATACACACACACACACACACATACACACACACAGACATACACACACACACACACACACAAAGTCTCCTGCCAAGGTCCTACTCCCTCGGAGGTATGTAGGCGCACTCGTAAGCAGCCAGGATCAGTCTGTTGATCCCTTAGGATAAGATCTAGGTTACATCTGTGCTCTGTGTATTTTCAGCCTCATTGGCTGCCAGCTTGAAATAAACCGAGTATTATTATTTATTATAATTATTACACACACACACACACACAATATAAGTAGGTTGAAAATCGTAACCCTTAACTCAGCAAAGTTTCCCACCACAAACACCATTATGAGGTGTGGAGCGTTTATGGGTAGCATCAACACCCCCCCAGCCAAATAACTCCAAACAGTCTATTGTCCCTGCAAGATAAACAGATCCTTATTGGTCTCGTTAATGCCGGTAATAAGCAGGAGTTGTGGTGGGGTTGTGGACCTTATACTCGGGGTTGTGGTTGGTTAACAGCTTCAATAGGAGGGCACAATTTTTATCTTTTCTGGCTAAGAGTAGACGATTTTACCAAGCTTAGGATGGACCTGCGGGAATTAAAGGGTAACCATAGTCATTCTATTTTATGAAGGCCGCTCGGGCGTTGTCAAGTCAGGAATCTGATAAAGGCAGACCTGCCAAATCTTCAATTGTTAATAACAAATCTCACATTTTAAGCCCATGCCTCAAAATGGTAGCCCTGCATGATATGACGTAGGCTTATGAATCAAAACAATTACCTATGCAGGTATTAGAACTTGTATGATAACGATAGAACTATTCTCAGAAGCAAGTGTACTTCTCCAACTAGCTTACTTTATTCAACTTAAACTTATATATATAATTATCTATATGACTATTTCTCCCTACTTGTTTTCCTCGTGTTCTACCTTCCCAGTTATTCTCGCACCTCTCCTTCCTCAAGTTCCTCCTTCAGCAGTAAGGTTTTAGTGCCATCGTAATAGTGGCACCGGCTGGCACCAACAGGCGGACATTATCAGGAACCTGGCACTATGGCACCTTGTGTGTTCATGTTAGTGTGTGTGTGTGTGTGTAAGAGAGAGAAGGAAATACTGAAGGTACGGTACTACACATAAAAACTATCACTAAAACAACGGTACACAAAATGGAAGTACGGGGGTAAAGGGTGTGTTAGGGGGGGGGGGGGGGTAGTCGGTGGTGGTGTGTCTGGGGGGGGGGGGAAAGGATTACAGTGGATGTTTGTGGTGTAGAGGGTGGTCGGTGGTGGTATTTGTGGGAAGGGAGGGGGGTAAAGGAGGGTGTTATTGGTGTGGAGGGTGTTTGGTGGTGGGGGGAAGGGTAAAGGGGGATGTTAGTGGTGAGGGTCGGTGGTGGTGGTTGGGGGGAAGTAAAGGGGGATGTTGGTGGTGTGGGTCGGTGGTGGTGTATTTTGAGGGGGGGGAGGTGTTGGGGTATGTTAGTAGTGTGGGTGTTGGAGGGTAAAGGGGGATGTTAGTGGTGTGGGTCGGTGGTGGTGGGAGGGGGGGGGGGGGTATAACTGTATGTTAGTGGTGTGTGTCGGTGGTGTGGGGGATGGCCTGCCCTAATATACCGTACAGTATGTTAGATTGAATGGCGCCACCAAGGCCAGAATAAAAAGTAGACCAATATAGAGAAAGGGAGGCGCTGGACAAGTTAAGGACCGCATCTCTTTGGGGTCTTTAACTCTTTTAACGCAGGTGACGTCCTTTTAAGTCTATTCCGGCTTCTATTAGACGACTTTATTCTGATTCGGAAGGTCCTCTAGCAATTAAAAGGCTACCAAGTATTTCGATGAACCCCTTTTCGCCACCACAAAACCTTCCTAAGCTTCATGAAATCCTGCAAATACAACTAGAATCAATTAGTAAAGACGATACCCGTACAGAAGGGGTTAAGGAGATATGGGTCGTTTTTCTAGATCCCCTTCTCCCTAATGTTTAACCCTAATAGTTTTCATATTTTAAGATGCTTGCCCCATTAGTTTGTCGATGTTAATACTTTTCGCCCCATTTCTTTGTCAATATTGAGACCTTTTTTTTCGTGCTATTTAGGTGTCGATTTTTTTTCCTGGCGAACGATAGTGAGCCTCTAATTTTGGAAGAACCGGCCTTCGGCCGAGAAATTTTTCTACCAAAATGTTTACAAATTAATCTAGAAGGGGAAGCTAGATAGACAGTATACAGTGTATTGGTGTGAAACCAGAACCCAATTCAGTAAAGCTTCCTGTCCATCAGTTGTCCGGGAACAGTGTTATGTAAAACAGTGTGTGGCAATATTGGTTCACTGATCCTGCTATCTGTTACATTGTCACTCTAACATAACGTTTACTTGGTCTGGGATATAAGGTTCAAACTCGTGTTAAAGCACTACATAAGGTTTGTCTTATTGTGTTTGCCTTTTCTTACACGATGTTAATTGACCACTTGCGAGTTTTAGTCTATAAGGAAGTTGTCAATATGTAGCAGAATTATCAGCTAAAATACGGTCATAATACATATATAAATACGGTCATAATACATATAAAATACGGTCATAATACATATATAAATACGGTCATACATATATAAATACGGTCATAATACATATATAAATACGGTCATACATATATAAATACGGTCATAATACATATATAAATACGGTCATAATACATATATAAATACGGTCATAATACATATATAAATACGGTCATAATACATATATAAATACGGTCATAATACATATAAATACGGTCATAATACATATATAAATACGGTCATAATACATATATAAATACGGTCATAATACATATATAAATACGGTCATAATACATATATAAATACGGTCATAATACATATATAAATACGGTCATAATACATATATAAATACGGTCATAATACATATATAAATACGGTCATAATACATATATAAATACGGTCATAATACATATATAAATACGGTCATAATACATATATAAATACGGTCATAATACATATATAAATACGGTCATAATACATATATAAATACGGTCATAATACATATATAAATACGGTCATAATACATATATAAATACGGTCATAATACATATATAAATACGGTCATAATACATATATAAATACGGTCATAATACATATATAAATACGGTCATAATACATATATAAATACGGTCATAATACATATATAAATACGGTCATAATACATATATAAATACGGTCATAATACATATATAAATACGGTCATAATACATATATAAATACGGTCATAATACATATATAAATACGGTCATAATACATATATAAATACATCAAACCAAATTGATCATACTTTTTATTCATCAGAAACCCACATTATTATTGCATTTCTCTTGAATATCGATGTTTACGGCTCCAACTTCCTTATAGCCTGAAATTCGCAAGTGGTCAATTGTATGTGTGTGTTTAGTGAATTTTTGTTGGGAGAATTTAAACTGTATTACTCTATGTTCTAGATGAGTAGCCTATGCAACAGAATATATATATAATTATCAAATAATGACATATATCATAATATGCTTTATATACTATATAAGAAGATTTGATATGTTACCGGTACATTAGCCCAAACTTTAATATGGCATGTTAAAATAGATACAGATATATGGATATACTTAAATATCTGCCTATTATTTATTACAATATATGATTAAATGGTAGAAAGGGCGAGTTTGCATTTATATTGCTTTGATTGTTTGATTAATTGAATGATTGATTAACTGGAGGAGGTAATCCCTCTTCGACCCACCGTAGTTTAATTGTCGATGAGTGATTGGTGTTTGTGAATGATTGTGTGCTTGCATTTGTGGGCGAATTGTTATGTACGTGTTCTGCTCCTGTCACCTCTTTTTCCTTTCGTGTGTCTCTTGCTGATCCTCCCTACCCTTTCCTTTGTGGGAATAAGAAGGGCTGGCTTCTGACTGACTGACTATTTAGAGTTGTGTAGTGTGTTTGTAATACTACAATGAGCATCTCCTGCACCACTACCTTCTTCAGGTCGCTGACCTTTGATCAAACCAGTTTATAAGATGTCAGGAATATTATATATATATATATATATATATATATATATATATATATATACCGGTATATATAAAAGTTTGTAACACCCCGTTTTTAACATTTATCCTCAATTACAAACCCCAATGTACTTGAATAAACTAATGAAAGCATATGGTCCTCCCGGGATTCGAACTCGAGAGACCACACCCAGAACATAAGCATTTAAACCCTTACACCACCAACACAGTATAGCAGTATAACAACAGTATAATCATCAACCGTGTAGTCATCCTATGTGATATTTTGATTATCGTATGCAATTTTGGCTAAAGATAACTATATTCTCTGCATGTTTCCTTTCCGCTGACGATAAATTGAATCCCTTAGCAACTAATTTCTCGACACCTAAAGGAAAGATATGATACTATTATGTCTCAGCAATATATTAAGACAAAGTTATATATAATTAGCACCATATTTCATAAATAGTAATTAATCATTCTTTAACTAGTTACTCTATTGAATGTAGCTCTTGAATATTATTTAAGAATACGTTTTGTTTTGTTTTCTTAAAGATAGAGGTATAGATTGTGGTAGTTTTACTGAGTGCAAGTTGTGTCAAGTTTCCATGTTAAAAGTAACTTTGGCTAGTTATATTTTGTAGTCTCTCTCTCTCTCTCTCTCTCTCTCTCTCTCTCTCTCTCTCTCTCTCTCTCTCTCTCTCTCTCTCTCTCTCTCTCTCTCTCTCTCTCTCTCTCTCTCTCTCTCTCTCACACACACACATACAGTGTATATATATATATATATATATATATATATATATATACTGTGTATAAAGTAAAGACATTACTGGTTTCTTCCTCAACTGTCAAACAGACAAAAGATTTTTTTTTACCCCAAGTCTCCCAATAACAGACTGAGCCTGGTAGACCATCTAGACACCTTCATGATCAAGGTCCATTCATACTGATAGTCTGTAATTTGGTGTTATATATTGGGTGTTTGGGTTATAACAAGCAACCATTTGTTATTTTCCCTCGCTGATTCCGGGTCAAACTCGTGAGTCATGGTCGTCATCATTACCTTCATATTGACCTTAAGGGGGTATTACTTGCTTTTTCTGGACCCCTTTCTCCCTCATGTTTAGCATATTCGTTTTTGAGGTTTTAAGACGTTCGTTCCGTTAGTTTGGCGAATTTGAGACCTTTCGCCTCCTTTTTTTGTCAATATTAAAACCTTTCGTGCCCTTTAGGTGTCGATTTTTTCTTGGCGAGCGATAGCGAGCCTCTAATTTTAGAAGGAATCGGCCTTCGGCCAGGACATTTTTCTACCGAAAAATGTACACATTTATCTTGAAAGAGGGTCTAGAGGGTGTTTTTCTAAGCTTGATGGAGGTCTAGCGAGGAAACTCAAAAATAAATAAATAAATAAATACGTAGCCCAAAAACCAAGCACTACCCCTTAAATACGACTAGTAATACTCCACAATCTTGTAATCATTTATGTTGGCCCTCAAATTATGCTAGGCTATACAATACCCCTTCCACTTTCTCTGTTAAGTTGGTCGTAGGTTTAGAGCGTTTATTGTATTCTCATATAGACATTATTTTGTTGTTATGCCGCTTGAAACTCTTGATTTTATATCCCTTACTAAACCCGCGTTTTTTATGTGTTTTATAACTGCAATATTTTCTGCATCGTTACCCACTATAATTCTTCCAAACATAATATTCCGTGAACTAATTATTGTCTTCATTACACTGCATTGATTAAGCCATGCAGACATTTATCGTCATTTGATCTTTTCAGATAGATGATAATATCGTATGTCCAGTTATAAGTGTCCTCCCATCTGCAGCTGTTGACTGCTCTCGGGTGTTCGTAAATTATTGAAGTTGATGGAAAAGACTTCGGAGCGTACAGGACAATTGGCCGATAAACCGTAGAATTTACAATATAACAGACGTACAAATGCTATGTTCCTCTCCGTGATTTTATAAATAAGATGGATTATAACGCGCCGATTGAATTACGAGTAGATATATATATACAGTATATAGACTAGATAATAGTCCATCAGGCGCCTGGCCCGGGGAGACGATTAATATGAAGGGTGCGCCTGGAAGTGTGGTGAGAGGGCTTGTGGCTTTGGCTCCACTGCATGTCTGCCTGCCGAGATCGGAACCTCTCCGGGTGGTCGGGGGCCGGGGGAGTGCTGGAGCGACCTTGGTGACCCTGGTCTCTGGGTCTTCTCCTGGCTGACCTGGATGTGTGTGAGTTTGTGTTTTTTATCTGTGTTTATTTTTTGTTTTATGTTGTTTTTGTGTTTTCCCTGTTCTTGCTCTGTCTTGAGTCGGCTACCCCCAAAATGGGGATTGGGCCTGAGCATATAGATAGATAGATATTTTTTTTTTCTTTTCTTTTTGCAGTGGTTAACTCTTCTGACTATTTAACGGATAATTATGACAAACCACATTTGCAATTCATTCATACAAATTTTACTCTCATACATAAGACCGAAATGAGGAACAGAACTTATGTAGGCAACTGATATTTAATAGAAACCACACTCGCAATGCATTCATAATAATTAATCTGTCATACCGGTACATAAGATCAAGACGAGGAACAGAACTTATATAGGCAACTTGTAATTAAATTAACCACACAAGCAATTCATTTATATTTATATATGACTTTACTGTCATACATAATTACTATGTTCCTTCCAACAACCAACCATACTCCTAAAATCGATTAATGAAATTTACAAACACATGTGGCAGTCCGTGGACTCGAACCCAGGATGCTCACACCGAAAATCAACACCTTATACATCGCACCACGAAGACAGTTAAAGGTTGGTGGACACTGCCTACATGAAGACGAGGAACATAACCTACTGTATATGGGCACCTGTACAAATACCGTACACTGTCCTCGGATACATAGCTCTACTAAATAACCAGTCCATTTATATCTATATGTCTAGGTTCATAACATTACATCACATCCTTTCATTACTTTAATTTAGAGGAGTTTGGTGTTAGGAGTGAAATTAATTAATTAGATTAGCTACCATATAACCTTCCCGAGCTTCATAAAATCGTCTGAATGTAGCTGAAATCAAATTGAAAAAATAAAAAAACATCATCGGTACTGAGAGGGTTAAGGTCATAGGGGTACAAGGCTCACATTCCAGTTACATGAAGAGTTATGACTTCCGGTAACCATGATGTGTTGGTAGTTGTTGTTGTTGTTGGTGGTTGTGGTGTATTGGGTGTTGTGGTATGGTAGTTGGTGTGTGTTGGTAGTTGTGTAGTTTAGTTACTCTGGTGTGTGTGGTAGAGACCCTATACTGACAGAGATCGGCCAACCTCCGCCATCTTGGTGCCACTGGCGATATTTTAGTATCTTAACACACAAATATCTCCATACCCATAATACACATCTGGGAACACTGGTACAGGGTATATATAGTTTGACTTTTGGTTATAGATTATACATGATCAAATATATAATAAAACCTCCTTCTTTGATAATTAAGGCACCAAAATGGCGTCCAAATAAAAATATGTCTCCTCTCTCTCTTACTACAGTGTGTGTTTGGTAAAGGTGTATAGGAGTTATGTGTGATTGTTGTGGTGCGTTGGTCGTTGTATTGTATGATAGTTGTGATTGATGGTAGTTATTGGGGCACTTACACTTGAATAAGTAAATTCTTAACATCAATCACCCCCAAATTAAATTAGTGAAAGCATTTGATCCTGGCGGGAATCAAACTCAGGACACCGCATACAGAGCTTAAACGCTTCACTTTTTGGGAGATTTTTGCATGTATTCATTATTTTTCTAGTTTCCTCCCTAGATCTCCATCAAATTTAAAAACAAAACATCCATTAGATTCCTTCTAGATTAATTTGTACATTTTTCGGTAGAAAAAATTTCCGGCCGAAGGCCGGTTCTAAACATTACAGGCTCACTATCGTTCGCCAGGGAAGAAATCGACACCTAAACAGCACGAAAGGTCTAAATATTGACGACGAAATGGGGCGAAAGGTCTTAATATCGACTAACTAATGGGGCAAACATCTTAACATCTGAAAACTAATGGGGCTAAACATGAGTGAGAAAGTGGTCCAGAAAACCGGCCCATCTCCCCTTAACCATTATACCATCAAGACAGGTAAAGATCCAGCACATGACCACCTGTAACAAGTGTCTCTCCCAAAGTTGATAGAGTGATAGACGCTATTTTATACTTCTATTGTTTTTTTAGTTTTTGTGTTGTTATTATAAAGAAGTGTGGTGTGCTTGTTTAGTGTAGTGAAGTGAAAAGGAGAAGGGGGTGTTTGTGAGAGCTAGCTGGATTACGTAATCTCTGTGTAGGTGAGACACAAACAGAAACAGTGAGAGAAGCCAGATAAATGAAACAGGAGTTCCAGCAACTCTTTATCACATGCCTATGAGGTCTCCCCTGGGTATTGCCCTGCTCAATTGGTGTCTACAATCTACCCAATTGAAAACCAGGTACGGTCGCGCTAATAAGTCATGTCCCAGTTGTCATTACGTTTGGCTTGCTCTGTGCTGTATTAATGTCTTGTCAGATGTTGAATAGGGTGGGTAAGTGTAGGAACATGTATGTATATTTCACTCGATATGAAGAAATGAAGCTTATATATTGCTGATACCAATTATTGATCAAAACATACATAGTGCCGAGAATTAACTTATTAGCGCGACTGTACCATATAGTTGATAGATATTGTGATGGTAATAGAGGTTACTATTGGTTTATATGCGAGTCTAATGTGTTTCTTTCTTCCTACAGGTATGTTTGGTTAATGAGATGAGACTGCCTTTGATAACACTGACAGGTATCATGGTGACAGCTGTACTGCTCTAGGAACAACAACGTGAGGTAATGTAAACAAAGGAATATTATCACTTATTTACGCAATATTACTTAACTGTTTTACTATTTGTTTTCTTTTCAGTTGTTGTTTATCTTGTTGTTCTTTCGTTTTTACTTGCTATTTTAATCAACCAATTATATATATATATATATATATATATATATATATATATATATATATATATATATATATATATATATATATATATATATATTATATATATTATATATATATATATATATATATATATATATATATATATATATATATATATATAATATATATATATATATATATATATATATATATATATATATATATATATATTATATATATATATATATATATATATATATACCGGTATATATAACTGTGTGTGTTGCCCTGAAGCCAGTTGCCCGAAACTATTCCCTCCACTGCATTATGCCGAGTGAACGTCTAAGTGGATGTAAAGTACCGGTAGTCCAATGTGGCAAATCTAATACATTCACCACGTGTATGCATCATCATGAGAGAAACTTCAGAAAGAAAATCTTCAAGTGAAAAAAAGAAAATCTTCAAGTGAAAATCTCCCCATAAATATGCTTTTCTCCCTCTATCTGTTAACTGGACCCCCTCTGTTTGTTCAATACATAATGTATTGCCTCGTTCATATTTCTTCTCTCCCTCTCTCTCTCTCTCTCTCTCTCTCTCTCTCCCCTCTCGTTCTGTATCTTATTGTGTTGGGCTTACTTGTTGCCGGTTCTCCCCAAAGCCATATATTTCATTACTTACGTCGATATTCAATTATTAAGGGGAGATTGGCTGGGGGGGGGGGTTTCTGGACCCCTTTCTCCCTCATGCTTAGCCCCATTAGTTTTGAGATTTTAAGACGTTTGTTCTATTAGTTTGGTTTTTTTCAGATTGTTGTTGTTGTTGTTGTTGTTGTTCCCTAAGCTGCCTGGCCGAACAGCCCCGAGTCCCTGAGGAAGGCCATGGCCACGATCGGGCTTTCCCACAGAGCTCTCATTAAGTGTAGGTTGTGTTGTTGGCGTAAGTGGTTGTGTGAAATGCAGTCTTCTATGATGTGTTTAATGGTATGGGGTGCTGTGTTACATCCCGGGCAGGCGTCGACAACGGAGTCATCCAGTCTCTTCTGATAGCTCAGGAGAGCTGGATGGTGTCCGCATCTCAGCCTGACCAGGTGGACTCTGTCCTCGCGAGGGAGGGAGGATTCGGAAGGATGGATTTCGGGAGGTCGTGCATGCAGCTGCGTGTTGTCTGTGAGTGAGTGGATGGATTGGCGAGAGATATGAGTATGGATGTGCTTCTGGAAGTTGGTTCGGGGTGGGCAGGGAGGGAGAGAGGACAATAACTGTGTGTGATACCGTGTGCTGGGTGTTGTTTTGATATTTCTTGGTGTCTGTGGGTGTGTTGCCATGTAGTTTAGTGGGTGGTCTTGGTTCGTGGAGGCTGCTGCCAGGAATTGAGTGCCTCTCATGTCCAGATGGTCTTTGACTTTGAGGATTTTGGTTTCTTGATGTAGATGATCTGTGGGTGCAGTAGCTGTGCAGCCTGTAATGATCTTCAGGGCTTTGTTTTGGATAGTCTGTAAGGTCTTATGATGTGTTTCAGCTAGGTTAGAAGCCCAGGCTGGGCTTGCGTATTCCATTGTTCACCCCATTTCTTTGTCAATATTAAGACCTTTTGTGCCATTTAGCCGTCGATTTTTTTCTGGCGAGCGGTAGCGAGCCTGTAGTTTGGAGAAATCGGCCTTCGGCCGGGACATTTTTCTACCGAAAATTGTAAAAACTTATCTTGAAAGGGGTTGCTGTTTGATGGAGGTCTAAGGAGGAAACTAGAATAATAATAAATACATGAACAAATATCGACCAAAAAGTGAACCATACCCCCTTAATGTATGTCATCCTAACTACCATTTCCATTTTCTGTTATAAAGGCGTCTCATTCTGTATTGTTTCTATGTATCTAGTGTTTGTATGTCTGTTTAGTGGTTCTCATTTTGTTATCACTCGTACACACCCACTGTATATTTGGATGTATATACAGTATATACTGTATATATATATACACCGGTATATATATATTGTATAGATCTATAAATATAAAGCCGAATTAATGATAGTTTTAACTCGTTGCCTAGTTTAATGTTTACTGGTTTTCTAATTGGATAAAACACGAACACTAGCAGCTCACTCTCACACACACACACTCCCTCCCCCTCTCCCTCTCCCTCTCCCTCTCCCTCTCTCTCTCTTTCTGATTTAATTGAAATGACAAAGTAAAAGGAAAGTAGGAGCTTGGAAAAGTATGTAACAGAAAATTGAATATCAAAAAATAACATTGTGATTTTGAAACAAGCGACGTAAACAGCATGAAGAAAACGAAAAACTAAGGGGAAACTAAATAGAATGTTACCTACTGAAATACGAAAGAGATGTTTATCCACATTACTTTTGATATTATAAGACGTTCGCCCCATTATTTTGGTAATTATAAGACCCTTCGTGCCATTTAGATGTCTGTTTATTTCCTGGCGAGCGATAACGAGCCTGCAATTTACTGTAGGAGGAACCTGCCTTTGGTCGGGGCATTTATCTACCGAAAATTGCACAAATTTATCTCTAAGAGGGGTCTTGGGGTATATTTTTAAAGATTGATGGAGGTTTAGGAAGGAAGCTAAAATGTTGATAAATATATAAGAAAGTCGACCAATAAATTACCAATATATTAACTCTCTCCCTCAATCAATCTTCCCTTCATCCTATGGTTTAAACTGCTTTAAACTTCCTGTGTCCAGGCATTTTGACCCCAACGTCCTTTGAATTTATCTCTGTCACTCTTTTGGCTTTGTGAAAAACCTCCGGTAAATTGTGGTGGTGGGTGTTGCCCGGCTCGATTGGTGTCTACAATCTACCCACTACTATTTTTATAGTAGGCTTTATATAGCTGTATTTTTATAGTAGGCTTTATACAGCTGTATTTTTATAGTAGGCTTTATACAGCTGTATTTTTATAGTAGGCTTTATACAGCTGTATTTATATAGTAGGCTTTATACACCTGTATTTAATGCATTAGGGATTTTTTGATTATTGCAACTTACTATTTTGAGGTTTGTTGTTTGTTGGTTTTGCTCATATATATATATATATATATATAGAGAGAGAGAGAGAGAGAGAGACTTGGCCTATGAACCTTGTAACAGCAGGCAGCCTCACACTAACATCACCATACACCCCTTGTTCTGTCACTCTCACTCTCTCTCTCTCTCTCTCTCTCGTATGTGTGTGTGTGTGTGTGTGTGTGTGTGTTACAAAGGTTTCGTAAATGGCGTGTTTTCCTGTGTTACGGTAGCCTACTTATGTTTATATATTGGGTACCGGTGCATCTACTACAAACATTCTCTCATCTACCCCTTGCATACTGTAACACAAACACCTCCTCCTCTTATTCATTTAACTACATTATCAAGCACACCAAACTTCTTTCCAACGCGCGCGCGCGCGCACACACACACACACACACACACACACACACACACACACACACACACACACACACACACACACACACACACACACACACACACACACACACACACACACATAATATACAAATAGCCAATGTCACTCTTTCAATGTTGGGGGAGAGACGTGTTTTAGGCAGCTTTGCCTTTTGTCTCCTTCATACGCATTGGAAACAAAACACAATGTCCGTCAGTTTTCATTGTCATTTAATTACTTGTTATTATTATATGTGTCCCTCCCAAATAGTATGTGCTTCCTCCCACACCGTACTGTAGTCATTTTGGAACCATGTATTCTTCCTCTCATCTTCTGGAACCATGTATTCTTTCTCTCATCTTCTGGAACCATGTATTCTTCCTCTCATCTTTTGGAACCATGTATTCTTCCTCTCATCTTCTGGAACCATGTATTCTTCCTCTCATCTTCTGGAACCATGTATTCTTTCTCTCATCTTTTGGAACCATGTATTCTTCCTCTCATCTTCTGGAACCATGTATTCTTCCTCTCATCTTCTGGAACCATGTATTCTTTCTCTCATCTTCTGGAACCATGTATTCTTCCTCTCATCTTTTGGAACCATGTATTCTTCCTCTCATCTTTTGGAACCATGTATTCTTTCTCTCATCTTTTGGAACCATGTATTCTTCCTCTCATCTTTTGGAACCATGTATTCTTCCTCTCATCTTTTGGAACCATGTATTCTTCCTCTCATCTTTTGGAACCATGTATTCTTCCTCTCATCTTTTGGAACCATGTATTCTTCCTCTCATCTTTTGGAACCATGTATTCTTCCTCTCATCTTTTGGAACCATGTCTTTTGGAACCATGTATTCTTCCTCTCATCTTTTGGAACCATGTATTCTTCCTCTCATCTTTCCCCTTCACTTTATTTGAGATGCTTATCTGTAAACACAATGGTTGTCTCTCCTCCCTTGTCTCTGTTGGTGACCTCTGTGGTTGACATAATGTATCTTTGTGACCCAGACTTGGTGAGGTGGTTGTTTTCTTTCCTCTCTTCCGCCCTTCTTATCATGGCTTTCCTTTCCTGTATGTAATTGTCTGTGTATGAAGAAGACAAAAAGCAAAGCTGTCTGTAACAAGTGTCTCCCCAAAGCTGAACATTTATGACACCCCCCACCAGTCATCTTCCACCCCTCCTGTCCTGTGGTCCACTATGACCCCCTCCCCCCTACCTCCAGGGGGAAGGGGGGGGGGGGGGTCACGATCGTCCAATTAGGTGACACGTGAGTCTTTATCATATTTGTATTCCTTACAATTATTGTTTACCTTATAATACTGGCACCCTATACAAATAATCCAATTTCGAAGGTCCAGCAAATTATTTTAGACAATGATCTTGCAATAATTTATTTGAGTTACTATCTCCTTAGTCCTAGTACTAAAACCTTCAATTCCTCATGTAGGCATCATATCATAGTAATAGTCGTCTTTCAGCTTAATAATAGGCTATGGTGTGTTGTAATCTAACTACAGATAATATTAGAACTTTCAGTTCTTCATACGTGTAGATCACTCAGCTCACCAGTTCACTCAATCCAAGAGTATACCATCACCTCGCTCTTTAAAGTTAAAACCCATATTTACTAACGCAGGAACATCACCTCAACCTTATCTCCACGTGTTATACAATAATTACTGCCAGTACATATTATCCTACTATCATTAATATTGGCAGGCAGCGTAGTAAGTAAACACAAAGGTGATATTTATTAGCCACCATTTACATATAATGAAGGAGGGTTCAGACTAACACGAATGTAACGGTACTTGATATTCAATTTGCATAATGAACTGTGCAGGATTACTGTGTTACGCGGCCAGCGCAATTGATTGGACCTCGCATAAGCAGATCTGAAGATCGAATCCCAGAGAGGATTTTAACACACACAGAGTATATATACAGTATATATATATATATATATATATATATATATATATATATACATATATACATATACATATACATATATATATATATATATATATATATATATGTTTTTTTTTTCCTTGAGCGTATTTATCAATACCTTGGTTAAGGCCTTTGATATTGATATTGATATTGATTTGGTATTGATAAATACACTCAATGTAATATATACACACACACACACACACACACACACACACACACACACACACACACACACACACACACACACGCTACATACAACGATTATGTCACTACATTAATTTCATATACTTCATTATTCAGTTAATTATGGGTAGCGCCGACCAACTTGACAAAAATCGTGATCCCTGACCTCTTTATAACTCTAATGGGTATAGAGCCAACTGACTGTAAATATCCACACATATTTACTAGTGGACTCTTCCCAAATAAGAGAAACGTCAGCCCAATAGCTGTCATCGTTTTGAGTTATAAGAAGTTAAGGGTCCAAGATTATTGCCAAGTTCGCAGGCGCTACCAATATTAAAAAGGTGAATCAAGCAAATGTTGTTAAAGGTAGGTAAAATTACCGGTAGGTATTTTGTAATAAAATAAAAATAAGATAAAAGAAATAAGATAAAATCAAATCAATTGCATCCGAACCATGGAACATCTAGTATTCACGGTTATAACACTTAATGCCTTCTAAAAATGGACCCTATTCTAATGGTCAAGTATCAAGCTCAGAATTAAGGGTCGCAAAGTTGGGTATGCAGTTTTATCGTGTAAAACTGCACTTCTACTATATTTATTATACTCAGTTATGAAGTGCTTTCGACAATCATTGGGATATCCGACATTTTTTTTTTTTTATCGTGGTCTAATTTGCAAGTTACTCTGCCACTCCCACTTCAGACTCGCCAGACCTGTACTCCACCCATCGTACTCTCTCTCTCTCTCTCTCTCTCTCTCTCTCTCTCTCTCTCTCTCTCTCTCTCGCTCAGAACTAATAAATACACTTCGTATACATACTTACCTTATATATATAAATGCTAATGCGTTCTTACCACTACTACACTCTGTTTGTTCCCAGCTGACGGTAAATTGCCATGTCTTCAGCTTGATTACTCCGCCATTATGCAGATTTTGTATATAATATCATGACAATAGTTGGCCAATGTATATGATGGTGAAGCACGTCTGTTTATCTCGGGGACATAACTCATGATAACCCTTTGGTGGTGTGTGGGGAAGAGGGTACGAAGTAGTATAAATGCCGGTATCACACGAGCGCTTTTTCCCTCAATAATTATCCTCAACACTGGTCTGGCAGCTAATGAGGTAAACATTAATAATATTGCTGTCACCTAAGTTCATCTAACATCAGTCTAGTTTCCGATACCAGTGCAAAATGTTTCAGAAATGTTGCCAGAAAAATGTTGATTATCAAATGTTGACTAAAAAGGCTAGGCCTATCGTGTGATACTGGCTTAATAGTACCGGTAGTAGTGAATGGAATGGTACGCTTATGGGGAGGGTTTTATTTTTTAGACCTCCATCAAGCTTATAAAATGTACCCCTAAGACACCCCTTAGAGAGGGGTCATGGGAGGTAATATACGACTATTGTCTAGTAAATATAATATGGATGTTAAAAATATACATACAGAATGGAGTAAGACATGCGAAATCCATTGTCTAGGGAGACACTGCTACGAATTTATTACATGTACGACATCCCAAATGAACTCACGTATTATGAATATTTGGAACAAGAGCTGAATGGGGATAACCACTTAGGGAAGTCCTCTCGGTACTGGGAAACCTCCTGAAACGGAATAAATGTAAGATGATGATATCTTTCCTGTGTACTGACTAACTAAATGTATTTATATGTATATTTATTATTTTTTTGTTTTATTGTATAGTGCATATTTATGCGAATAAAGATATTTGAATTGACCACTTGCGAGTTTCAGGCTATAAGGAAGTTGGTGCCGTGAACATCGGATATTTAACAGAAATGCAATAATAATGAAAGTTTCTGATGGATAAATGTTATGTTGAATTGGGTTTTATATATGTATAAATGAACTACGACCGTATTTTACCTGTAAATTCTGTTAAATATCGTTGTCTACAGCTCCAACTTCCTTATAGCCTGAAACTCGCAAGTGGTCAATTGGCGGTAAGGGTTATAAACGGGCGGTGGAGTGTGGCGCCAAACTGGTCTACACAAAACCAACCACGCCCTTTATCCTCCTACACTACACTACGGTACAGTCGCGCTAATAAGTCATGTCCCACCTGTCATTACGTTTGGCTCGCTCTGTGCTGTATTAATGTCTGTCAGATGTTGAATAGGGTGGGTAAGTGTAGGAACATGTTGGTATATCTCACTCGAAACGAATAAATTAAGTTTTAGATATTGCCGATACCAATTAGTGATCAAAACATACTTGGTGCCGATACATCACTTTTATTAGCGCGACTGTACAATCGCGCTAATAAGGCATGTCTAGGCACCAAGTATGTTTTAATCAATAAATGGTATCAGCAATATCTAAGCTTCAGTTCTTCATATCGAGGGAAATATACAAGCATGTTCCTACACTTACCCACCCTATTCAACATCTGACAGACATTAATACAGCACAGAGCAAGCCAACCGTAATGACATCTGGGACATGACTCATTAGCGCGACCGTACCGGATTCACACATCTTGTCCATTTCGCTATGAAGTTTAAGGACACATGATTTATATTAAAGAATTGTAATGTAGTTATTCGAACATTATCATAATACCACTGGCAAAGTATTAACATTATCATAATACCACTGGCAAAGTATTAACATTATCATAATACCACTGGCAAAGTATTAACATTATCATAATACCACTGGCAAAGTATTAATACCACTGGCAAAGTATTAATACCACTGGCAAAGTATTAATACCACTGGCAAAGTATTAATTCATGTATTAATAATAGCATATACGCGTATATTGGTAACCCCTTCTGTACCGGCGACGTCTTTTTAAGTTTAATCTGGCTAGTATTAGACGATTTTATTCAGTTTCAAAACGGCCTCCAGCATTTAACAACCTTCGAACTATCTCACTTAAGGGGGGTGACCTGCTTTTTGTTATTTCTGTCCTTTTCTCTCGTTCTCTGGCTTGTATCCATTCGGCCCCATTCAGCCAACTATTTTAAGACGTTTATACCCATCTAGGTGTCGATTTTTTCCTGGCGAGCGATAGCGAGCCAGCATTATATGAAGAAATCCGGTTTCGCCGGAGACATTTTTCTATCGAAAAATTTACAAATTTAGCCTGCTGTCAAACAAAAATAAAAAATATGCTGGCTCGCTACCGCTCACAAGTAAAAAATTGACACCTGGATGGGGATAAAAGTCTTAAAACAGTAGGCTGAATGGGGCCAAATGGATATAAGCCAGAGAAAGATAGAAAAGGACAGAACAAAAACAGGTCACCCCCCTTAACCTTTTTTGCTAGCACACATCCTTCTTAAACTGCACACAATCGTCTAAAAATAGCTACAATAAAATGTAAAAGACGTCGCTGGTACAGAAGGGGTTAAGGAGCTTGTCTTTCCGGCTCTACAAAATATCTTGCGACTTGGAACTAAGACTAATTTGCCTAAGTAATATGTTATTATTTCCAGCGAAACTGTCCTCACTCTTTAATTTAACTTTAATTTAACTTCAATAACAAAAACATTAGGTGGGAAGAGGTAAATCAAGAAATGGAAGAAATAGACTGGGAAGATTTAATGGATAACCTGACACCAGCAGAATGTCTAGTCTTAATAACAGAAACCATGACCCAAATCTGTAGCCACCATATACCTGCAAGACAAACAAAACGAAGAAGCAAACAAGATCGGGAAAGGAGGAGGCTGTACAGAAGAAGAAAATTACTCACACAAAGACGCACACATCAAAATCTACAGGATAGGCAAAAGGTCGAAAGAGATAGAGAAATTGTGGAAATTGAACAAAGGCTAAGAATATCATATGAACTACAACATATGGATGAGGAGAGGAAAGCTATTGCAGGTATAAAGGAAAATTCCAAATACTTCTTTTCATACGCCAAACAAAAGGCTAAAACAACATCAAACATCGGCCCACTGAGCAAAGGGGACGGCTCTTTCACAGGGGACAAAAAGGAAATGAGCGAACTCTTAAGCAGGCAGTATGAATTGGCATTCAGTGAGCCTGATGAAACAAAAGTCATCAGAGACCAAAATATATTTTTCATGGAAACCTCCCCCACGGAAACCCCTCAGATGCTGGATATTGATTTCGGTCCAAAAGACATAGAAGAGGCCATTTCCAACATGCCATCCCACTCGGCACCAGGCCCGGACTCATGGAATTCGATCCTAATGAAGAAATGTAAGGAAAACAAACCTCTCAAAACCCCTGGCTATAATGTGGAGAAGGAGTCTAGACACTGGTGACATACCAGATAGCTTGAAAAACGCAATAATTGCCCCACTGCATAAAGGAGGGAGTAAAGCACTACCAAAAACTACCGCCCGGTAGCTCTAACCTCTCACATCATTAAAGTTTTCGAGCGAGTCCTGCGAAGCAAAATTTCAACATTCATGGAGACAAATGAACTACACAACACCGGTCAACATGGGTTCAGAGCGGAAGATCATGTCTCTCACAACTTTTGGAACACTATGACAAAATTCTTAAAGCGCTAGAAGAAAAGAAAAACGTGGATGTCATTTACACCGATTTTGCTAAGGCATTTGATAAATGTGACCATGGTATAATAGCCCACAAACTGAAAGCAAAAGGTATAACTGGGAAAATCGGACGGTGGATATACAATTTCCTCGTAAACCGAAAACAATCAGTAGCATTAAACCAAGTCACATCTGAGCCTTCGGATGTCAAAAGCTCAGTGCCCCAAGGAACATGCTAGCGCCCCTTCTGTTCCTCATACTAATTTGCGACATAGATACCAACACCAGACACAGTACGGTGTCGTCTTTTGCTGATGACACAAAATTAAGCAAGATAGTAAACACACAAGAGGACACGGCCGACTGCAGGAAGACATGAATGTAGTGTTCCAGTGGACCAGGGAAAACAACATGCAATTCAATGAGGAAAAATTCCAATTAATACGGTACGGAGATAATAATGGTGTTAAAGAAATTACAAATTACTTAACAGAATCTAACCACATAATAGAACGGAAAGACAGTGTGAAAGACCTTGGGGTATTAATGTCTGAAAATATGGGTTTCAAAGTACATAACCAGGTCAAAGTGGCGGCTGCGAAACGTCTAACGGGTTGGATTCTGCGTACTTTTAAAATACGCGGGGAATTGCCTATGATAACGCTCTTCAAATCTCTAGTGCTACCGCGGCTTGAATACTTTTACATTTTATTCATTTATTAAATAATTTATTCTTACCGGTATATATATATATATATATATATATATATATATATATATATATATATATATATATTTGTTTTAGTTTGCCCCATAGCCCTCTATCAAGCTTTAAAAATAATAGATCACAAAGACCCCCATCTAAATAAATGTGTACATTTATTGGTAGAAAAATGCCCCTAGTCGAAGGACGGTTTCTCCTAAATTACAGGCTCGGTATCGCTCGCCAGGAAAAATAAACACCTAAATGGCACGAAAGGTCTTAATATTGATAAAGAAAAGGGCGAAAGTTGTAACATTTGAAAACTAATCAGGATAAACACGAAAGAGAAGGAGATTTCAAAAAATACAAATACCTTCCCCTTAAAGTTAGAAGAAAATATGTATACCGTGTATATCCATGTTTGTATACCATAACTTAGCCTTTTTAATTTATATTTATCCATAAAGAATATTGCCCTGGTGACGTCTGGAGCAATATGTGTAGCCTGTTGGGAGGTATATAGGATTATTTAATGTTATGGTGGGCTGTTAACTACCATGGCTCCAGTAACAGTAAGGCTATCAGTGTTTACCATCGGAACTGAATTATGTAAGGGAGAGAGAGAGAGAGATAGTATTGTATATTCAAGAAGTAACAAAAGGACGAGTGTTTGACCAAGTAAAACTTAAGTGTTGAGACGTCGCTCGTGACCCTTCAACAAAGAGAGAAAGTGAAAAAGAGAGTACAAAGGAAATCAAGCAACAATAGGTCTTGCTTCCCAATGAGGTGGGTGTGTGTGTGTGTGTGTGTGAGAGAGAGAGAGAGTGTGTGTGTGTGTGTGTGTGTGTGTGTGTGTGTGTGTGTGTGTGTGTGACCAAGCATATCACCATTGTTGACAGATCTGTCGTGACCCTCCAACAAAGAGAGAAATTGTAAGAGAAAGAGTGTGTATGTGTGTGATTGTATGCGTGTGTGTGTGTGTGTGAGTGTATGCGTGTGTGTGTGTTTGTGTGTGAGTGTGGGTGTGTTTACTTACTTGAGTTTACTTGAGTTGTTTCGGCCTCCTCAGCGGCCTCGGCGAGAGTTGCTCCCCCCGAGTATGTTTGCTGCCAGTGTTTGATGCAGCAGGCTATTCAAGAGGGCAGCTCTCCCCACCCCCCACCCGCGAAGTATGGCTGATCAGGCACCGACTTGAGATGGTTGTCCAAGACTTTTTTGAATACTTCCGTTGGCACTTGGCACGTCCATCAGGTTTCTCACGTTCTCTGGCATTTTGTTGAAGAGGCTCGGTCCTCTGTTTGTCAACCAGGAGTCCCTCAGTGTGCCCAGAGCTCCCCTACACTTTTGGGGTGGGATGTTACAATACCTACCCCCTCTGTCACTCCAGTTCCATGATATTGTAGTGTGAAGGTTTGGCACTAGACCCTCGATAACTTTCCATGTGTAAATTATCAAGTATCTCTCTTCTTCGCTCCAGTGAATATAAGTTAAGAGCCTTCAGCCTATCCCAGTAATGAAGATGTTTTACCGAGCTGATGTGGGACGTGAAATTTCTTTGAACACTCTCTATTTCGTATATTTCCCCGGCTTTGTGTGGAGATGTTAGCACACTGCAATAGGCTACTCCAGTCGTGGGATCACCAACGATTTGTAGTGTTATTATTGGCCGTTCTTCTCGTGTCTTGAAAGTGCGCAGTATCCAACCTACAAGTTTCCTCGCCGCTACTGACTTGGCCTGATTATGTTCTTTGAAAGACATGTTTCCTGACATTATTACCCCAAGACCAAGCATATCACCATTGTTGACAGATTTCTCGTGACCCTCCAACAAAGAGAGAAAGTGAGAGAGAGTGTGTGTATGTCTGTGTGTGTGTGTGTGTGTGTCTGTCTTTCTTTCTTTCTGTCTGTCTGTCTGTCTGTCTGTCTGAAGTATTTGACCAAACATATGACCATTGTTGACAGATATCTCGAGAAGCTCCATCACTTGACACTCTCAGGACCAAGGGAAAATTGAAATTCGCTTGATAATTTTAACATAATTTCTGTACCGGCGACGTTATCTTAATTTTATTCTAGCTATACTGTATATAGACGTTTTTGTGCAATTTAACCCCTTCTGTACCAGCGACGTCTTTCTTATTTTATTTCAGCTACATTTAGACGATTTTATAAAGCTAAGAAAGAATACGGAAGCTAAAAGGATTAAATGAGATAGTTTGCAGCCCTGAAAAAATGAAAAACAAAAGACCAAGAAAAAGGTTTAAAAACAATAAGAGGGAAGAATAATCGTGGTAAAAAAGACAAGAAAAAGGCGAGGAAAGGAGGAAAGGAAAAGAATAAAATAGAATAGGGGGAAAAAGTTAAAATAAAAAGATTAAGGGACCCAGATAGATAGTGTTCTTTCTCCTTTCTCTCTCCTCTCTCTATCTCTCCTCTCATCTCTATATCTCTTATCTCTCTCTCTCCCTCTCTCTCTCTCTCTCTCTCTCTCTCTTTCTCTCTCTCCTTTTTTCTCTCTCCTCCTTTATCTCTCCTCTCTCTCTCTCTCTCTCTCTCTCTCGTGGGTTTTATCCATTCGGCTCCAGTCAGCCTACTGTTTTATGACGTTTACCCCATTCGGGTATCGATATTTTTCGTGGCGACCGGTAGCGAGCCAAAATATTTTTTGTTTTATAACGTTTTTGTGAGCAGGCTAAATGTGTAAATTTTTCGATAGAAAAATTTCTCCGGCGAAGCCGGATTTCTCCATACAATGCTGGCTCGCTATCGCTCGCCAGGAATAAATCGACACATGGATGGGGAAAAAAAAAAAAAAAAGGCTAATGGGGCCGAATGGATGCACCAAAAAAAGATAGAGGGAACAGGAAGGAAAAAAAGCAGTTGGACCCCCTTAATTCCGTTGCATCCGAGATAGTCTTCTTATATGAACACCCTTGTTCGTGTTATTCGTGTCATTCTTCTTATCCTCTGGAAGAAATATTATACAATAATATATTGCTAATAATGTCGCCACCTCAAGGGGAGATATGTCGCGTTTCTAGACCCTATTCTCCCTCATGTTTAGCCTTATTGGTTTTTAGATTATAAGATGTTCGCCTTATTTGTTTGGCGATTTTAAGACCTTTCATACCATTTTTTTTGTCTCTATTAGGAAATTCATGCCATTTAGGTGTCGATTTTTTCCTCGCGAGCGATAGCGAACCTGTAATTTTAGAAGGCCTCTGGCCGGGACATTTTTCTATCGAAAAATGTACACATTTATCTTGAATGAGGGTCTAGGGGTGTTTCTTCTTTAAACTTGATGGAGGTCTAGCGAGGGAGCTAAATAAATAATATATAAATAAGTAAACAGACAAAAATATAATACCCTATCCCCTTAATGAAAGGTGGTAGGTAGTCTGGGGTCATTCTGAACGATAATAGTAATGTTACTGTGTGCTAAGCTAGATAGTATACATGAAGTGGTGTGGTAGGGGCTATGTCTATACATGAAGTGTGTCTTTTTAGGGGCTATGTCTATACATGAAGTGGTGTGGTAGGGGCTATGTCTATACATGAAGTGGTGTGGTAGGGGCTATGTCTATACATGAAGTGGTGTGGTAGGGGCTATGTCTATACATGAAGTGGTGTGGTAGGGGCTATGTCTATACATGAAGTGGTGTGGTAGGGGCTATGTCTATACATGAAGTGGTGTGGTAGGGTCTATGGTCATATTTGTGGTAGGGGCTATGTCTATACATGAAGTGGTGTGGTAGGGGCTATGTCTATACATGAAGTGGTGTGGTAGGGGCTATGTCTATACATGAAGTGGTGTGGTAGGGGCTATGTCTATACATGAAGTGGTGTGGTAGGGGCTATGTCTATACTCTTCCAAATAAGTAAACCAAAAACTCTTGAACATTAACCTCTATACCTCACGAACCATTTGGGAAGGGTCAGCCAGGGAACATGTGTGGAAATTTACAGTCCATTTGCTCCAGCCCTTTTTGAGTTACAGAGGTTAGGGGATAGGATTTGTGACCTACCTACTTGGAACAGGGTATAGTGTAGTGTTGTGTATGTTTTAGTGTATTTAGTATGTGGTATTTAGTTCTTACACCACCATGGTACCACACCTTCACAAAACAATGTCAGCCTTTTGGGGTTACTTTTTTTTTCTCTCGCTCTCGCTCTCGCTCTCGCTCTCGCTCTCTCTCTCTCTCTCTCTCTCTCTCTCTCTCTCTCTCTCTCTCTCTCTCTCTCTCTCTCTCTCTCTCGCTTCGTTCCACGCATATCAATCGAGTTACAAGATATGTATTTATTGTTCCACTCAAAGCTTCAAGAGGTATTTTTGCAACCTGTTGAAAATAGTGTAGTTGGGATAAGATGAAGTGGGAAGAAGGAAGGAAGGAAGGAAGGATGGATGAATGGAAGGACGGGAGGAATGAATGAATGAAGGTAGGTTGGTAGGAAGGAAGGAAGGAAGGTAAGTAGGAAGGAAGTGAGGGAGGAAGCAAGGAAAGGAGGACGGGAGAAAGGAAGGGAGGGAGGAAAGGAGGACGGGAGGAGGGGAGGGAAGATGGAAGGAAGGAAGGGAGGGAGGAAGCAAGGAAAGGAGAACGGGAGGGAGGGAGGAAGCAAGGAAAGGAGGACGGGAGGAAGTGAAGTTTAGAGGAGGATGGATTTCAGTAAATAAGTAAAATTATATTAATACAGGATTTAGATTTCTTGAGAAAACAAACGCGGACTTTAGAAGCAAAATAATATATTATAATAATGGTTTTTTCTTCCATACAAGTTTGTTATCTTCCTACATATCCCCATGCATATCCCTCTTTTCTTGTCTTTGTTATCTTCCTACATATCCCCATGCATATCCCTCTTTTCTTGTCTTTCTTCTGATTTTCGATCATCCAAATAACATTTCTTCTCCTTACCACACTCTCTTTAAGACATTGAAATATATGAACAATAAAGATAATGTCTAGGTAAAGAGACAAACATATGTAGTTTTGATTTGGATCAATCCAACCCTCATCTCTCAATATCCCCGGTGTCTCCTTTTCCTCTAAACCTTCCTGGAAATACCATATCACCATTCTTTCAAAAACAGCTTCCCAGAGGTTGGGTGTGCTCAACCGTCTCTTTGGATTCTTAACCCTCGCACAGCTTCTTGCTATGTGCAGGAGCACAGTGCACCCATGGATCAAGTATTGTTCGCATGTGTGAGGAGGTTCCCCCATACTGCACTTCTCGAAAGGGTAGAGTCCAAAGCACCCTGTCTTATCAACTCACCACCTATTACTAATTCCCTACAATCTCTCTCTACTCGCCGCAATGTTGCATCTCTTTTTTTTTCTCTTCTATTGCTATAACAACAATCAGTGTTCTTCAGAGCTCTATCAGTGCATACCCCCTTACTTACAGAGAGTGGGAGGCATTCACCTTTCAACACAATCCCTCTTTTTTGGCTTTGGTGGAGACACTCGTTACAGGCAGCCTGCATCTTGTCTTTCTTCATATACGTAGGAATACAAATAAAAAATATAAATATGCTTCCATGTGTCTGGAAACATTTTGTAGCTTCCTCTTAATAAGCCTGTATCACACGAGAGCTTTTATAGTCAACATTCGATGATCAACATTTCTGGAATATTTTGCACCGGTACTGGACACTAGATTGATACTTGATGAATTTAGGTGACTGAAATACTTAAAATGTTGACCTCATAAGCTGCCAGACCAGTGATGAGCATAAATGTTGAGGGAAAAAGCGCTCGTGTGATACCGGCTTTAGTATACGGTATTGATTGGGAACATAATAGATGATGGTGATGAATTAACTGATGCTTAGAGTTATGATGATGGTGATGATAAAATAAAAGTATAAACACAAATAAATACGATGGTTTTTGAAAAATCCATTTTGACCTGGGTGTGAATCAGACACTTAGTATGAGCTTGAACATCGCAACAAGTGTAAGGAATGTTTTGTTAAGGCCGTGGGAGGGTGGAATATGTTTACTTTTAAAAGCTGTAACCTGACAGAATGTAAATGCCGAAAATGCCTTCCTGTTTACAAACTAGGGGAGCCGAGATCGTAGAGAATCCTCATGAAAGTCAAACATGTGGCCAGCAACCCTTCTGTGTGTGTGTGTGTGAGAGAGAGAGAGAGAGAGAGAGAGAGAGAGAGAGAGAGAATACGTTTATATGAATTTTTAAATGAAATTGGCTTTTGGTTTCCTTGGTTTTGTATACAGCCGATAAAACTGTAGAGGGTTGCGTTTTTAAATGTTTGTGATACGGTAGTTATAAAATTAATTAAAGGGAATCCGTTGATGTTATTTTATTATTCTTATTTTATTATACATATATATATATACACACTGTATATATGACAAGGAATTGGGTGAAAACACTATCTGAGAAAAGATAAAGTCAATATAAAATGTGGATCTACAGATATCAATGAATTACCTACACACCAAATCACCCTGCATTTATCTTATTGTTGACAGTTTGAGAGTTATAAATCCTGAAATTTAAAAAAAAAAAAAAAAAAAAAAAAAACACTATCGACATAATTTGGTTCATGTTAATTCCGGTTCGCAAGATCATAATAATATTTGTTATGTCGGTACTTCGATTACAAAACCTATACTTACGCAAATGTTCTTGTTTATTTTTCGTTTTTTCTAAAAATTATACTTGATGCAGTGGTGAGCAAAGCTAAATATTTAGCCATGTATGGAATATTCAGCTATTTCCCTTGAACATGTAAGATATTCAAGCCTCATCTATTAAGTACCAGCTGTGAATTTCGGCTCTTTAAGCAAAATAACAGTACTAATGTACGACTTACCTATAAAGGAATTTTATGAGAGCCATATTTGAAGTAGACGCTTAAGAAGAAATAGCAACCTTTTGAATATAAACCTCCAAGTTATGATGAGCTTGAGTTGTTTAGCTGTGGTGTCCAGTACCGGTACCCCACTTACCAGGACACTAAAGTTAAAAAGCTTCCATTATAAGTAGTTCAAAAGAGGGTCCCCAGCCATCACAGACAGTTGAAAGACTTAGTGGTAGTCTGTTTGGATCCTTTTGTGTCAGTGTCTGTCTGTGTCTGTTTGTGTACGTCTGTCTGTCTGTGTGTGTGTATGTGTGTCTCTGTCTGTTTGTGTACGTCTGTCTGTTTGCGTGTGTGTAATAATAATAATAATCGGTTTATTTCAAGCCGGCAGCCAATGGGGCTGAAAATACACAGACTTAACCAAGATCTTATCCTAATGGATCAACAGACTGATCCTGGCAGCTAACGAGAGCGCCTACATACTCCCGAAGGAGTAGGACGTGGGCAGGAGACTTTGTGGGTCCCCCGAGACGATCCGCCCAGATCTTGCCTTCACGGCCAGGGAAAGTTTTTGAGAGAACTTCCCCTGCCGGCGCGTGGGATCGAACCCCCGACACCAGAGCTAGCGCTCCCAATACAGAGTACTAAGCGCGCTCGGCCACCGTGACCGTGTGTGTCTGTATGTGTGTTTCTCATATTAAAGCAGCAGTATTGACATATTTCGGTTTAACAACGATAGTATTCATATTGTGTTCATTCTTATCATTTTCTGTTGTTTCCTATTTGACAATATTTATTAGAATATTTCAAAAAATCAGTATAGCGGTTCAATAAATCAGTATAGCGGTTCAATAAATAAATCAGTATAGCGGTTCAATAAATAAATCCGTATAGCGGTTCAATAAATAAATGTGACCATAAGTGTAGCCTACCGGATGGCATGTTAAGGGGAGATGGGGCATTTTTCTAGTCCCCCTTCTTCTTTATGTTTAGCCCCATTAGTTTTCAGATTTTAAGACGTTCGCCCCATTCGTTTGTCGTTTTTAAACCTGTCGTCCCATTTCTTTTTCAATATTAAGACCTTTCGTGCCATTTAGGTGTCGATTTTTCCTGGCAAGCGATAGCGAGCCTCTAATTTTAAGAGAAAGCGGCCTTCGGCCAGGACATTTTTCTATCGAAAAATGTACAAATTTATCTTGAAGGGAGGTGTAGGGAGTGTAAATAAATATATAAATAAATAGACCCCCCATACGAACCACTGTCCCCTTAACCCCTTCAATAAATAGACCCCCATACTAGCCACTGTCCCCTTAACCCCTTCAATAAATAGACCCCCATACTAGCCACTGTCCCCTTAACCCCTTCAATAAATAGACCCCCATACTAACCACTGTCCCCTTAACCTCTTCAATAAATAGACCCCCATACGAACCACTGTCCCCTTAACCTCTTCAATACAATTACGTAGTTTAACTTTACTTCTGGGTTTTAGGTTGACAATTTTATTCAGTTTAGGAAGGATCTCTAATTCAAAGGGTTAGTTGGGATACTTTTGGCCCCTTTGATTTCTATATATCCTTCCTAATCTAAATAGAATAGAATAATCTAAAAATAACCAGATTGAAATAGAAACGACTACATCGTATTGAAGGTGTTAATAGTTGATTGCCTTAATTAATATTCTATACTAGGAAGAAAATAGGTTTAAATAAAAATACTTTTTTTTTTCGAGTGTGTTGAAATACCTGTGTGTGAGAGAGAGAGAGAGAGAGAGAGAGAGAGAGAGAGAGAGAGAGAGAGAGAGAGAGAGAGAGAGAGAGAGAGAGAGAGCGAGAGAGCAGGGTAACATTACACACACATTTCGCTACTAAAGAATGTAAGGCAGGTTGTGAGAGAGAGGGGAGAGGATATGCACATATGATCAAACAAATAGAACAGACAGAAGGGTGAGAGAGTGGACGAAAAGGGAGGATGAAAGGGAATAAATAAAATAAAAGAGGGCATGGAAAGCGAATGAAAACACGAGAGAACAGAGGAGTCATGGGAATAGGCAAATGTGAGTATGGTATGTATATATGTATGTACAGTATGTAAATATACACTTGGTCATATTATCCCATAGCTGGGGGTGGCCGACTCGAGACAGAGCCTGCACAGAAATGGTCATATTATCCCATAGCTGGGGGTGGCCGACTCGAGACAGAGCCTGCACAGAAACATCATTTACAGTTCCTATTCTTAGGGTCCGCAACCACTTTCGCGTTCCCTCGCCCCTGTCTCTGTCTCGTCTAAAAGGCAAATTTTACAATTGGAGGAGCATTCTTAGCCTCCCACCCCCAAAGTAGGAAAAGTAGTACAGACAAAAAAAAAAAAAAACAGACAGAAACAACTTAGGTTAGGTAGAGGATCCCAAACCTCACTCTGGACAGGACCAGCCCTCACCCAAGTATGGGCGAGTATGGTGAACATTGAACACAAGAATAAAGATAGCGTGAATGAATGTTATCGGGGATAATAATGTGTATGAGAGGAGTGCAATGTTGAAATTGAGAGGTCTGTAGCGTTAGTTGCAAATATATCAAGGTAAACATGTATTAACCTCTTCTGTACCGGCGACGTCCGTTTAGTTATATCCTAGCTCTATATTTATACATGTGTGCAGTTTAAAAAGGATCTGGGGTAGTAAAAAGGGTTAAGGGGAGGTATTTACTTTCTTCCCTAGACCTCCATCAAGCTTTAAATTATACCCCCTTGAGTCCCTTTCAAGATAAATTTGTACATTTTTCGGTAGAAAAATTTCCCGGCCGAAGGCCGGTTCCTCTTAAATTACAGGCTCGCTATCGCTCGCCAGGATAAAATCGACACCTGAATGGCACGAAAGGTCTTAATATGGGGTGAAAGTTCTTAAAATCGCTAAAGTAAAGGGGCGAACGTTTTATAATATCAAAAGCAATGGGGCTAAACATGAGGGAGAAAGGAGTCAAGAAAAAAATCCCTCAAGTGGAGATCTCCCCTTAAGTGAGTTTATAAAGGAGCTGTGGTAGTAAAAAGGGTTAAGTGAGATAGGTCGAAGACTGTTAATTGCTGGAGGCCCTTTTTAAACTGTATAAAATCGTCTAATAATTGCCAGAATATAGGGTAATGAAGAGTAAGTCACCGGTACTGAATGGGTTAACTGTATACTAATAAGAGTAGGAGATAGTGAGGTAGCAGAAGTTATACTGTTTCTTTCCAGCTGACGGTAAATTGCTATGTCTTCCTCTTGATTTGCTATGTCTTCCTCTTGATTTGCTATGTCTTCCTCTTGATTTGCTATGTCTTCCTCTTGATTTGCTATGTCTTCCTCTTGATTTGCTATGTCTTCCTCTTGATTTGCTATGTCTTCCTCTTGATTTGCTATGTCTTCCTCTTGATTTTGCTATGTCTTCCTCTTGATTTGCTATGTCCTTCCTCTTGATTTGCTATGTCCTTCCTCTTGATGTGCTATGTCTTCCTCTTGATTTGCTATGTCTTCCTCTTGATTTGCTATGTCTTCCTCTTGATTTGCTATGTCTTCCTCTTGATTTGCTATGTCTTCCTCTTGATTTCTTAACTATTATAAAAAAATTGTGATGAAATAATTATGTGGTTGATTATGATAGCTTGGTATTAATATGATAAAGAGACGTAGTTTCACATTCTTCCATTAACTATCGAGACAAACATTACTAAGGGATTCAATTTACCGTCAGCTGATATGAAACCGACTTTAGATGAAGATATAATCTGTACAGAGGCACAGTGCGTCCATGTATTGAGTATTGTTCACACGTGTGGGGAGGATCCTCTCACACAGCTCTTCTAGATAAAGTAGAAAAGAAAGCCTTCTGTCTCATTAACTCACGTCCACTCACCAATTTCTCTGTAGTCTATCTCTCTTCGCCGCAATGTTGCATCTCTCACTATTCTACCGCTATTACAATAATCAGTGTTCCTCAGAGCTCTCTCAGTGTATACCACCCCCTCTTCGTAGAGCACGTAGTACCCGTCTTGCAACAAAATCCCACCCATGCTCTGCGCAACTCTCTTGCAACTCTAGGGCGAAACGTTATTCTCAATCATTCTTCTATTCAACAGCTGGGCTCTGGAACTCTCTCCCAGAATCAGTCTTTCCCTCTTCCTGTGACTTAAATTGCTTCAAACTCCGTTTGTCCAAGCATTTTGGCTCGAACGTCCATTGATTTTGGCCTTGTCACTCTTTCAACTCTGGTGGAGGCACTCGCCACTCGCGTTTTGTCTCCCTCACTCACATAGAGAAAACAAATATATACTGTATATATACTTATTTCACTCCAAACACCAAACAGCTTCTCATGAAATTTATGAAAGCATGTAGGCTAATCCTCCCGGGATTCGAACCTGGGTTACCACATACAGATCTTAAACACTCTAACCATTACACCACCAAGACAGTTCAAGGTTAAGTACATGACTACGATCATATATCCATTTATCGAATACTGGATATCAATCTAATCATGTACCGTAATCAGACCCAACTGCACACTGAATAGCGTACTGTTTAAGTGAAAGGAAAGAACAATTTATGGGTCACAGATCTCTAAGGACCAAACTTGCTGTGATATCCGAGAGTGAGAGAAGGGGGAGAATGGACAAAAACAAAACATTGTGAATAAAACACAGGATGTAGGGGATCGAAAGTGGAATGTGAGCTGACAAAAGAGAACAGAGAGGGAAACAGTCTGAACATTCTAGCTGGTTGTTTACATATATACATTCTAGCTGGTTGTTTACATATATACATTCTCTCCCCTTTCTCACGTGCTGCATTACATTGTTTAGTAGAAGAATATTTGTGAAATGTAATCTGTGACTTTGATCTCTCTCTGTCTCTCTCTCTCTGTCTCTCTCTCTCTCTCTCTCTCTCTGTCTGTCTCTGTGTCTCTCTCTCTCGCTCTCTCTCTCTCTCTCTCTCTCTCTCTCTCTCTCTCTCTCTCTCTCTCTCTCTCTCTCTCTCTCTCTCTCTCACACACACACACACACACACACACCTCTCTCTCTCTCTCTCTCACTGCCTGCCTCCCATTCGTTAACATAGGAATTGCTATCTTAATTTGTTTTGCATAATGAAACAGACGGTGTGTGTGTGTGTTTATTGGGGGGGGGGGGGAGGGAGCAGGAAGGTATGCAATAAAGGGAATGATGGGAAGACTTAAGGGAGGATGGGCGTATTAAGGGAAGATGGGCGTATTAAGGGGGGATGGGCGTATCTATTTGCTCATTTATGTATCTATTTATATTTGATTTAGTTTCCTCCCTGGACCTCCATCAAGCTTTAAAAACACCCCCAAGACCCTCTTTCAAAATAAATGTGTACATTTTTCGATAGAAAAGTGTTCCGGCCGAAGGCCGGTTTCTCTTGAATTACAGGCTCGCTATCGCTCGCCAGGAAAAAATTAACACCTACTGTAAATGATACGAACTTTCTTAATATTGACAAAGAATTGGGATGAAAAGTGTTCTTAAAATCACCAAACTAATGGGCCGAACGTCATAAAATCTGAAAACTAGTGGGGCTAAACATGAGGAAGAAGGGGGTCTAGAAAAACGACCCTTCTCCCCTTAAGCAGAATGAGTGAGAGGCAAAACCGATTCAAGATATATCAGGCAGAGCAAATTATGTGCATGGGAAAACATACGAATAATGAGGTGGGAAGGCAGAAACACGAGAGAGAGAGAGAGAGAGAGAGAGGTTTAGAGGAGAGAGAGAGAGAGAGAGAGGAGAGATGAGAGGGAGAGGGGAGATGAGAGAGAGAGAGACTTGAGAGGAGAGGAGAGGGAGAGAGAGAGAGAGAAGTGAGAGGAGAGAGAGAGAGAGGTAGGTGAGAGAGAGAGAGAGAGAGAGAGAGGAGAGAGAGATGAGAGAGAGGAGATGAGAGAGAGGAGACGAGAGAGAGAGAGAGAGAGAGAGAGAGAGAGAGTCAAAGTGAGAGAGAGAGAGAGAGCAAATGATGTGCAAGGGAAAACATACGAATAATGAGTTGGGAAGGCAGAAACACGAGAGAGAGAGAGAGAGAGAGAGAGAGAGAGAGAGAGAGAGAGAGAGAGAGAGAGAGAGAGAGAGAGAGAGACAGAGAGAGAGAGAGAGAGTCAAAGTGAGAAGGCCAGAGAGATATAATTTGATGAATTGTAGGAAGGGGAAGATATCAAAAGTGATCAGATCTCACTTGCCTCTTCGGATTTCTAGATCTACAGGTTTTATTTCATTCTTGAATGTAATCAATGCTCGTGTGATATTCCACTAACTCTGATTATAATGATATCCTCGTCATCCTCTACCTGTATTATATCCTCGTCGTCCTCTACCTGTATTATATCCTCGTCGTCCTCTACCTGTATTATATCCTCGTCGTCCTCTACCTGTATTATATCCTCGTCGTCCTCTACCTGTATTAAACACTTTTATGTTACTGGTCAGTCTTCCTTCCTCTGTCTTGATATGTAATCATGTATAGTCTGTTTTTTCTAAGCTGGTGAAACTTATTCCCACTTTAATTACTTAGCTATTACGATGTTTTGTTGCCAAATATGTGTGAAGACTTGTCATTGATATGATGTAGAGACATAGTGGTTTCATATTATTCTATGAAGTATCGATAAATCAACTGCAATACATTCGTGCAACACAATTCCACCCCTACTCTGTGCAACTCTCCAACCCAAGAGTGAAACGATACTCCCAAGCTTTCTTCTATTCAACAGCTGAGCTCTGGAACTCTCTTCCTGAATCCATCTTTCCCTCATCCTATGACTTAAATTGCTTCAAACTCCGTGTGTCCAGACATTTTGGCTCAACATTCCTTGATTTTGGCCCAGTAACTCTTTTAACTCTCGGGTAGGCACTCGTCAGAGGCAGTTTTGCCTTTTTCCTCCCTCATCCACATAGAAAAAACATTTCCGCCAGGTTATAAGAAACAAAGTATAGTTTCCTTTATCAAAACCTTCTATATTATTATCACTTCCATCTCATTAGCCAAGTTTTCACTCCCTCCTAGCTTGTTAAAACTAACTTTTACCGACGCTTTTAGTTTTCACAAATTGCCAACTATTTCAATATACATTCCTTGAGTATTCTTTTCCCTCCTACCCCCCCCCCCCCCCTTCCCTTCTCTTTTGTCTTTATTAGCTTTCCTCATTGTTTCGGTTCCTTGTCATAACTACCCTTGAACATTTAGCTACCGTACTAATTTAGAGGTAGGAGAACATCTGTCAAATTCCGACCATAGCAGAATTAGGTTTGATATTAATTGCAGCTATACTATTAAGAACAATATATTTGGTGCCAGACTTTAAAACAAACTTAGCAAGCACTTCATAACCCACACTCATTGCTAGATATCAATAACGAAATATATGAGATGTGGGAACAGTTTAAGAACATGTTTATGATAGCACCGAACAAATATGTACCAAAGAAAGTTAAACGAACGAGTGAAATTAAAAAGCCACCATGGTTTAACATTGAAATTGGTATTGCAATCAAACATAGAAAGCTTAAAAAGAATGATAAATATTCTAATGACCAAGTAAAGGAATTATACAACCTTGTTAGAAGAAATGTTAAGAAACTGAGTAGATCCCCTAAACGTGATTATGAAGTTTCTATAGCTTAGAAAAGCACCGACAACCCTAAGCATTTCTATAGCTACATAAACAACAACATAAAGATAAAAGGTGGAATATGCCCATTAACTAGAGATGCACAAATAATGATAGCCGACATAAACATTGCAAATACACTTAACGAATATTTCGGTTCTGTTTTTACAAACAAAGTAAAGAATACTACAAAACATAAGGCAGTAACAATGCATGACATAGTAGGAAACCTTACCATCAGTGCAAGTGCAGTATTTAGTAAATTAAGTCAATTATATATCAACAAAACTCCGGGGCCTGATAATTTTCATAATAGAATAATAAAACAAGTAAAAGAAGAAATATGCGAATCCCTGACCATTCTAATTAACTTATCACTACAGCAGGGAAGCGTCCCCAATGACTGGAAAACAGCGAACATTACACCCATTCACGGAAAGGGTGATCGAACTAAAGCAAGTAATTGTACACCAATCAGTTTGACATCAGTAATAGGATATATTATTGAAACAATTTTAAGAGGTAATTAAATAGTTGAGTATCTAGAATCTAATGAATTAATAAGAGACAGCCAGCACGGGTTATGAACCAGAAAATCATGCCTAACAAAATATTATAACAAACTATTTACTCTGAATGACTCAACTAAGGTGCTTGAAATAGTCTACCTAGACTTTCAAAAGACGTTCGACAAAATACCCCATAATAGATTATTATAGAAGTTATAAATACTCGGGATAAAGGTTAATATATATCAATGGATCAAAAGCTGACTTAGACAGAAAGCAAAGAATTGACATTAATGATATAGAATCCATGCCTGTTACCAGCGGTGTGCCTCAAGGGTTGGTCCTTGGTCTTGTTGTATTTATCATCTATATAAAAGTATATTGATGTAGGTCTGAATAACTTTTTCTTTAAATTTGCTGACAATACAAATATAGGGAACATAATCTTTAGTGAGGAAGACAGAAATAGCATACAATTCCACTTAAGCAAAATAGTGGAATGGTCAGAAAAGGGGTAAATGCCCACTTACGCTGCGGGCATAATTATTTCCGCCTATTCCTGCCATAATAGGGGTCATTCAGACACTCTTGAATGATTAAGCAAATATCTGAATGAAATTAAATATATTCAGCCAAAAACTAGAAGAAAATAGCTTCAAAATTACACTAGAACGAGATTCGTAGCGCGTGGGGAGTAACCCGCAGTGCTACCAAAGGCATCGGCAAATATTCGCTAATTATGAGCAATGGCGTGCTACATTTGCATTTGGCAGCGCTGCAGAGGTCTGGAGAGATATGTGGGGGACCCTGCAGTGCACCGGCCGCCTTGCTGGAGAGCGGAGGGGAATCTCTCGCGGTCCTGCACACTGACACTCGATTCTACAGGCATTAAGAGGCTTTAATAGCCTGTAAATTGCTGTAAATTGCCATGGCGTTCCAGAACGTCTCCCGTAGTCAATGGGTTAATGTTGACATCTCAAATTTTACACAGTACAAAAAAATAGTATGATTATCAAATGAAAAGTCAACCAATAATAGCAAACTCCAAGGTTATATTGGGGCTAATTCCCTATTATTATGTTCCATAATACTAAAATCGATTAATGAAATTTACAAACACATGTGGCAGTCCGTGGACTCGAACCCAGGATGCTCACACCGAAAATCAACACCTTATACATCGCACCACGAAGACAGTTAAGGTTGGTGGACACTGCCTACGATTTATTATGCAACTTCGAATCCTGCATATCAATCTAAGCATGTACACACATCCCAACTGCAACTCACGTAGGCTATGCATATGTGAATGGAAAGAGCAATTAATGGGGCCTTAACCACTTAGGGAAGTCCTCTCGATAAATTACTCCTGAACCAATATCAATTATTATGTTCCTTCCAACAACCAACCATACTCCTAAAATCGATTAATGAAGTTTACAAACACATGTGGCAGTCCGTGGACTCGAACCCAGGATGCTCACACCGAAAATCAACACCTTATACATCGCACCACGAAGACAGTTAAAGGTTGGTGGACACTGCCTACGATTTATTATGCAACTTCGAATCCTGCATATCAATCTAAGCATGTACACACATCCCAACTGCAACTCACGTAGGCTATGCATATGTGAATGGAAAGAGCAATTAATGGGGCCTTAACCACTTAGGGAAGTCCTCTCGATAAATTACTCCTGAACCAATATCAATTATTATGTTCCTTCCAACAACCAATCTAAGAAACAAGCCATATTATGAAAGAGTAAAGAAAATAAAAAAATTATCTCTGAAGAATTGAAGGGTACGAGGCCAACTTATCGAGTGTTTCAAAATACTTAAAGTATTTGACATAGTAGATATCAGTGCACTGTTCACGATTAATAACAATGCTGCAACCCGAGGTAAGGGAATGAAAATAAATTGAAAGAAGGCATGCCTAGGTGTCACACAAAACTTCTTCACATGCAGTGTGGTTAGAGTGGAATATTTTGCCAAGGGAGGTCGGACGATCATCTGATGGAGATAGAACTAATATGAATGAATATATGTAATATCAGTAGGTATGTAAGTGTAAGTTCCATTTCAGACTCATTTCTTTCTCTCCTATATAAAACAAACTTTCCCTATGAGCATTTCCTGACCTATAAAGTTACACTTCATCCTATTTTCTGGTATGGCCTTTTAACCGGAGAGTGGAGAGAGAGCCATCTACTTTGCTGTCCTATTCTACTACTATAAACTGTGCCTGTCGCTAGTAGTATTAAAGCCGGACCACCTAGTAGGGACTGCAAGGTCTGTGTGGTATGAGTATCTGTGTAACTCCCTCCTACATCTACAGACATCTATCTATCTCTATCTACATTTATCTCCATTCGTGAGTTTGTACTTGTTAGTTTTCTGAGAGAGCGTGTGTAGTAGTAGTAGTAGTAGTAGTAGTTCTGGTTGTAATACTGGTATTGTTGTTGTGATAGTAGTAAGATTGTCTTGTGGTCGAATATACAGAACTTTAGAGAATAATGGAGGAGGAAGAAAAAGAAAACCGGGAAAGAAGGACATGTTTGTTTGGACAGTAAGTGGAAAAGTTGATATTTATTATGTTAAGGAAGATATGGTTAAAGTGATTATAAGCAAAGTCAACGCCTCAAATACTTCTGTTTAAAAGTGGAAACAAATATAAATATAATAAAATATAATAAAATAAATACAGAAGATGAAGATTGTTACACACATACACACTAAATTGATTTTTATGTATCAGAATAGTGTATGAACAAGTACTACCTTGATACAACTAAATCAGATATTAAATAAAATACACAGTGAAGTAATAGAAGGAATTCCAATTAAAACGAAAGAATAAAGTTATTTCAGCAGGAACTTTTTAGTTTCGAAGTAGGAGGAGGAAAGGTGAGGATAAAAGTTGATATTATTCTGGGTAAACTTTTGTAATAGATAAAGTTAAGGGATAACCTGGGACCCTTTTCGTTGTGAGAAGATGAGAGAAAGTGTGAAGAAAGAATGAAAAAGGGGAACAAAGAGTGAAGATAATGATGATAGGGAGAATGATAACAGGAGAACAGAGTGATAATGATATTATGATAGGAAAAGAAGGTGGTGTGATATGGGAGAACAGAGAGTGATGATGATCATAATGCCGAGTGGTGAGAGCAAGTAATGGATCTCGATTTTTCAAAGAACGACCAAGAAGGTGAAAACATTTTGAGAGAAAGTGAAATTTTAATTAATTTGTAAAGATAATAATAATGGATGACTGTAGTTGTTAGTGGGTGATGAAAACAAGATGTCAAACGAAAGCCGAGTCCATTATGTTTAGGCTTTATTGTTTTTGTTTTTGTTTATTGTTTTATGTAAAGATAAAGTTATGGTTTATAGTTCACATTATGTCTTGGGAAGTAATCAAATGGCCAACACAATATTTCAAGTAACTATTCTTGTATTCCTTCTCATATTCATGCAAGTCTTCAAACAAAATTGCTGCGGTTTGACACCCTGGATGAAAATAGCTTGAGGGGAGATCCAGGCAAAAGAGAAAAAAGGATAACATTGATACTGAAATATTGGACGTCACTTTATACAATATTATGATAAATATGATAGCGGAGATGAAAAAAGAGGTAAAATTGGAAGAAATAAATGGTTCCCGGACATCTCGACCACCAGACCATTTCAACCAGTAATTCTCAACCACTTTGAAATCAACCAAGGCCAACCAAACCAATGTCAATTTAAAGTACTAACCTAACTCTACCTAACCTATATGTATGTATGTATATACTTAGGCACATACCCCATTGCTGGGGGGTGGCCGACACGAGACAGAGTCCGAACAGGAACAACATTAAAAGTTCCTATTTTCAGGGTCTGGGACCACTTTCATGTCCCCTCGCCCCATCCTCTGTCTCGTTGAGTAGGAGAATTTTACAAGGGGAGGAGGATTTCTAGCCTCCCGCCCCTAACATAACCAAACAATATTGTTTGAATTAGCACTGGTTAAGAGCTACTTGTTGAAATGTCATATTGGCAAAAGAGATTATGAGAAGAAAAAAAATAACAAATTACTGATAGTTTATCTAATTAATTACTGAAAAATCCGCAAAATACAAATCTTAACAACAACATTTGTTTATCATATCATCAAGTACTAAACTAAACCATGAATAGTTTTTGTTGTGAAATATTTGCCATAATGAAACTAATATTAATGAGGTATATAACATTACTGCAATATAATAAAGTAAACTGAACCATTCTTAAACTGAGCCATTCCTACAACCCCAAACAGAGCCACATGTGCTCAACTGGACGGGCATTTTTCGCTCTGCTACCTCGAATTAGTTCCTCTATTGCTCTCACGGCTTTTGTCTCTTTCCCCTGTCTGGTTCACATACTCTCTTATTTTCATTGGTTTCTTCTATTTCTTCGTTTATACTGTTATTGTTTTGTTTTCTTGTGATCTGTTTATACACTTATTGTTAATTTGTTTATTCCTTATTCCTTATTTCTTTGTTTACACACTCATTGTTCTATTGTTTATACACTCATTGTTCTATTGTTTATACACTCATTGTTCTATTGTTTATACACTCATTGTTCTATTGTTTATACACTCATTGTTCTATTGTTTTCTTGTGATCTGATTATACACTTTTATCAATAATTTGTTTCTTCTATTTTTCTGTTTTCTGTTTCTGTTCAAGTGCATTGGGGTTTTTAATTGATGATTAATGTTAAGAACGGGGTGTTATTTATTTATACACTTATTATATTTTTGTTCTAGTGATCTGTTCATACACTTTTAATATTCTTGGTGTTTTTTCTTGTGATCTGTTTTCTTGCTCATTTCTTATATATAATCCCTTTCAACAATTTGCCTTAGTCCTCGTCAAATAGTAGACTTTCATTTACCCCTTGTGTACCGGCGACGTCATCATAATTTTAATCTAGCAATATTTAGACGATTTTGTGCAGCTTAAGGGGGGTGACCTGTTTTTTTTTCTCTCTCTGGGTTGTATCCATTCGGCCCCATTCAGCCTACTGTTTTAAGACACGTATCCCCATCCAGGTGTTGATTTATACCTGGCGAGCGATAGCGAGCCACCATATTTTGGATAATAAGTTAGACAGCTGGCTAAATTTGTAAATTTTTCGATAGAAAAATATCTCCGGCGAAGCCGAATTTCTCAAATAAAATGCTGGTTCGCTATCGCTCGCCAGGAAAAAATCGACACATGGATGGGATAAGTGTCGTAAAACAGTAGGCTGAATGGGGCCGAATGGATACAACCAAGAGAGAGAAAAAAACAGGTCACCCCCCTTAAGAAGGATCTGAGATAATACAAAAAGTTTAGGTGAGATAGATCGAAGCCTGTTAATCGAGGCCCTTTTTTAAGCTGAATAGTATGGTCTAATAGTAGCCAGGATAAAGTTAAAAGGACGGCACCGGTACAGAAAGGGTTAAGCCCAAACTTATTTTTGTTTATTACATTGTTTTGAAAGTTGGTCGTGTGGGATAAATCTAGACTAGGTTTATTATATGGATATACATAAACAGTCGCAGTTACCCTGCTCAGGTAATGTTCCAGAAGTGTAACGAAATTGGCAATGTGGCCCCATATGGGGACCGACACTTTAAACGGCTCTCACCCGAAAACTGATTATTGGATTTTAAATTTCTTGTTACCAATAGAAACTACAATTAATGCTTAATATTATGTTAAGAGCAAATTACACTACTGAAAATATTAAGTCATATATATAAAAAAAAAAAAAGTAGTGAAAAAAAAGGGTCAACAAAAGTGAGGCATATCTCATACATTACATAAGCTGGATTAATTTGTTTGCAGGGCCGTGGAGGGTATGGCTGAGGTTCTTGGGTGACAACAAGGCAGAACTCTGGGGCTAAAAAAAAGTTCGATAGGAAGGGGAAATTTGTAGTACACATTTGGTATTATGGACCCCATATGGTGACCGGACAGGTTGGTACAGGAAAGGGGAGGAGAGAGAGCGGCGGCTCACACCCTCTCCCAGTTGTAGGACGATGCGGACTGACTGCTCGTCTTCAAAATTTCTTGCCATCGGCCTCCGGCCGTGAAATATTCGCAAAAAACCTGTTTTACGCATATTTTTTGGCCCATATGGGGCCAATATGCCTGACCAGGGTTAAGGCAAGATTTATATATATTTGTTTTATTACTTATTATATTATTTGTTATTCATGTTCTAAAATGTCTTTCCTAGACATCCATCAAGCTTAAAAATATATCCTCAAGACCCCCCTTCATGATAAATTTGTGTACACCTCTCCAGATAGATAGATAGATAGACAGATAATATATTTGTGTACACCTCTCCAGATAGATAGATAGATAGACAGATAATATATTTGTGTACACCTCTCCAGATAGATAGATAGATAGACAGATAATATATTTGTGTACACCTCTCCAGATAGATAGATAGATAGACAGATAATATATTTGTGTACACCTCTCCAGATAGATAGATAGATTGACAGATAATATATTTCCTTCCCTCCTCCTTTCGTTACTTTACCCTTGATGACATTCCTTCCTGATGACTGGTCTTACTGGGAGTGATGTTACTACAGTATCCCAGGCCATGTGCTGTTGGCATTATGGTGGTGGTGGTGGTAATGTGGTGAAACTGGTGGTGTTGTGGTTATTGTGGTGGTGATAATGATTTGGTGATGATGGTGGTGGGGAGGGGGGGTTTGCTGGTGAGATATGAAGATGATTGTGTGGTAAGACTGATTATTTGTGTGGTTATTGTGGTGGTGGTGATATGTAATGATGATGTGTGGTGAGACTGGTGGTGGTGAGATGTAAAGTTGATATGTGGTGAAACTGGTGATGTTGTGGTTATTGTGGTGGTGATAATGATTTGGTGAGGATTATGGTGGGGGTGAGGGGTGGTTTGGTGGTGAGATCTGAAGATGGTGTGTGGTAAGACTGATTATATGTGTGGTTATTGTGGTGGTGGTGATATGTAATGATGGTGTGTGGTAAGACTGATTATTGTTGTGGTTTCCGTGGTGGTGATTATGTGTGATTAGACTGGTGGTGAGGGGTGGTGTGGTGGTTAGAAATTAAGATGATTATTGATGTGGTTATTGTGGTAGTGGTGAAATGTAATGATGATATGTGGTGTTGTATAATTCTGATGGTTAAGATTTGGTAAGGGGAGGACAGAGCACGGGGGGAGCCTTCAGTACTGTATATTGTTTTGTGTATGTGTACCGGTGTTGTTCTACCTGTGTGTCATATGTGTGTTCTTCATCTACCTGTGTGTCATATGTGTGTTCTTCATCTGCTTGTGTGTCTTCTGTGTGTTCTTCATCCGACAATTGTTAGGACTGGTTGGTTGGTTGAGTGTCTTGTTTGTATGACCGTATGTCAATATCACTGATAAGGTAATTACGTGTGTGTGTGTGTGTGTGTGTGTGTGTGTGTGCCTTGCTTGCATGTGTGTTTGTTTGTTTGTTTTATAGGGAGGGGGAGTAATTATGCAAACATCAATAAACTAGTTTCTCGTTAAACCTTACACTTATTAATTGTGTTATATATATTTGTCTGAAATGTATGTGGGTATACCAATCTCAAAATTAATCAGAGTCCCAATGTTCCAACACACACTAAATGCAATCTAAGCAATTCATTAACGAGATCTTATCCTTGGGTCCGTATTTGCACAAGCTTCCCTCAATTTACTCTGGACCATCAACCTTGATAAACCTTAATTAGCTTCTAATTTAGCCAGCGAGTCAGTGATTAAAGCCATTGGTGTTATTGTCTTGGATTCAATGGTTCGTTAAAGGTTCATATTGGCATGCTGTCTTGATAATGGAGAAATTATATTGATTGATTTGTGTGTGTGTGTGTGTGTGTATATATACGGTTCTGTACAGTTGTGCACAAGCATTCATATGTACAGTATGTGTGTGTGTGTTCGTGTCAGAAGCATGGTGTGTACAATATCAATAGCAACTTAGTGGGTATATGTGTGATATAATATAAAAGTATGTGTGTATGAGTTTCTTGTGTGAACTTTGGTAATGTTCCTCGCTGTTCAGTAAACAATGTCTGGCAACTGGTACACTGATTCATAAAACTACCTTCTTGGTTTGTTTCTTTCGTCCATTCATACTAGTGTTGCCTCTGATATAAGTTACGATTTGCTTTTTCTTTCAATCAACCAGGCATACATATCGAGTCAATTCCATCCATTGTTCAAACTTGTTATATTTATCGTAGTTGGGAGAAAGGTCTCCTGATCAGGATTCGAACCCACTCACTCCAGGTATATTTGGGTTAGTTGGGCACCGTAACCACTCGGCCATGAGCGGATTTACGCTAATGGTTGAGTGGTTACGGTGCCCAACTCTCCCAATTATACCTGAAGTGAGTGGATTCGAATCCCGGTCAGGATACCTCTCTCCCAACCTGTCCGACATTATCATAAGATATTCATCGTAGTTCCTTTGCGATTTAATGTACCTAATGTACCATCTTAGGAGCCTGAAAGGTTTAAGCTGATTGATCACGACGTCTGTCACTACCAATGTTATTCTACAGCCCCTGATGTCTTATATCACAATTATCAGTTGCTTGATCAATACTTCCTTGCCCACCCATGTCTCCTCAGTAGCTTGCCTATGTCACGAATTTCCTATAAAGCCGGTGTCACACGAGCGCTTCTTCCGTTAATTTTCCATGAGCAAGTTTGTTCTCGAAATATTTTGACGTACTTTCACATTGGTATCGGAAACTAGACTGAAGGTAGATTATGATAGGTGGCTGCAATGATTTATGATAAAACTCAAATTTTGAAGATGGCAGACAACAATTGCTCGTAAAACTTGCCGGAAAAAGAGGTCGTGGGACGCCGCCTTACTCCCGTGTCTCATTAGGGTGGCTTTCCTCACCACTGGCACTTGTCTGGCACTATTTTTACCTGCACTAGGCCGGTTAATGATTTCCTGTTGGGGTGGGGTCCGGAAGGGAATAGTAAATGAGTCAACCCTTTCTGTACCACCAACGTATTTTGTATTTTGTTCTTGCTGTATTTTGACGATTTTGTGCAGTTTGAGAAGGCTCTGAGGTAGTAAAAAGGGTTAAGTGAGATATTTCTAAGTCTGTTAATTGCTGGAGGCTCTCTTTAAACTTCACAAAATCGTTTAAATATAGCTAGAATATATTGAAAAAGACATCATCGGTATAGAAAGGGTTAACCTTAGCCCCATGGTACCATACCACTCTATAGTCTGTATCTTTTCAGCTGACGGTAAATTGCAAAGTTCCCATGAAGACCGTAGAAGATTGTGTAATTAAATATGGTGTTAATTATATAAACTTGGTCTTCATATGATGTAGAGAACATAGTAGTTTCATAGTTTTCCATTAAGTTTCGAGAAATTAGCTGCTAAGGGATTCAATTTATCGTCAGCTGAGAAGAAATAGAGTTATAGTGACCGGAAGAAGAAAGTTTGTTATGTGGTAGATTACCTGTGTTTGGTGATGTGAAGGGGATGTTTGTGGGTAATGGTTCTTGTGTTTGAGGTGTGCAATGTTGGTTTTGTGTGTGATAGCCCAGGTTCGAATTCCGGTGGATCACTTATATGCTTTCATTAATTTAATTGGAGGTGTTTGGTGTTGTGGTGAAATTAATAAAATATATATGATCAGTAGGTTCAGGGATATTTCGTAGCGAGGCCGGTCTATATGTTCTGTGCCCCATGAATATTCCTTCCTCTCACTTAAACATTAGGCTACCGTACCATAGCGCGGTTGGGAATATGAAAATGATTGGCGTGTGCATAAACCCTTAACCGTCTTGGTGGTGTAATGGTTAGAGTGTTTACAAATATGTGTGTGATAACCCAGGTTCGAATCCCGGTCAATCACATATATAATTTAATTAATTTCATTGTAGGTGTTTGGTGTTGTGGTGAAATTAATAAAATATAGAATACCTGTGAGTAATTAGAGAGAGAGAGAAAGAGTGTGTGTGCATGTGTGTGTGTGTGTGCGCGCGCGCGCGTGTGTGTGTGTGTGTGTGTGTGTGTGTGTGTGTGTGTGTGTGTTCCTTAATACCTGTGTGTGAGTTTGGATGTGTACATATATGTTGTAGTGGGGGTATGTGACTGTGGATAATGTATCATGTGTCTTTTTAGTTTGCTTGTTTGTGTGTTTGTTAACCCCTTCCGTACCGGCGACGTCTATTTTATTTCATTCTAGCTATATTTGGGCGATTTTGTGCAGCTTGAGTAGCATCTATGGTAGTAAAAAGGGCTAATTCAGATAGTTCGATGCCTGTTAATTGCTGGAGGCCCTTCTTAAACTCAAGAAGATCGTCTAATAGTGGCCAACAACAATTTAAAGGACGGCACTGGTATTGAATGGGTATAGGTATCTCTGGTGTGGTGTCCTTGTTGTGTCAATACATACAGGAGCGTCTGTTTTATAATAACAGTATGCATGCTTTGTTCAAGGCGATATATGTATGTCTGTAACAATATCATTCTTAGTTCCTTATTATTTGAGTAATGGGATCTTTGTTTGGACAATATGTATGAGGCACGGATCTTTTTACGGCATAGAGCGTAAGGTATATATATATATAATAGAGTACCCGTTATCAAACATGTATTTGCTAAAAAGAAACAGAAATGGTACAAAGTTTGATAATGAGTATTTTGGATTCACTAATATGATACAAATTAATATGATGGAGGGAGGATTAAAGGGAAAGATAGAATTAGTTAGAAAGAATATAATGATTGGATAATACTGCATAAATGACAAAGGTACTCGGATATCCATTAGAGAGGACTGAGGAAGGACTTCCAATTGTGTTTAGAGTAACTTTTTTTAGTTTCCACGAGATGGTTCTACTCGCGTGGTGATGGATTTCTTGTACATATTACGTGAGTTACGGTGAGTTACGGTGTGTGTGTGTGTGTGTAATTTAGGTTCCCTCTTTTGTTCCCTTGGATTATATTGCTCTACTAATCAAACTTCTTGCCAACATATTTGAATAATCCCTTTTTGAGTATCTAGTTTGACTCAACAATACAGGGGAGGTGTGGAGGAGTGATGTTGCCACTGGACTGGTAATCCAATGGATCCGTGTTCGAATCCCGATATGTCAATGGGAAGATATTATTGGGATGGAATTTGTGCTGTACCTAGTATCAGTGCATTACCACAAAGCCCACCGAAACGCCCAAAAAATATTCTCATTGTTCCCTGATTAAATAGCACTGTAAGAATATTCCCATATTCAAATTATGGTACAGGGGAGGGGGGGGGGGGGAATGCCTAGTGACTTAATTGCTCAATAGGTGGCATTCTGAGAGTGAGGGTCCAAGTCTGAGGGATGAGATAGTGAAGCACAGAGGCAAAGCAGCTTCAGAGATGGGGCTGCTTCGAGCCGTGGGTGGGTGCTTCACATGTCTCACTCCCTAGACTGGAACTAGACCTCACGGGCTTCACCGTGTTGAGCGGTAGAATGTACAGGCCCTCAGCCTATGCCCGAGAGGGAGTAGCCTAGTTGGCATATAGAAGAAAACATATAATAAAACTGTCGTTCATAATACTTCATAGCATTGTTTCCATTATTCCCGAAGTTAAGCTCTTCTCTCTCTCTCTCTCTCTCTCTCTCTCTCTCTCTCTCTCTCTCTCTCTCTCTCTCTCATTTCATCCCTTTCCCTCCCTCCCTCGCCCCTTGCACCATTTATCTCCTCTCTCTCTCTCTCTCTCTCTCTCTCTCTCTCATTTCATCACTTTCCCTCCCTCCCTCCCTCGCCCCTTGCACCATTTATCTCTCTCTCTCTCTCTCTCTCTCTCTCTCTCTCTCTCTCTCCTCTCCTCTCTCTCTCTCTCTCTCATTTCATCACTTTCCCTCCCTCCCTCCCTCGCCCCTTCCCCCATTTATCTCCTCTCTCCTCTCTCCTCTCTCTCCTCTCTCTCTCTCTCTCTCTCATTTCATCACTTTCCCTCTTCTCTCTAGCCCCTTGACCATTATCCTCTCTATCTCTCTCTCTCTCTCTCTCTCAGTTCATCACTTTCCCTCCCTCCCTCCTCTCGCCCCTCCTTGCCACCTTTCTCCTCTCTCGTCTCTCTCTCCCTCTCTCTATCTCTCATTTCATCACTTTCCCTCCTCCCTCCCTCGCCCCCTTGCACCATGTATCTCCTCTCACTCTCTCTCTCTCTCTCTTCTCTCTCTCTCATTGCATCCCTTTCCCTCCCTTCCTCAGTCGCCTCGCCCCCTTGCACCATTTATCTCCTCTCTCTCTCTCTCTCTCTCTCTCTCTCATTTCATCACTTTCCCTCCCTCCCTCCCTCGCCCCTTGCACCATTTATCTCCTCTCTCTCTCTCTCTCTCTCTCTCTCTCTCTCTCTCTCTCTCTCTCTCTCTCTCTCTCTCTCCCCCCCTTGTACCTACATCATTCCCTCCCAGCTGTCTCTGGACTCCTGTAATTAGCATTAAGGGGGTAGTGCTTGTATTTTGGTCTATATATTTGTATCATAATATAGTTTTGAGTTTCCTCGCTATACCTCCATCAAGCTTAAGCAAAACACGCCCTATACCCCCTTTCAAGATAAATTTGTAATTTTTTCGGTAGAAAAATATTTCGGTCGAAGGCCGGTTCCTTCCAAAATTACAGGCTCGCTATCGCTCCCCAGAAAAAATCGACACCTAAATGGCACAAAAGGTCTTAAGATTGACAAATAAATGGGGCGCAAGGTCTCACAATCGTCAAACTAACGGATCGAACATCTTAAAATCTCAAAACTAATATGGTAATCATGATGGGAGGGAAGTCTAGTACAAGCGACTACCTCCCCCTTAATGGTCCCGTCTCATCCTGGCCTTGAGGATTTATAAATAAAATAAAGTTGTTGTTGCTATGCCGCTTTGGCGTCTTGGGTTATGTCTGTCTTTAGAGCTATTATTATCAGTTATGTTGGATTTGATGCCAAACTAAAGATAATACAGTTTTCAGATGTATTCCTCATGGTTTGCAGATTATATTTTAGTTTATTTGTATTTGTATTATGTATTTATATGTTTTTCTTACTATATTTGTTTCTATTTTTTACATAATATATATATATATATATATATATATATTTTTTTTTTTTTTTTTTTTGGTCAGGCACTCTAAAACCTTCTTTTACTTGCCAAACACCGTATTTTTTGTTCCATCCAAACCGGTTTGGACACTACCATTCGCTGCGTTTAGTTTCCCCCCCCCCCCCCACCTGGTTCTGGCAAATTGGTGTTGTTGTCCATGTGTATGCGGGGAGGACCATGA
>CM064573.1:68357923-68367923 GCA_032716605.1 Paralithodes platypus
TTCAGGTGTCGATTTTTTTCCTGGCGAGCGATAGCAAGCCAGCATATTTTTAAAAACATTTGTTGACAGCAGGCTAAATTTGTACATTTTTCGATAGAAAAATGTCTCCTGCGAAGCCGGATTTATCCATGCAATGCTGGCTCGCTATCGCTCGTCCAGGAACAAAATCAACACTGGATGGGGATGAAACGTCTTAAAGCAGTTGGGCTGAATGGGACCGAATGATGAAAAAAAGCCAGAGAAAGATAAAAACAAAGCAGGGTGACCCCCCCTTAACTCACGAAAGAGTAATCGAGATAATATCTATACCCTTTGGGGGAGGGGCAGCCAGGGAATAGTGTGGAATTTCCACAGCCCATTTGCTCCAGCCCATTTTTGAGTTACAGAGGTTAGGGCTCACAATGTCTGGCCTACCAACTTGAAACAGGGTATATTAACAGGGTTGTCTTAAGTCTTCGAAAATCTCAAATTCCCTTTCATCTACCGGTTACATTTAATTTGACAAAACTACTCTCTCTCTCTCTCTCTCAACACTCACTCACACTCACTCACTCATTCACTCACTCTCTCTCTCTCTCAGCACTCACTCACTAACTCACTCACTCACTCATTCTCTCTCTCTCTATCTCTCTCAACACCCACTCACTCCAACACTCTCTCTCTCTCTCTCTTTCTCTCTCTCTCTCTCTCTCTCAGCATGGAAATATGATAGACAGCTACCAGCCAGCCACCACAGTAGTTATCACTCTCTCTCTCTCTCTCTCTCTCTCAGCAGTGAGACAAGATTGAACAGCTACAGCCAGCCAACACAGTAGTTCTCTCTCTCTCTCTCTCTCTCTCCTACTTTAACTTCAACGTTTTCTTCATCTCATTGATTTCTTTTCCAACCTCATTCACTCAATCTCGCTCACTTTTTTCCCTGTCCCTCCCCCGATATATCTCTCTCTCTCTCTTACTCTCCTACATCTCTCTCTCTCTCTCTCACTCTCTCCTCTCTCTCTCTCGCTCTATCTCTCTCATAAAATAAGAGAAAGCTTTAATGAAATATTGAGGATATGAGCATATGAAGAAGAATATTGACAAGTAAACAAAAAATATATGTATACAAGATAAATCTTAAGATAGACAAATAAATAAGGAGAGAGAGAGAGAGAGAGAGAGAAAGAGAGAGAGAGAGAGACGGGTGGGGGGACATCTCTATATCTGTCATTTTCCCGGATATACAGTATAGGCTACCTCATATGGTTGTATGTGTGTCAATCATAACCAGGTGTGTGTGTGTGTTTGTGTGTGTATATGTATGAATGTGTATTTACCTATTTGTATTTACCTATTTGTAGTTTACAGGAATTGAGCAGCGCTCGTGTTGTCCTGTCTTAGTTACTTTATAATCAATCCATTTTACTTAGACAAGTATCGTAATGGATATTCCCTGTTCCCAGTATTTTGGACTAACATATCATAACTTATGTTGCCCTATTTCCATATTTACTTTTATCCAACCTGTGTGTGTGTGTGTGTGTATGTATGAATGTGTGTGTGTGTATGAATGTGTGTGTGTGTGTTGTGTATATGTGTGTGTGTGTTCGTCCTTAACCTTGATAAACAAACCTGTAAATTCCAGAAAATGGCACAATATCATCCAACCCTGCTCATTATCAAGGTCATATACTTAATCATGTTTTACAAAGTACTGTATTTCATTTAACATAGACATTATACTTTAACCCTCTCCGACATATGACGCGATGTTGAGCCTATTGGGGATACTTGAAGGGGAGGTTTTTAGTTGATTCCCTAGACTTCCATCAAACTTAAAATTACTCCCCCTAGACCCCCTTTTAAGATAAATTTGTACATTTTTCGGTAGAAAAATGTCCCGGCCGAAGGCCGATTCCCCTTAAATTACAGGCTCGCTATCGCTCGCCAGGAAAAAATCGACACCTAAATGGCACGAATGGTCTTATAATTGACAGAAATGGGGCGAGGGTTCTTAAAATCGCCAAACTAATGTGGCAAATGGCTTAAAATATCAAAAGCAATGGGGCTAACCATGAGGGAGAAAGAGGTCCAGAAAAAAATCCTCCAGGTGGAAATCTCCCCTTAAAGCCATTGTTACCATCAGGGGTATTTAGAAACCTTTAGTTTAGTTACTTCAACCTCTGCAGGTGTCTTTGAGTTAGCTGTGTTGAGCCTATTGGGGATACTTTAAAGCCTTTGTTACCATCAGGGGTATTTAGAAACCTTTAGTTTAGTTACTTCAACCTCTGCAGTTGTCTGAGTTAGCTGTGGGCAGAAAACTAATTTTGGGAGAGGTATATAATTAGTCTATTTCTTATTGCTCATCTGGCCACCTCTGCGTCATAAATGCGTGAAAGGGTTAATATCAGGGTGTATATGAGAGCTTGTGCCTTACTATTTTATAATATAGCTATCTCCAAAACAACTACTTATATGTTATGTTTATATCTGTATTATATACCGGTATATATATTTATATATATATATATATATATATATATATATTCATATATATTTATATATATTTATATATTTATATATATATTTGTATTTTGTATATATATTTGTATTCATTTTTATTATATACGACTTTCTGTATAATTAAGGGGAGGTATTTACTTTGTTCCCTAGACCTCCATCAAGCTTAAAATTATACCCCCTTGAGTCCCTTTCAAGATAAATTTGTACTTTTTTCGGTAGAAAAATGTCCCGGCCGAAGGCCGGTTCCTCTTAAATTACAGGCTCGCTATCGCTCGCTAGGATAAAATCGACACCTGAATGGCACGAAAGGTCTTAATATGAGGTGAAAGTTCTTAAAATCGCTAAACTAATGGGGCGAATGTTTTATAATATCAAAAGCAATGGGGCTAAACATGAGGGAGAAGGGAGTCAAGAAAAACATCCCTTAAGTGGAAATCTCCCCTTAAGGTAAGAGATGATCGTTGATGACTATTTCTGATGCATAGATGGTCTCTTCTTGTAACTTATCACGTCTCAATTCTCTCTCTCTCTCTCTCTCTCTCTCTCTCTCTCTCTCTCTCTCTCTCTCTCTCTCTCTCTCTCTCTCTCTCTCTCTCTCTCTCATTCCATTTTGAGGCCAGGGTGTCAGAATGAAGATGCAGGTGTGAAGGGAGGGTTAATTAAAGACAGGTAAAGGAGGCGTACAGTATGAGGGAGAGGGGAGGAGAATGGAGGAAGAAAGAAGAGGGGTGGAGGAAGAACAGGAGGAAGGGGGAGGAAGAAAGAAGAGAAAGAACTGGAGGAAGATGGGGAGGAGAGAGAACTGGAGGAAGAGGGGAGGAAGAAAAAGAGGGAGGAGAAACTGGAAGAGGAAGAGGGAGTAGGGAAGATGGGAAAGGAGAAGAGAACACTGAGGGAGGAAGAGGGAAGGAGGAAGAGGGAAGGAGGAAGAGGATGAGGGAGTAGGAAGAGGGAGTAGGAAGAGGGAAGGAGGAAGAGGATGAGGGGAGGAAGAGGGAAGGAGGAAGAGCCATGGAAGGTCTAGAAGGAATGAGGGGAGGAAGGTTCCTAAACGCCCTTAAGAGGGAATGTTAGCAATCTGTCGATAACACAGGGTGAGGAAGAAAGAACGGAGGAAGAGTATTGTCGGCAAGAGGGGATGTGAGGACGGACAGAGGGGAGGAGAGGCTTCCGAGTAAAAGGGGGTTGTTCTACGAGGAAGGAGGGGAGGAGCTAAAGAGGGCGTGAGTACGCAGCCACGGAAGGAGGAGGAAGATAAATAGTTAGTTAGATAATGATAGATAGAGAAATAAACAACGAAGAAGAAGAAGAAAAAGAAGAAGAAGAAGAAGAAGAAGAACTGGGATGAAAACTGGGATGAAAATGACGTATGCGCGAGGAAAAAACTGGAGAATGGCGAGAAGGTGGAGATATCTCCGTAGATCGAGGAAGAACGAGAAATAGGAGGAGGAGGAGGAGGAGGTGAGGAGAAGAATGAGAAATGGGAGAATAAGAAGAACGAGGAATGGAAGAAGGAGGAGAGAACAAGCCAAGAACAAGAGAGAGAAACAGAAACAACAAAGGATGACCAAAGAAGGAAGGAAGGGAGGGAGGAAGAGGAGGAAGAGGAAAAGGAGGAGTAGAGGGTTGACACAGGTAAGACTAGGTAATTAACGACAGGTAGGAGGCGGCGTGGGAGGAGAAGGAGAAGAAGCATGAGGAGGAAGAGGAAGAGGAGGAGGAGGAAAAGGAGGGAAAGAGGAGAAGGAAGATCAAGTAGAAGAGATGGTAAAGAGGCATGAGAGAGGATTATAAGAACATAAGAACATAAGAAAATGGGAGTCTGCAGAAAGCCGATTGGCCTAAGCAAGGCAGATACCTGTCCCACACAACCCCAATTACAAAGCCCAATTATAGGCTCAACACTCTAATACCCTGAGGATCATCTTACCAAAACGGTTAGAGATTAACGCAGGATTACGGGGGTCTGCAGAGCGCTGATTGGCCCAACCCTGCTGATCCCCCTTCACACCCAACCCTTCTCGTCCATATGCTTATCCAATTTTATCTTAAAGCTCCCTATCGTTTTTAATCCCACTATAGCACTTGGTAGTCCATTCCACCCATCTACAACTCTGTTACCAAACCAATATTTGCCTATATCTTTTCTGAAACGAAATTTATCTAATTTGAAACCATTGGTACGAGTTCTTTCGCTATCACTGAGCTTTAGTACATTTGTCATGTCCCCTTTGTTAATCCCACTAACCCACTTGAACACCTCTATCATATCCCCTCTAACTCTGCGTCTCTCTAACGAATGTAAGCCTAATTTCTTCAACCTTTCTTTATACGGAAGATTTCTAATATTATGGATCATTTTTGTCATTCTACGTTGTACTCTCTCCAATGAATCTATGTCCATTCTGTAATAAGGACACCAAAATTGAACAGCATAATCCATATGGGGTCTCACTAATGACAAGTAAAGTTTTAAGATAACATCAGCAGTTCTGTTACTCACACTCCTTGAGATGAACCCGAGAATCCTGTTTGCGTTGTTTCGAACGCTTATACACTGTTGTCTAGGCTTCAAATCATTGCTAACAAACACACCTAGATCTTTCTCACAATTCGAGTTTTCTAATTCCACATTAGCTAGTTTATATTTAACATTTGTATGCATCTTCCCTATCTTTAATACCTTGCATTTGTCAATGTTAAACTTCATCTGCCAATTTACTGACCATTCGTGTAAGGTATCTAGATCCCTTTGGAGGCACTCTATATCTCTATCTGAATCAATTGTTCTCCCCATTTTGGTATCGTCTGCAAATTTACTTATCCTACTAGTTATACCTAAATCAAGGTCATTTATGTATATAACAAACAACAGAGGACCTAATACAGATCCCTGGGGGACACCACTTTTGACTGCTCCCCATTCTGACTTCGATTATGAGATTATGAGGTTAGATACAGAGAGAAAGAGAGAGAAAGAGAGTGTGTGTGTGTGTGTGTGTGTGTGTGTGTGTGTGTGTGTGTGTGTGTGTGTGAGAGAGAGAGAGAGAGAGTGAGAAAGAGGCAAAGATGGATTGATAGATAAAGATAAATAAATAGATGTATAGGTATATACATATAGAGAGAGAGAGAGAGAGCTGAGGAGTGAGTGCCAGTTGATTACAGGTGAGGCATAGGTAATTAATGAGACAGAGACAGAGAGAGAGAGAGAGAGAGAGAGAGAGACGGTGTGTGTGTGTGTGTGTGTGTGTGATAGTGGGAAACATATCATTTACATATATACAGAACATGATAGAAGCAATTGGAATGTAGCCTACGCAGATCTGTTAACAATGAAGTGTTAATAGTGTTTGTAGGCCTACTTCTTTAGAATTTTACGAGGAGATAAGACGTTGTTCTGGTCCATCTTTCTCCTAATGTTTAGCCCCATTAGTTTTCAGATTATAGGACCCATTAGTTTGGCAAGTTTAAGACCTTTCGCCCCATTTCTTTGTCAATATTAATACTTTTCATGTCATTTAGGTGTTGAGATTTTCTTGTTGAGCGATAGCGAGCCTGTCGTTTTAGAGTAACGGGACATTGTTCTATCGAAAAATGCAAAAATTTATCTTGAAGGAGGGTCTAGGGCGGGTGTTTTATAAGCTTGACGGAGGTAATGTTGGAAGAACCGGCCTTCGGCCGGGAAATTTTTCTACCGAAAAATGTACAAATTGATCTATAAGGGGGATCAAATGGATGCTTTTTTTAAATTTGATGGAGGTCTAGGGAGGAAACTAGTAAAATCGTAAAAAGATGCATAAATGAGCCAATAAATCCGCCCACCTTCCCTTAAGTATTATGCACATATACACAACAGTTATTACGGCAGTGCATAAACGTTACTCAGTGTATAGGCCATTCATTAAATTAACCCTTTCAAGTTCATTCATTTTAAGGAGGGGATGGTTCACTTTTTGGGCGATTTTTGCATGTCTTCATTATTTTTCTAGTTTCCTCCCTAGACCTTCATCAAATTAAAAAAAAAAACGTCCATTAGATCTCCCCTATTGATTAATTTTTAATTTTTTTGGTAGAAAAATGTCCCGGCCGAAGGCCGTTTTTTCCAACATTACAGGCTCACTATCGTTCGCCAGGGAAAATATCGACACCTAAATAGCACGAAAGGTCTAAATATTGACGACAAAATGGGGCAAAAGGTCTTAAAATCGACTAACTAATGGGGCAAACATCTTAACACCTGAAAACTAATGGGGCTAAACACGAGAGAGAAGGTGACCCAGAAAACCGGCCCATCCCCCCCTTAAGAGTAGTTATGGGGGTAAGGGTGGGGGAAAAAAAAAAAAAAAAAAACGAAACGAAAACACCGATAACAATACCAAGAAAAATATAGCTGCAGGATAAAAATCAAAATTAAAAAAATACTCTGAAGAAAAGGAGAGACAAATTTCGATGAATAATAAGACAAAAAGTACCAGATCTAAGAAATGGCGAAGAAAAAGTGTTGCAAATGGTAAACAAAAACCCGAAAAAAGTGTTGCAAATGGTAAACAGAAACCCGAAAAAAAGTGTTGCAAATGGTAAAAAAAAAACTAAAAAATACCAAGAAAATACCATCTGCAGAAAAACCTTTACGTCGTCAAATATGAAGGGGAGTGAGGGAGGGGAGGGGAGAGGGAGAAAGGGGAAGGGGAGGGAGAAAGAGAGGGAGAAAGGGGAGGGGGGGAGGGAGGTAAGGAAAGGAGGATGGAGGGAGAAAGGAGGAGGATGGAGAGGGAGGGAGAAAGGAGGAGAAAGAGGGAGGGGGGAGGAGGGGGAGGGGGGAGGAGGGGGAGGAGGGGGGAAGAGAGGGAGAAAGGGGAGGAGGGAGGGAGGGAGGGAGGGGAAGGGCGGGGGAATAACATATGACTAAGGAAATTATGCGGTGATGAGGTGAAGGTGGGGTGGGGGGTGGGGGGTGGGGGGGAGAGGGGGTACAGACAGATGAATGCGGGGGAGGAGGAAAGAAAGGAGAGAGTGTGTGTGAGATAGTGAGTGAGTGAGTGTGTGTGACAGAGAGAGTGTGTGTATGAACTGTGAATGTGAATGTGAGTGAGAGTGTGTGTGTGAGAGAGAGAGAGAGAGAGAGATTGATTGAGCGGGGAGTCTCTCTCTCTCTCTCTCTCTCTCTCTCTCTCTCTCTCTCTCTCTCTCTCTCTCTCCTCTTTCTTGTTTACTATCCCTGTCTTCCCCATTCCTTTATTCGGGGTTGTCTGATATCTCTAATAAAATGAAGAACCGGACACTTCGCTAGGATCGCAAGGCTTGTGTGACCAGTATAGCTACATCAATCTATGTAAATCTCTCTCTCTCTTTTTCTCCAATCTCCATTTTTCTGAAGGGTATCTCAAGGGGAAGTATTTATTTGTTTATAATTTTTTTATTTTATTTTGTTAGTTTGCATCCTTGACCTCCATTATTGGGGGGGGGGGTAATTTTTAGGTCGCTGTTTTCATTTATTAAATATGTTTCTAGTTTCCTCCCTAGACCTCCATCAAACTTTAAAAAAAACATCCATTAGATCCCCCTTCTAGATTAATTTGTAAATTTTTCGGTAGAAATGTTTTCGGATGGTTTCTCCTAAAACTACAGGCTCGCTTTCGCTCGCCAGGAACAAATCGACACCTAAATGGCACGAAAGCTCTTAATATTGACAAAGAAATGGGGTGAAAGGTCTGAAAATCGCCAAAATAATGAAACGAACGTCTTAAAATCTCAAAAGTAATGGGGCTAAACATGAGGGAGTTCTAGGTGGGTCCAGAAAAACGGGATATCCCCCCTTAAGCTTACAAAAATACCCTCAAGACCCCCCCCCCCCTCCGAGATAAATGTGTGCATATGTCGGTAGACCATTCCTCCTATATTACAGGTTCGCTATCGCTCGCCAGGACACTTGATTAAGTGGCAAAGGAAGGTATCGCCAAACTGTCGCGAACGTCTTAAAATCTCAACTAATGCGACTAAGTTGAGTTAAAATTGGACTTCAGAGGCTAGCAACCCTTCTGGGTTATTAAGGGGAGGTATTTTGTTTGTTCCCTAGACCTCCATCAAGCTTAAAATAACACCCCTAGACCCCCTTTCAAGATAAATTTGTACATTTTTCGGTAGAAAAATGTCCCGGCCGAAGGCCGGTTATCAGGCTCGCTATCGCTCGCCAGGAAAAAATCGACACCTAAATGGCACGAAAAGTCTTAACATTGACAGAAATAGGGCGAAAGTTCTTAAAATCGCCAAACTAATGGGGCGAGCGTCTTAAAATCTCAAAGGCAATGGGACAAAGCATGAGGGAAAAGGGGTCCAGAAAAATGATCCCTCAAGTGGAAATCTCCCCTTATATAGCCAGCCCACTGAAAACTCTAGTCCGTTGAATGCGTCTAAACATGAGGGAGAAGGGAGGAGAAGGGGATAATGTTAGTTTAGTCGGATGAAGGTCATAACTCGTAGACCCTGAGTTGTTATCCTGGCCTGGGTGGGTGGGTGGGTGGGTGGGATGGGTGGGGTGGGTTGGGGAAATTATAAAGGGAGTTCTAATTAGGGGTGGGGGGGGATTTACATAGATACACTCACCACACAGACCTTACGATTCTAGCGAGTTGGTCAGACCTTAATTCTAGAGTAAGGGAGAGAGAGAGAGAGAGAGAGAGAGAGAGAGAGAGAGAGAGAGAGAGAGAGAGAGAGAGAGAGAGAGAGAGAGGGAGAGAGAGAGAGAGAGAGAGAGAGAGAGAGAGAGAGAGAGAGAGAGAGAGAGAGAGAGAGAGAGAGAGAGAGAGAGAGAGAGAGAGAGAGAGTAAGAGAGTTGGAGAGTTAGTCAGTCAGAGAGAGAGAGAGAGAGATTTACAAAGATACACTCACCACACAGACCTTAATTCTAGAGTAAGGGACAGTGAAGAGAAAGGATAGTAGAGAGAGAGAGAGAGAGAGAGAGAGAGAGAGAGAGAGAGAGAGAGAGAGAGAGAGAGAGAGAGAGAGAGAGAGAGAGATAACCCATTATTAGATCGATGGGGTTATTATTGTCCTCGCTAGTACTAAGCGGTCCTATTGTGCTATGGAAGAACCTCTAGGAATCAAAAGGGGTAACAATGGTATCTCAATTAAGGGAGGGATGGCCGTATTTATTTGTTCATTTATGTACCTTTGTATTACCGGTATATCTTTAGTTTTCTCCCTAGACCTCCATCGCCCAAGCCCCTCCTTGAAGATAAATTTGTACATTCTTCGATAGAAATGTGTCCCGGTGCCTCTTAAATTACAGGCTCGCTCTCGCTCGCCATGAAAAAAATCGACACCTAAATGACACGAAAAGTCTTAATATTGACAAAGAAATGGGACGAAAGGTCTTATAATCACCAAACTAATGGGCCGAACGTCTTAAAATCTGAAAACTAAAGGGGCTAAGCATGAGAAAGAAGGGTGTCCAGAAAAACGACCCATCTCCCCTTAACCCTATTAGGTGCAGGGCGGG
>CM064573.1:68372923-68385423 GCA_032716605.1 Paralithodes platypus
CCCCCTCATCAATCCCCCCCTTCATGCTCTTCCTCTCCCCCTTCTCTCATATACACCCCCCCCCCCTTCCCCCTACCCCCCCCCCCCCCCCCCCCTCCTCATATATATCTCCTGCTCCCCTTTACCCCCCCCCCCCCCCCTCCCTCTTGCTCTGACGTCATAGCCGTAAGTAAACTCTTCCCTGTTGGTCTGGCTCACGTAACGTACACACACACACACACACACACACACAGTCATTCATACGTACACATATACATCCACACAGACAGTCATTCACGCGCCATCACACACACACACACAAAACCCACACCCACACATGAGACAGCCATGTTTTTATACCCCCCCCCCCCACCTACACTGAACGGAGGTTATATAGATATACATGAATATATCCTAATAGACCCCCTCTTCCGCCCCTCCCCCCCCCCACCCCACCACCTACACTGAACGGAGGTTATATAGATATACATGAATATATCCTAATAGACCCCCTCTTTCGCCCCCCCCCCCCTTCCCCTTCTCTGTCTGCCTGTCTGTCTGTCTGTCTGTCTGTCTCTGTCTGTCTGTCTGTCTGTCTGTCTGTCTGTCTGTCTGTCTGTCTGTCTGTCTGTCTGTCTGTCTGTCTGTCTCTCTCTCTCTCTCTCTCTCTCTCCAATAACCATTTTTCACTCAGCTACCCCAAAGAAAGATAATGCATTGGTTTAATCCTACAATACAATTTCCACGACAAAGCGTATTCGTGATTTAGGACTATTTTCGTCAAGCTTATATTTCGAATTACTATAGTCTGTGTGTGTGTGTGTGTGTGTGTTTTTTTTTTTTTTTTTTTTTTTTTTTTTTTTTTTTTCCCATAGCTGAGGATAAATTTAATCTCTCCTAAGCCGATTTTTGGATACCTAATGAACAAATATGAAAGTACTTTGGGTGGTGTATTCTTATGGGGGTGGTAGTCGCTTTTTCTGGACCCCCTTCTCCCTCACGTTTAGCATATTAGTTTTGAGTTTTTAAGACGTTCGTACCATTAGCTTGGCGATTTTGAGACCTTTCGCCCCATTTCTTTGTCACGATTAAGACCTTTCGTGCCATTTAGGTGCCGATTTTTCCTGGCGAGCGATAGCGAGCCTGTAATTTTAGAAGGAGCCTACCGAAAAAATGTGCCAATTTATCTTGAAAGGTGGTATTTGTTCAAGCTTGATGGAGGTCTAGCGAGGAAACTAAAAAAATATATTAATAGATAAATATATTAATAGATAAATATATTAATAGATAAATATATTAATAGATAAATATTAATAGATAAATATTAATAGATAAATATTAATAGATAAATATTAATAGATAAATATTAATAGATAAATATTAATAGATAAATCTATAATAGATAAATATATTAATAGATAAATATATTAATAGATAAATATATTAATAGATAAATATATTAATAGATAAATATATTAATAGATAAATATATTAATAAATAAATATATTAATAGATAAATATATTAATAGATAAATATATTAATAGATAAATATATTAATAGATAAATATATTAATAGATAATTATATTAATAGATAATATATTAATAGATAAATATATTAATAGATAAATATATTAATAGATAAATATATTAATAGATAATATATTAATAGATAAATATATTAATAGATAAATATATTAATAGATAAATATATTAATAGATAAATATTAATAGATAAATATATTAATAGATAAATATATTAATAGATAAATATATTAATAGATAAATATATTAATAGATAAATATATTAATAGATAAATATATATCGACCCAAAAAACAGGCACTACCCCCCCTTAAAAATGTCTTTCCCTTCCCAACGCCTAATAGCGAACGAATATTGTGGGAATGAGCGTTATTTACCGAGATTACTACACGGATTAGCGTCCCCATTTCTCAAGGTAACGTCATTTGTCAATTTATTTCGTCCATTAACGGCCCTACACAAGGAAAGAATTGTTGAAGGGGGGTCACCTGCTTGTTTTTTCTCTTTCTCTCCTTTTCTCTCTTTCTCTGGCTTGTATCCATTCGGCCCCATTCAGCCTACTGTGTTAAGACGTTTTTCCCAGATGCAGGTGTCAATATTTTTCTGGCGAGCGGTAGCGAGCCAGCATATATATATTTTGTTTTTGACAGCAAGGTTATTTTGTAAATTTTTCGATAGAAAAAAAGCCGGATTTCTCCATACAATCCTGGCTCGCTATCGCTCGCCAGGAAGAAATCGACACCTGGATGGGGATAGACGTCTTAAAACAGTTGGCTGAATGGGGCCGGATGGATACAAGCCAGGGAAAGCGAGAAAAGGAAAGATAAAAAAATCCGGAGAGATCTCCACTTGAGGGATTTTTTTCTTGACCCCTTTCTCCCTCATGTTTAGCCCCATTGCTTTTGATAAGATAAAACGTTTGCCCCATTAGTTTAGCGATTTTAAGAACTTTCACCCCATATTAAGACCTTTCGTGCCATTCAGGTGCCGATTTTATCCTGGCGAGCGATAGCGAGCCTGTAATTTAAGAGGAACCGGCCTTCGGCCGGGACATTTTTCTACCGAAAAATGTACACATTTATCTTGAAAGGGACTCAAGGGGGTGTAATTTTAAGCTTGATGGAGGTCTAGGGAACAAACTAAATACCTCCCCTTAAGAAGGACCTATGTTACTAAGAGGGTTCACTGAGATCGTATTTATCCATTGGAGTCGTATAGGTAGATTACAAGCTAATGAAAATCGTCTCATGGTAACCAGAATATGATGAAAATAACGTCATATTTCGCTACAAAACCTTCATAACAGCTGGGTAATCGAGAAGAGGACATGGCAATTTACCCTCGGCATAAAATAGATAGATAAAATAGACCGACGTATCATAGCAACACGAGCGACAACGGCGTGGCTTTCTCAAGGTTGGGTATGCATTTTTGTACTCCTGCGTGGGCAAAATACCAGATTCACGTCGATATCACCCCTTCTGTACCGGCGACGTCTTTTTCGTTACATTCTAGCTGCTGTATAATTATGTAGACGATTATGTACAGTTCAAGAGGGATCTGTGGTACTAAAAAGGGTAAAGTGAGATAGTTCGAAGCCTGCTAATTGACCACTTGCGAGTTTCAGGCTATAAGGAAGTTGGAGCTGTAGACATCGATATTAAATAGAAATGCAATCATAATGTCGGTTTCTGATGGGTAAAGTGTATGTTGCATTGGGTTTCTGATGGCTAAAGTGTATGTTGCATTGGGTTTCTGATGGCTAAAGTGTATGTTGCATTGGGTTTCTCATGGCTAAAGTGTATGTTGCATTGGGTTTCTGATGGCTAAAGTGTATGTTGCATTGGGTTTCTGATGGCTAAAGTGTATGTTGCATTGGGTTTCTGATGGCTAAAGTGTATGTTGCATTGGGTTTCTGATGGCTAAAGTGTATGTTGCATTGCGTTGTATGTATTTATAAATGCAGTACAAACTTATTTTAGCTGGTAATTCTGCTCAATATCGATGTCTACAGCTCCAACTTCCTTATAGAACGAAACTCGCAAGTCGTCAATGGCTGGAGGCCATTTCTAAACTGAAGAAAAATAACTTCAACACAAAAATAATTACGGGGTGATGGTTAATTTTAGGTAAAAAAAGATCATTTATTTATTATTTTTTCTAGTTTCCTCCCTAGACCTCCATCAGAATTAAAAATATAACATCCATTAGATCCTCCTTCTAGATTAATTTGTACATTTTTCGGTAGAAAAATGTCCTGGCCGAAAAGGCCTATTCTTTCAAAATTACAGGCTCACTATCGTTCGCCAGGACAAAATCGACACCTAAATAGGACGAAAGGTCTTAATATTGACAAAGAAATGGTTCGAAAGGTCCTAAAATCTGAAGAGTAATGGGGCTAAACAAAAGAGAGAAGGGGGTCTAGAAAAACGATCCACCTCCCCTCAATAAACAAAATGTAAGCAATAACGACACCAACAAACACACCAACAAAACAAAACAAAAACAAAAACATCAACACCACAGTGGGCTACGGATATTCACACCACTAACGCATTTTCCGGTAGTAGAGAAATACATGGGTTTTCAATAAACTAATCCCAGAATATAGCACAACAATAACAACAACAACAACACCTTCAACAACAACGTGATCAACAGCAACCAAATTATCACCAACCCTAACAACAACAACAACAACAACAACAACAACCCCTTCAACAAAAACATGAACAACAGCAACCAAAATATCAACAGCAACCAAAATATCAACAGCAACCAAAATATCAACATCACCAAAAACAACAAGAACCAAATTATCACCAACAACAACAACAACACCACTACAGTACGGATATTCACACCACGAACGCATTTCACTACATTAGAACAATAAATGGGTTTCCAATCAATTAATCCCAGAATATAGGACCCAGATTAACACACACACACACAGTAGAGTACACGTATGTTCAACCCCCCTCATACATTCAACTATGTGTCTGCTGAATTAGGGAACTGCTATATGGGAGGCTTTAACTTTGTGCGGTTAACATAATTTTAGAGTTAACAAAACATGACTATATATTTTTTTTCTGTTTTCTCCCTAGACTTCTGTCAAGCTTTAACAAAATACCCCTAAGAAGACCCTTCCATGTAAATGTGTACACTTTTCGGTAAAATCACAAGCCAGAGTCGGACTATACTGTATATATATACTGTGTATATATGTATATGTATGTATATATATATATATATATATATATATATATATATATATATATATATATATCCTGTATAATTTCCATCGTATTGAAAGTATTGAAAGTTACCCCTGTTCCAACGCTACCTCTGGAATCTGGTCATAGATCATAGCAAGTAGATTCAATAGCCACGAACCATGAAGCCACATTTTACTCCAGATTGCGAGTTAAGGGGGTAGTGCTTGTTTTGGGGGCTACATATATATAATTTAATTCATATTTGAGATTCCTCGCTATACCTGCATCAACTTTAACACAAAAAAAAATCCCTAGACCCTCTTTCAAAATATATTTGTACATTTCTCGGTAGAACCTATTCCTTCTGAAATTACAGGCTCGACATCGCTCACCAGGAAAAAAATAACACCTAAATGGCACGAAAAGTCTTAATATTGACAAGGAAATGGGGCGAAAGATCTTAAAATCGCCAAACTAATTAAACGAACATCTTAAAATCGCAAAGCTAATGGGATTAAAAGTGAGGTAGAAAAAGCAGCTACCTCCCCCTATTGCTTGTCACTCACTAAGTACCGTCTCTCATTGCATATTTTGAACATTTTGAATATTAACAGAATATAATAAAGTACAGCATTGTCTCGTTTGTGTCCCTTACATATTCAAATGGAGGCGTTATTTCAAATATTTCACAAAGTTTCAGACACTGACTAATACTTTAAGGGATAAGCACTTTTCCCAGTAACTATAAAGATACCAGTCAAATATTTCACAATGTTTCGGACACTGACTAATACTTTGAGGGATAAGCACTTTTCCCAGTAACTATAAAGATACCAGTCAAATATTTCACAAAGTTTCAGACACTGACTAATACTTTGAGGGATAAGCACTTTTCCCAGTAACTATAAAGATACCAGTCAAATATTTCACAATGTTTCGGACACTGACTAATACTTTGAGGGATAAGCACTTTTCCCAGTAACTATAAAGATACCAGTCAAATATTTCACAATGTTTCGGACACTGACTAATACTTATGAGGGATAAGCACTTTTCCCAGTAACTATAAAGATACCAATAACACATTTTGAGCGAAAACCACTGGAATTTATGACAACACTTAATACCCCCGATTGTACACTCGAGTAAAACACGAGATTATATACAGCTCACCAGTGTAAAGATTGTTTTTTTTTCCCGAGTGTACACGCTAAGACATAAATCTTGGCTCAATATGAACCCTCGAACAGCAAAATGAATCTACAAAATGTCAATAGTAGATTAAGAAATAATGGTAAGATTCGATTCAAGTCGGGATAGCTTCGAAAAATTAAGGCTGCGATAAAAGGCATGGAGTGTACAGTCACGAGCATAAATAATGCGACACCAACCAGATAATGTTCGCCCCTTCGTCTCCAAAGGTATACCTACACTTTTTTATTCAAACTCACAATTATATATCAATTTCATTCTAGCTACCGTCAGACGATTTTATTCAGCTTAGTATAAACCTCTCGTAATGAAGGAGTTGACGTTATCTGGTTGATGTCGCAGTATTATGTTCGTGACTGTACATGGGATTTAAATCAAGCCTTTCACTCCCACAGATTCTTCCAAATACAAATAAATTTGTCTAATGTTTTCCATATAAAAAGAAAACAAGCGTTGCAAAGAACCGAAGGACTCTGTCGAACGCAGTCCTCTACCGCGCCGCTCCAAACCCTTCTCCACCCTAACTCTTTGTTTGTTCGTAGGGTTGGAATTTATTTAGGCATGTGGGTGAAAGGCGACTTTAATACACTGGCGACTTCAACGCATTGGTTCCTTTTATACAGTGGCGATTATAATACAGTGGCGATTATAATACAGTGGCGATTATAATACAGTGGCGATTATAATACAGTGGCGATTATAATACAGTGGCGATTATAATACAGTGGCGATTATAATACAGTGGCGTATTTATATCAGAAACTATTTTAATGGAAGCTAATTCAGTGGCGACTTTAATACAATGGCGATTTTAATATAATGTTGCATTTAATAGCGACTCACTCACTCTCTTTCTCTCTCTCTCTCTCTCTCTCTCTCTCTCTCTCTCTCTCTCTCTCTCTCTCTCTCTCACAAGCAAAGGATTAGATAGGATTAACAAGCGAGATATTTAAAGGTAAGACATGATTAAAGCTGAACTTCAGTGTCAGTGGTTCTAGTGCAGCTTTGATGTTATATACTTACTCTCACTCACACTCACTCACACTCTCTCTCTCTCTCTCTCTCTCTCTTTCTCTCTCTCTCTCTCACACACACACACAAGCAAAGGGTTAGATAGGATTAACAAGCAAGATATGTAAAGGTAAGTCAAGATCATTAAAGGTGAGGTTCAGAGTCAGTGGTTCTAATACAGCCTTGGTGCTATTTAATCTCACTCACTCTCTCACAGACACACTCTCTCTCTCTCTCACTCTCTCTCTCTCTCTCTCTTTCTCTCTCTCTCTCTCACACACACACACAAGCAAAGGATTAGATAGGGTTAACAAGCAAGATATGTAAAGGTAAGTCAAGATCATTAAAGGTGAGGTTCAGAGTCAGTGGTTCTAATACAGCCTTGGTGCTATTTACTCTCACTCACTCTCTCACAGACACACTCTCTCTCTCTCTCACTCTCTCTCTCTCTCTCTCTCTCTTTCTCTCTCTCTCTCTCACACACACACAAGCAAAGGGTTAGATAGGATTAACAAGCAAGATATGTAAAGGTAAGTCAAGATCATTAAAGGTGAGGTTCAGAGTCAGTGGTTCTAATACAGCCTTGGTGCTATTTACTCTCACTCACTCTCTCACACACACACTCTCTCTCTCTCTCTCACACAAGCCAAGGATTAGATAGGATTAACAAGCAAGATATGTAAAGGTAAGTCAAGATTATTAACGGTGAGGTTCAGAGTCAGTGGTTCTAATACAGCCTTGGTGCTATTTACTCTCACTCACTCTCTCACACACACTCTCTCTCTCTCTCACTCACTCACTCACTCACACACAACATAGGGGGGATCCCAAAACAGCGGCCCCCTTTATTATACAGGGTTAAAGGAAGGAAAGTAAAGATCATTAAAGATGAGGTTCAGTGTCAGTGGTTCTCGTACAGGAGGAGGAGGGGGGGGGGGAGGCTTTGATGTTGTATACTCTCTCTCTCTCTCTCTCTCTCTCTCTCTCTCTCTCTCTCTCTCTCTCTCTCTCTCTCTCACTCTCACTCTCCAGCCCATTTGCCCAAGCCCTTTTTGAGTTACAGAAGTCAGGGTTCACGATTTCTGGCCTACCTATTTGGAACATGGTATAGTTTTTTTTTTTTTTTTTTCTCACTGTAGACATTTCGAGTAATTTCCCCTTTTCTAAATTCCATATAGATTATTACTGAATCAAGTTTATCGGCACTCTCTTGATTCTGACTGTACAATGTAAAACAGTAATCCATAATTAATAACAGAAAACTATCATAAATTATTACCACTTTTGTAAACAATATAATTTTACGATTTTGGGGGCGTTTTTACCTATAAATCACGACATGGAAACCGTAAATAACTACGTAAATCCATTAATTATAGGTAGGCCAGCAATCTCGAGCCCTAACCTCTGTAACTCCATAAGGGCTGGAGCAAATGGACTGCAAATTGCCGTGCCTATTCCCTGGCTGACCCTTCCTAAATGGTAGAAATAGGTTAGTGGTCAAGAGCTTTGGCCTACCGATAATGAATGGACTATAGTGGTGGTATCGACGCTTATAATATGTTTCTTTTCAACTGACGGTAAATTGCAAAGTTCCCAAAAAGATATCTCAGTTATTTTGAAGAACTTGTAGTGAAATATGGTGCTAATTATATAAACTTGGTCTTAATAGGATGCAGAAACAAGAGTAGTTTCATATGCTTCCATTAAGTATCGAACAATTAGCTGCTAAGGGAATCAATTTATCGTCAGCTGAATAGAAACATAGTATAGTTAAGTATCGAACAATTAGCTGCTAAGGGCATCAATTTATCGTCAGCTGAATAGAAACATAGTATAGTTAAGTATCGAACAATTAGCTGCTAAGGGCATCAATTTATCGTCAGCTGAACAGAAACAGAGTACAGTTAGGCCTACACCTGTCTTTGTTATAATCATAGCCCGTTCATTCAGTACAGGTGACATCCTTTGTTATAATCATGGCCCGTTCATTCAGTACAGGTGACATCCTTTGTTATAATCATGGCCCGTTCATTCAGTACAGGTGACATCCTTTGTTATAATCATAGCCCGTTCATTCAGTACAGGTGACATCCTTTGTTATAATCATAGCCCGTTCATTCAGTACAGGTGACATCCTTTGTTATAATCATGGCCCGTTCATTCAGTACAGGTGACATCCTTTGTTATAATCATAGCCCGTTCATTCAGTACAGGTGACATCCTTTGCTATAATCATAGCCCGTTCATTCAGTACAGGTGACATCCTTTGTTATAATCATAGCACGTTCATTCAGTACAGGTGACATCCTTTGTTATAATCATAGCCCGTTCATTCAGTACAGGTGACATCCTTTGTTATAATCATGGCCCGTTCATTCAGTACAGGTGACATCCTTTGTTATAATCATGGCCCGTTCATTCAGTACAGGTGACATCCTTTGTTATAATCATGGCCCGTTCATTCAATACAGGTGACATCCTTTGTTATAATCATGGCCCGTTCATTCAGTACAGGTGACATCCTTTGTTATAATCATGGCCCGTTCATTCAGTACAGGTGACATCCTTTGTTATAATCATGGCCCGTTCATTCAGTACAGGTGACATCCTTTGTTATAATCATGGCCCGTTCATTCAGTACAGGTGACATCATCCTTTGCATTACAGCCTGGCATGTATTAGACGGGTTTATTCAGCTTCGGAGGGATGTCTACCCGTTCAAAGATTACAGCCTATCTCTTCCAATCCACATACCAGCCATATATCCTGCCTAAGCTTTCTAATATCGTCTAAAGCTTTCTAATATCGTCTAAGCTTTTTAATATCGTCTAAAGCTTTCTAATATCGTCTAAGCTTTCTAATATTGTCTAAAGCTTTCTAATATCGTCTAAAGCTTTCTAATATCGTCTAAAGCTTTCTAATATTGTCTAAAGCTTTCTAATATCGTCTAAATACAGCTGAAATCAAACAAAAAGACGTCACCGGTACTGTAAGGGATAGCAATACAACGGGAAATAAATTTACCCCTTCAGTAGGACAAAGGTTATTAGGTTTTGTTAACGATACAGCCAGAATATATATATATATATATATATATATATATATATATATATATATATATATATATATATATAGAGAGAGAGATGAGAGAAAGAGCGAGAGAGAGAGAGAGAGAGAGAGAGCGAGAGCGAGAGAGAGATATAGTTAGATAGATAGATAGATAGATAGATAGATAGATAGATAGATAGAGAGAGACAGAGAGGGGGGGAGAGATGCATTCTCTCTCTCTCTCTCTCTCTCTCTCTCTCTCTCTCTCTCTCTCTCTCTCTCTCTCTCTGTCCAGTGTACTTACTTTTCCACCGATTCTTCTCCACTTAGTCTGTCACTGTCCACTGAACCACCACCAATCATCTTACCTGTGAAAGGAATAAACATTATAGACACACTGTATATAATAATTAATCAAAATATTTAGTATAAAGAAAGGTCTACGGCCATCCAGCAACATATATTACAAGAGTATAACATTTAATAGGATGCCAAAAGGGTAAATACACTCATGGGGTTTATTGAGAGTGATAGTATTGATGGAGTGGGGGGGGGGGGATGGGGGTGTTTTCTGGACCCCCGTTTCCCTCTTGTTTAGCCCCATTAGTCTTCATATTGTTAAGATGTTCGCCCCATAGTTTGTCGATTTTAAGATCATTCACCCCATTTCTTTGTCAATTTTAAGACTTTTCATGCCATTTAGGTGTCAATTTTTTTTCCTGGTGAGCGATAGTTACCCTGCAATATGGGAGGAACCGGCCTTTGGCCGGGAAATTTTTCTACCGAGAAAATGTACCGTACAAATTTATCTTGAATGGGGATCTTGGGATATTTGTTTTAAGCTTGATGGAGGTCTGGGGAGGAAACTACAAAATAATAAATAAATAAATATATCGACCAATGAACCTTTTTATTAAATTCATGTACAAGTCGCAGGATCCATATTCCAGGATACCATACAGGGATTTATACAAGTAACCCCACGCAACTCGGGTTATAGAGATTTCATTTAATTATCGCCTAGCCAAACCACTGTGGGAGAGTTTGATCACATTTAATATCCCTTTCCCCGCATTTATGACGCAGAGGCTGCCAGATTAGCAATAAAGAATAGAGTTCACTCTTAGGACCTCTCCAAATGAGTATTTCTGCCCACAGCTAACTCAAAGACACTGTAGGTCTATGAAGTAACTAAACTAAGGTTTCTAAATACCCCTGTTGGGACCAAAGGCTTTAAAGTATCCCCAATAGGCCCAAAAATCCTGATATTAATAGAAAAAACGCCCATTCTAATCAATCTCAGAGCTCTTTCTGACATCTTCACTGTTTACAAACGCCTTCTTTATGCAGTATAATCGATATTTACCCCCTGCCGGCAACATAGATGACGATTTTAATAATTCATGGGGGGGGGGGGGGGGGGGGCAACCCATCGTGTATCCCACATTGGAATTATAACTAAAACCATGAACACACTAATTTCTCAAAATCTGGAGGAAAAAACATGAAAAATAAGGGTGCGAGCCTATTTCCTATAATTACCCAATGTTATCCCATAACTACACATAAGCTACTAAATGCTTATATACTCCCAGCTGGGCTCGAACCTCCGACATTCAGGACGAGTGTCCAAGCTTTAATCCACTTGTGCATAAATTGAAATACCCGGTACATTCTCCAAGTAGGATTTCCTTGCTCCTTAATAAATGGGAAAAGGTTAAGTTTCCCTTATCACGCCGTGGTGTAGTGAGTAGTTAAAGCTTGGACACTCGTACTGAGTGTCGGTGGTTGGAGTCCGGCTGGGAGTACATATATATACAGTATATACAGTATATATATATATATATATATATATATATATATATATATATATATATATATATACTGTATATATATAGCATATTATGTATATATACATTTTGTTTTCAAACTAATGCGAAATAAAACAATAATATAAAGTAACTAATCAAATACATAAATAAATATAAGCTAAATAAATACCTGGTATATAAATATAATCAAACTGCATTAGTTACGTTAATTGAAGGTGTATTTAGGTTGTGGTGACTGGCGTGTGTGTGTGTTGTAGTATTGTCTTCAGGAGGAGGAGGAGGAAGAGGGAGAGATGACACGGAGAGGAAGAGGAGAGGAGGAAGAGAGAAGAGGAAGAAGAAAAGAGGAGAATGGGAGGAATGGAAGTGAAGGAGCAGACTAAAGAGAGGAATAGAGGAAACAAAAGAGACGGAGGAGAGGAAGGGAGGAGGAAGAAAAGAGGAAGAGAAAGAGGGAATAGGGGGGGGGGAGAGAGAGAGAGAGAGAGAGAGAGAGAGAGAGAGAGAGAGAGAGAAGTGAAGGGGCAGGTAAAGAGAGGAATAAAGAAGACAAAGCAGGATGTTTTTATTTTCAGTAGTAGTAGTAGTAGTAGTAGTAGTAGTAGTAGAAAGAAATACAAAGTAGTTACAAGCTGCAACAGACCTATTGG
>CM064573.1:68390423-68437923 GCA_032716605.1 Paralithodes platypus
CTTACCAGACACAATGCTTTTATGTAAACCCTTCTGTACGGGTGACGTCCTTTTAACTTTATGCTTGCTACTGTTAGACGATTTCATTCAGTTTCAAAAGAGCCTCCAGCTATTAACAGACTTCAAACTATTTCGTTTAACTCTTTTTTTCTACCACAGATCCTTCTACCACAGATCCTTTTCTACCACAGATCCTTTTCTACCACAGATCCTTTTCTACCACAGATCCTTTTCTACCACAGATCCTTTTCTACCACAGATCCTTTTCTACCACAGATCCTTCATAAACTGCATAAAATAGTCAAAATATAGCTAGAATAAAAGGAAAAAGACGTCGATAATACAGAAAGGGTTAAGATGCCTTTAGCCCGGATACTTACCAGACTTACAATGTCTTTAATTTACACGAGTTACAGTATGTGATAATTATTTGTTCAAGTAATTTGTGTTACGATAATGTACAAACAAAATATTGTACACCGTTTAACACGAGTTATGCGATTATAATATTTTGTAATTCATTCATGCTACGATAATTTACAAACCAAATAGTATACACCTCTTAAAATACTAAGCACATGTACGTCTGAATACGAGTCTATATTATACTTGAACGATATACTGTACTTGAAGAGTTGCTAAAATGTCTACCCCACCTTTATTGGCCTACATGCGTAATTGTTTGCCCAGCTCTTTGCTGAATTGCACGCTATTAGTGTAAGTGCCTGAAATTAAGGTAATACTAATATCGTGGATAAACATGCAAGCACTAAAGAGATGTACTGTATTAAGGGGACAGTGGCCGTTTGTTTGGTCTATTAATTCATTTATTCATATATTTTTTTTAGTTTCCTCCCTAGACCTCTATCAAGCTTAGAAAAACACCCCCTAGACACCCCTTCAAGATAAATTTGTACATTTTTCGGTAGAAAAATTTCCCGGCCGAAGGCCGGTTCCTCTTAAAATTGCAGATTCGCTATCGCTCGCCAGGAAAAAATCGACACCTTAATGGCACGAAAGGTCTTAAATTGACAACGAAATGGGGCGAAAGTTGTTAAAATCGCCAAACTAATGGGCCTAACGTCTTGAAATCTCAAAACTAGTGGGGCTAAACATTAGGGAGAAGTTGGTCCAGAAAAACGGTGTGCCTCCCCTTAATATGCGTAGCGAATATTTTCGATATAAACAGTTGATGTAAATGGTAGTCAGATGTAAGGAGGGCGGCCTGCAGTGTACCCTACCCTGGTGAGTGGTTGGTTATACTGACGGCAAGGTTAAATGGTCCGTGTTAATGGAAGGGTGAGATTAGAGGAGGGGAGGGAGAATGGGATGGATAAGGGAAGGGATGTTGAGAGAGGAAGGGAGGGAGGGAGAGAGAGGAGGGGAGGGGAGGAGAGAGAGGAGGGGAGGGAAGGGAAGGAGAGAGAGGAGAGGAGGGGAGGGAGAGAAAGAGGAGGGGAGGGATGGAGAGAGACGAGGGGAGGGAGGGAAAGAGAGTAGGGGAGGGAAGGAGAGAGAGGTGGGGAGGGAGGGAGAGAGAGGAGGGGAGGGAGGGAGAGAGAGGAGGGGAGGGAGAGAGAGGGGGGGGTTTGTTTGTTGTTTTGCATTGTGGATTCACGTGTATAAATGTCATAGCTTATATAATGAGGATGTGTTTGGGGACCGAGTCACAACCCTCACCGTTCCCTTTTAGGGCAGATTGTTATGTATTGTTGTACTTATTTGTTTATATATTATTATTTTTAGGTTCATCTCTACACCTCCATCAAGCTTGAAATAAAATACCCCTAAGACCCCCATTAGAGATATATGTGTGCATTTTTCGTTAGAAAATGCCCCGGCCAAAGGCTGCTTCCTCATGAATTGCTGGCTCGCTTTAGCTCACCATGAAAAAATCGACACCTAAATGGCACGAAAGGTCTTAAAATCGTCAAACTAATGAGGCGAATGCCTAAAAATCACAAAACTAATGAGGCTAAAAATAAGAATAGGGGGTCCAGAAACCCCCCCCCCCCCCCCTTGCCTTCCCCATCCCTTGACAGTTGAGAACTATGGAGGGTTTCCAATAGTTAACACTACGGTGAGGAGGGGCTTGGGTATTATCAGGGAGAAGGGAAAGGAGGAGGAGGAGGAGGGAGGAAATTATGGTGGAAAGGGAATGTTGCAGATAATTGAGGAAGAAGGAACACTAACAAAGAAGGGAGAATATTGAGTAAGAAGGGGGTAAATGAGAGGTAAGAAGAAAGATGAGAAGAATAAGAGAGGCTACGTAGAGAAGGGGAATTATGGTAGAGAGGAAATGCTACAAAGAATGGAGGAAGAAGGCACACTAAGAAAGAAGGGAGAATATTAAGACGGGGATAAACGAAAGGTAAGAATAAAGATGCAAAGAATAACCCTTACAGTACCGGCGACATCTCTTTGTTTTTATTTCAGCTGCATTTAGACGATTTTATGAAGTTTAGGAAGGATACATGGTAGCTAAAAGGATTAATTGAGAGTCTGTAAGCTTTTAACGCGTAGACATCTTTCCCAAGCTTAATAAAACCGTCTAATAACAGCCAGAGTATAATGAAAAGGACGCCTCCGGAACTGAATGGGATACGAAGGATGGGTGGAGAAGGGGTCAGAGAGAGAGAGAGGCAAGAAGTGAGTGAGGGTCGAGTTAGTGTAGGTGTTTCGTGGCGAGTTATGGTCAGTTCAGTTGGTATGTGTGAAGCTATAGGCATTTACATCGGCGCCCCCCTTAGTTTTGTTTGTAGTATTGTTTGTGTCATGCTTGGTCAATATTAAGACTTTTCGTGTCATTTAGGGATCGATTTTTTCCTAGCGACGATAGCGAGCCTGTGATTTAGGAGCAACCGGCCATTTCTCTACCGAAAAATGTGCAAATATTGAAGCGGGATCCTGGGCTTGTTTTTTAAAAGTTTGATGGAGGTCTAGGGAGGAATCTAAAAAAATATAATAAATAAATGAAAAACATCGACCAAAAAATGAACCATCCCCCCTTAAATGGAAGATAAGAAGATAGATGAGAAGGGGTCAGAGAGAGAGAGAGAGAGATGCAAGAAGAGAGGGTCGAGTTGGTGTAGGTGTTTTGTTACGAATAATGGTGGTCGGAGTCTGGGGGAAGGTGTAGATAGGGAATATGGGGATAGAGAGACGACAGGGAGGGAGACAAACTGAGAAGAGTTGAAGAGTGGGTTTGGATATTTGAGGCAGGGAGGTAAGAAGGAAGGGAAGGGAGACATTATTTGGTTTGGAGGGCATGTTACACAGAATGGTGGAAGACAAACGGGAGAACATTAAGGGGAGATTTCCACTTGAGGATTTTTTTTCTGGACCCCTTTCTCTCTCATGTTTAGCCCCATTGCTTTTGAGATTTTAAGACGTTCGCCCTAGTAGTTTTGACATTTTAAGACATTTTGCCCCATTTATGTCAATTTTAAGACCTTTCGTGCCATTAAGGTGTCAAGTCTTTCCTGGCGAGCGATAGCGAGCCTGTAATTTAAGAGCAACCGGCCTCCGGCCGGGACATTTTTCTACCGAAAAATGTACAAATTTATCTTGAAAGGGGGTCTAGGGAGTGTAATTTTAAGCTGGATGAAAACGTAGGGAACAAACTAAATACCTCCCCTTAAGGAAGGTAGAGATGAAGGAAAGGGAAGAATATAGATGGGTGGAGAAGGGAGAGGGAATGCTACAAAGAGTACAAAGGAAAACAAGCAACAACAGATGTATTGATCCTTTCGAGGCTGCTTGTAGCTAAACTACCTAACCTATGTGCTGCTATTCGTGTGTAAACACAGTTAATCGTGGATTAAGAACGATATATGTATCTAGGCGTATTTTGAATATTTCAACAGTACTGCATTCAATGACAAGACTGTCATTGTCCATTCCATAGATTTACTACTCGATTGAACAAGAAATGCTTTTCCTCGTGTGAGTTAAAATGCTTTCCGATTACCTTGCAACCATTTCCTCTAGTGTAATTCGAATGATCGATTGTGAAATATTTATTGACATCCAAGTGGAGGAAGGAAGAACGGAGAACAGTGAGGAGAATATAGGTGGGTGGAGAAAGGGGAAGGAATGTTACAAAAAGTGGAAGAAGAAAAAACGGAAGGTATAGATGAAGGAAAGAAAAGAACATAGAAGGGTAGAGAAGGGTCCAGGGGGAGGGGTAAGAAGAGAGGGCGGGGTTGGTGGAGGTGTTTTGTTACCAGTTAGGGTGGTCAAAGACTGGGAGTGGGGTGAGGGAGATGTAATGTACAGTCGGCCAAATAATGTTAGTGTATACAAAAAATCTCCGTCTTTAGTAATAAAAAGGGTTAAGTGAGATAGCCTATTATTTACTGGAGGCCCTATTAAAACTGAATAAAATCGTATAATAGTTGCCAGAACAAAGTTAAAAGGACGGCACCGGTACTGAAAGAGTTAATTGTCATACATATATTTCTGAAGCTGTCTTGGGCTGAACTTCATTTAAAGAGTTAATTGTCATACATATATTTCTGAAGCTGTCTTGGGCTGAACTTCATTTAAAGAGTTAATTGTCATACATATATTTCTGAAGCTGTCTTGGGCTGAACTTCATTTAAAGAGTTAATTGTCATACATATATTTCTGAAGCTGCCTTGGGCTGAACTTCATTTAAAGAGTTAATTGTCATACATATATTTCTGAAGCTGTCTTGGGCTGAACTTCATTTAAAGAGTTAATTGTCATACATATATTTCTGAAGCTGTCTTGGGCTGAACTTCATTTAAAGAGTTAATTGTCATACATATATTTCTGAAGCTGTCTTGGGCTGAACTTCATTTAAAGAGTTAATTGTCATACATATATTTCTGAAGCTGCCTTGGGCTGAACTTCATTTAAAGAGTTAATTGTCATACATATATTTCTGAAGCTGTCTTGGGCTGAATTTCGTTTCGTCATTTTGCGGCTTCAATTTTTACGGGCAATTGTATTGCCCGTAAAAAATAATGGATTAAGGGGGGGATGGGCCGGTTTTCTGGACTACTTTCTCCCTCATGTTAAGCCCCATTAGTTTTCAGATGTTAAGATGTTTGCCCCATTAGTTAGTCGATTTTAAGACCTTTCGCCCCATTTATTCGTCAATATTTAGGCCTTTCGTGCTGTTTAGGTGTCAATTTTTTCCCTGGCGAACGATAGTGAGCCTGTAATGTTGGAAGAATCGGCCTTCGGCCGGAAATTGTTTCTACCGAAAAATGTACAAATTAATCTAGAAGGGGGATCTAATGGATGTTTTTTTTTTTTAAATTTGATGGAGGTCTAAGGAGGAAACTAGAAAAATAATGAATACATGCAAAACTCGGCCAAAAAGTGAACCATCCGGCACCTTAAGAGCTCGTGTGACACCGCCTATAGGAAGAAAGGGGAGATAAAGGGACCTCAGAAGAGGGGTGGGGGGGGGATCATCCTTCACCAGAGCTTAAATGTTCAGCTTGGAAGGAGAGAGAGAGAGGGAATTCAAACAGCAAATAAAAATGTGAACAAAACAGAATGAAATGCAGAATATTAATCCGTCGTAAGAGAAACAACTGGTAGAAAGTATTAGAATATAAACACCATGTAAAGCCGGTATCACACGAGAGCTTTTATAGTCAACATTCGATGATCAACATTTTTCTGGCAACATGTCTGGACTATTTGTCATTGGTATCGGAAACTAAAGTGATGGTAGATGCATTTAGATGACAGAAATGTTATAAATGTTGACCACACAAGCTGCCAGACCAGTGTTGAGGATAAATGTTGAGGGAAAAAAGGTTCGTGTGATACCAGCTTAGCCTAAGTAGGAACACTTTATTGACAACATTTCGCAGATTGCTTCACCAATATCTGCGAAACGTTGTCAATAAAGTGCTCCTCCTCATATGGTGTCTATATTCATTCTGTCAACTTTTCTAAGTATATTTGTATCAGAAAATATTAGGTTACAATATCCATATTCTATCAGTAATTGTCAGGAAGAAAAAGAGGAGAATTACTGAAGCTAGTTTGATCTATAGTGTGTGTGTGTATACAGTATATATGTGTGTGTGTATGTGTGTGTGTGTGTGTGTGTGTGTGTGTGTGTGTGTATATAGACAATTACTGAAGCTAGTTTGATATATAGTGTGTGTGTGTATACATTATATATGTGTGTGTGTATGTGTGTGTGTGTGTGTGTGTATATAGACAATTACTGAAGCTAGTTTGATCTATAGTGTGTGTGTGTATACAGTATATATATGTGTGTGTGTGTGTGTATAGACAATCACTGAAGCTAGTTTGATCTATAGTGTGTGTGTGTATACAGTATATATATGTGTGTGTGTGTGTGTGTGTGTGTATATAGACAATCACTGAAGCTAGTTTGATCAATAGAGTGTGTGAATCTCTGTGTGTACATATATATATACTGTAGTGTATCTATAAGACAGCGTAGAACTATAAAAGAAAATAGCAAAATATATGACAAGATAAACCATAGGCAGAGAAAGCCCCCGTCCGTGACCAACAGCCTTATAAATCATTGATATAACTCCCACAGGTTGACCCAGCCACCCTCAAACTGTCAACCTTTCCCTGTGACATTTTCCCAGGAGATAAATTTTGGGCTATGCATGGTGGAGGGTTTTAGCCATCTATCTAGGGTCTCAAGTTCGATTAACAGAAAGGTATATCTATCTATACATCTATCTATCTATAATATATATATATATATATATATATATATATATATATATATATATATATATATATATATATATATATATATATATATATATATATACCGGGTATATATATAATTGATCATAAAAATATGCGAAAAAAAAGTATTTAAACTATAAGTAAGAATACAGATCTATTAAAGAAAACTATCATCTAACCATTATCTAAAAATAACTATTCAAATCATAAAAATATGCGAAAAAAAAGTATTTATACTATAAGTAGGAATACGGATCTATTAAAAAAACTATCATCTAACCATTATCTAAACATAACTATTCAAATAGTTAGCTCCCAAATAACCTACGTAGAAATGAATACAATAACCGACTGGCCTCACACATCATCCTGTAAACAATGAACACAATAACCGACTGGCCTCACACATCATCCTGTAAACAATGAACACAATAACCGACTGGCCTCACACCTCATCCTGTAAACAATGAACACAAAAACCGACTGGCCTCACACCTCATCCTGTAAACAATGAACACAATAACCGACTGGCCTCACACCTCATCCTGTAAACAATGAACACAAAAACCGACTGGCCTCACACCTCATCCTGTAAACAATGAACACAATAACCGACTGGCCTCACACCTCATCCTGTAAACAATGAACACAATAACCGACTGGCCTCACACCTCATCCTGTAAACAATGAACACAATAACCGACTGGCCTCACACCTCATCCTGTAAACAATGAACACAAAAACCGACTGGCCTCACACCTCATCCTGTAAACAATGAACACAATAACCGACTGGCCTCACACCTCATCCTGTAAACAATGAACACAAAAACCGACTGGCCTCACACCTCATCCTGTAAACAATGAACACAATAACCGACTGGCCTCACACCTCATCCTGTAAACAATGAACACAATAACCGACTGGCCTCACACCTCATCCTGTAAACAATGAACACAATAACCGACTGGCCTCACACCTCATCCTGTAAACAATGAACATCAAAAAGCTAAGAATCGTGGATAGTTGATTGATTTTAGCACACAATGGAAAATAATACACAATACACCCATGTACCGGTACAGTACCTCATAAATAATACACAATACACCCATGTACCGGTACAGTACCTCATAAATAATACACAATACACCCATGTACCGGTACAGTACCTCATAAACATAATACACAATACACCCATGTACCGGTACAGTACCTCATAAATAATACACAATACACCCATGTACCGGTACAGTACCTCATAAACATAATACACAATACACCCATGTACCGGTACAGTACCTCATAAACATAATACACAATACACCCATGTACCGGTACAGTACCTCATAAACATAATACACAATACACCCATGTACCGGTACAGTACCTCATAAATAATACACAATACACCCATGTACCGGTACAGTACCTCATAAACATAATACACAATACACCCATGTACCGGTACAGTACCTCATAAACATAATACACAATACACCCATGTACCGGTACAGTACCTCATAAATAATACACAATACACCCATGTACCGGTACAGTACCTCATAAACACAAGCAGTTTATAAAGATCCACACTCCATAATAGCTAATAGACAACTAAACTAACCTAAACTCAACCAAACACAACAGTTCAGGCAACCAATTCCCAGGTTTCGGACACTAATTACCGTACATTGAACACTATTAGAATCAAATGTGTATGAATTATGTGAAACGTTATGTTCAGGATTGAGCTTTTTTAGTAGTCATTTTTCACCAACAAGTGTTTCATAGGTCCGTCCTAAGCTGAATATAATCGTCTAACAGTTGCCAGAATATAATGAAGAGGACGTCCCTGGTACTGAATGGGTTAAGGGAAGATTTCCACTTGAGGGATTTTTTTCTTGACTCCTTTCTCCCTCATGTTTAGCCCCATTGTTTTTCTAATTTTAAGACGTTCGCCCCATTATTTTGACGATTTTAAGAACCTTCGACTCATTTCTGTCAATTTTAAGACCTTTCGTTCCATTTAGGTGTCGATTTTATCCTGGCGAGCGATAGCGAGCCTGTAATTTAAGAGGAACCGGCTTTCAGCCGGGACATTTTTCTACCGAAAAATGTACAAATTTATCTTGAAAGGGGCTCAAGGGGGTGTAATCTTAAGCTTGATGGATATCTAGAGACCAAACTAAACACCTCCCCTTAAATTAATAACAAGTGTACCGCTGGGTCTACTAAAGGGGCCACTGTATATTATCCTGGTTGTCACTTTATATCTCCTTGGATCATGAGACGCAGCAGCATTTGGCCTCCAGGTTCCTATTTATACTTTTAGGTGAAGGATGTTATAGGAGTCTTGCCCAAATGTCTCGCCATGCCCTGGAATCGAACCCTAGTCCTTTCAATTGAACCCTAATCCTTTCAATCGAACCCTAATCCTTTCAATTGAACCCTAATCCTTTCAATTGAACCCTAATCCTTTCAATCGAACCCTAATCCTTTCAATTGAACCCTAATCCTTTCAATTGAACCCTAATCCTTTCAATTGAACCCTAATCCTTTCAATTGAACCCTAATCCTTTCAATCGAACCTAATCCTTTCAATTGAACCCTAATCCTTTTCAATTGAACCCTAATCCTTTCAATTGAACCCTAATCCTTTCAATCGAACCCTAATCCTTTCAATCGAACCCTAATCCTTTCAATTGAACCCTAATCCTTTCAATCGAACCCTAATCCTTTCAATTGAACCCTAATCCTTTCAATTGAACCCTAATCCTTTCAATTGAACCCTAATCCTTTCAATCGAACCCTAATCCTTTCAATTGAACCCTAATCCTTTCAATTGAACCCTAATCCTTTCAATTGAACCCTAATCCTTTCAATTGAACCCTAATCCTTTCAATTGAACCCTAATCCTTTCAATCGAACCCTAATCCTTTCAATTGAACCCTAATCCTTTCAATTGAACCCTAATCCTTTCAATTGAACCCTAATCCTTTCAATTGAACCCTAATCCTTTCAATTGAACCCTAATCCTTTCAATCGAACCCTAATCCTTTCAATTGAACCCTAATCCTTTCAATTGAACCCTAATCCTTTCAATTGAACCCTAATCCTTTCAATTGAACCCTAATCCTTTCAATTGAACCCTAATCCTTTCAATCGAACCCTAATCCTTTCAATTGAACCCTAATCCTTTCAATTGAACCCTAATCCTTTCAATTGAACCCTAATCCTTTCAATCGAACCCTAATCCTTTCAATTGAACCCTAATCCTTTCAATTGAACCCTAATCCTTTCAATTGAACCCTAATCCTTTCAATTGAACCCTAATCCTTTCAATTGAACCCTAATCCTTTCAATTGTGACCCGACCCTGTTTCAGTTCTCCCATCTCCTTGCCCTCCAGACTATCCTATAACGTAAACCTTGGCCACCATCGAAAGAGGATACTGGGGAATAGGGTGTCAAACGAAAGCCTAGTCCACATTTTGTAGTCTGTATTATTGTGTTTGTAAAGATAGAATTATAGTTTATAGTTCAAATGTTGTCTTTGGAGGTAATACAATGGCCGAGACAATGTTATTTCATGTAATTATCTTGCATTCCTTCACATATTCATTTAAGGGAGCCCACCTCGCTGTTTTTCTCTTTCTCTCCCTCTCTCTTTGGCATGTATCCATTCGGCTCCATTCAGCCTACTGTTTAAGACGTTTACCCCCATCCAGGTGTCAATATTTTCCTGGCGAGCGGTAGCGAGCCAGCATATATATATATATATATTGTATTGACAGCGAGCTAAATTTGTACATTTTTCTATAGAAAAATTTCTCCGGCGAAGCCGGATTTCTCCATACAATGCTGGCTCGCTATCGCTCGCCAGGAAGAAATCGACACCTGGATGTGGATAAACGTCTTAAAACAGTTGGCTGAATGGGGCCGAATGGATACAAGCCAGAGAAAAAGAGCAAAGGAGAGAAAGAGAAAAAAAGCAGGTGACCCCCCTTAAGTCTTCAAACAACATTGGTCCGGTTTGACACTGCAATGATCCCGGTCACTGGCATCTGGTGGTGGTGGTGGTGGTGGTGGTGGTGGTATGGTGGAGGATACTGGGGGATAGAAATGGATCATCACCGTGGGGCCATCAATATTGGGATTACTGAGGTGGTTCCTATTGTGGTCCAAGGGGGGTGTGCGTGTGTGTGTGTGTGTGTGTGTGTGGGGGGGGGTGGGGGGGGGTGGGGGGGGGGGGGGGGGGGGGTGTTATAGATAGTGTGTGTGTGTGTGTGTGTCATAAATATTGTGTTTGCGTGTGTGTGTCATAAATATTGTGTTGTGTGTGTGTCATAAATATTGTATTTGCGTGTGTGTGTGTCATAAATATTGTGTTGTGTGTGTGTGTCAAAATATTGTGTTTGCGTGTGTGTGTGTGTCATAAATATTGTGTTTGCGCGTGTGTGTGTGTCATAAATATTGTGTTTGCGTGTGTGTGTGTCATAAATATTGTTTGTGTGTCATAGATATTGTGTGTTTGCACGTGGGGGGGGGGTAGGCGGCTCAGTAACAGTGGGTAGAGATCCTGTGCTGAGAGAGACTGGCCATCTTTTTTATTGGACGCCATTTAAGTGCCGTAGTTATCAAACGACGGGATTATATTGTATTATTGATCGTGTAGGGGGGGGGGGGGGGGTTATAGGGTTCCCTCACGTTTCTAGCCTCATTATTTTTTTATTTTTTTTTATTTTATTTTTATTTTTAGATTTTAAGATGTTCGGGGCCCATTACTTTGTTGATTTTAAGACCTTTCTCCCCAAGTTTTTGTCAATATTAAGACCATTCCTGCCATTTAAGTGTCGATTGTTTTTCCTGACCAGCGATAGCGAGCCTATTATTTTGGAGTTACCGGCCTTCGGCCGGTACATTTTTCTACCGAAAAATGTACAAATTTATGTTGAAGGGGGATCTTCTTGGGGGTGCTTTTAAGCTTGATGGAGGTCAGCGAGAAAACTAAACAGTAAATATATAAATAAATAAATAACCAAATAATGAATCCTATCCCCCTTAAAAAATAGGCATGGTAATCCGTGTACTCCATGTAAACAACACTCCTTCCCACCGTGTACTCCATGTAAACAACACTCCTTCCCACCGTGTACTCCATGTAAACAACACTCCCACCGTGTACTCCATGTAAACAACACTCCTTCCCACCGTGTACTCCATGTAAACAACACTCCTTCCCATCGTGTACTCCATGTAAACAACACTCCTTCCCACCGTGTACTCCATGTAAACAACACTCCTTCCCACCGTGTACTCCATGTAAACAACACTCCTTCCCACCGTGTACTCCATGTAAACAACACTCCTTCCCACCGTGTACTCCATGTAAACAACACTCCTTCCCACCGTGTACTCCATGTAAACAACACTCCTTCCCACCGTGTACTCCATGTAAACAACACTCCTTCCCACCGTGTACTCCATGTAAACAACACTCCTTCCCACCGTGTACTCCATGTAAACAACACTCCTTCCCACCGTGTACTCCATGTAAACAACACTCCTTCCCACCGTGTACTCCATGTAAACAACACTCCTTCCCACCGTGTTTGATCGCTACTGCTAACCCATTCAGTCCTTTTCATCATATTCTGGCAACTATTAGACGATTTTATTCAGCTTAGGCAGGTCCTCTAGCAATAATATGACTTTTAACTATCCCGACCAACCCTTTTAATTACCACAGATCCTTCCTCAGCTGCATAATATCGTCCAAATATAGCCAGAATAAGATACAACACACGTCGCTGGTACTCAAAGGGTTAAGTACCCTTTTTAATTTTATTCTACTGTAGCTATATTTAGACGATTTTGAGCAGCTTAAGAAGGATCTGTGGTAGTAAAAAAGGGTTAAGTGAGAGAGTATGAAGCCTGTTAATTGCTGGAGGCCCATTTTATACTGAATAAAATCGTCTAATAGAAGTCAAAGTAAAGTTAAAAGGACGGCACCGGTACTGTAAGGGTTAAAATACCAAATACCGTATTGTTATTTATCAAGTCTGCCAGGTAAATATTTCCATTGTTCGGATACACCAACCCTTCTAAAGTGTTGTACGTATATGTCAAAATATCGCGTTTAGATACAGATATATTGTATACCTATTGTTCTTTCCTTTCCCACATTCCAACACACACACCACACCACACCACACACACACACACACACCACACACACACACACACACACACACACACACACACACACCCACATTAAAGGGGGTGATACTAATCCCATAAATTTATAAATACCGGACCGTTTAAAGTATATTTTTGCATATGTGCAAAAATATCGCCGATTTAAATTATACGCCATCGGGGTTGGTGATCGGCTTAGCTTGAGGGGGGAGGGGGCGGGGGGCTTAAGGGGACGGTATTTTATGTTTTTATTTGTTTTTCATTATTACCGACCGTATATATATTTATTTTTCATTATTACCGACCGTATATATATTTGTTTTTCATTATTACCGACCGTATATATGTTTGTTTTTCATTATTACCGACCGTATATTTATTTATTTTTCATTATTACCGACCGTATATATATTTGTTTTTCATTATTACCGACCGTATATATATTTGTTTTTCATTATTACCGACCGTATATATATTTGTTTTTCATTATTACCGACCGTATATATATTTATTTTTCATTATTACCGACCGTATATACTGTATATTTGTTTTTCATTATTACCGACCGTATATATGTTTGTTTTTCATTATTACCGACCGTATATTTATTTATTTTTCATTATTACCGACCGTATATATATTTGTTTTTCATTATTACCGACCGTATATATATTTGTTTTTCATTATTACCGACCGTATATATATTTGTTTTTCATTATTACCGACCGTATATATATTTATTTTTCATTATTACCGACCGTATATATATATATTTATTTTTCATTATTACCGACCGTATATATATTTGTTTTTATTATTACCGACCGTATATATATTTGTTTTTCATTATTACCGACCGACCGTATATATATTTGTTTTTATTATTACCGACCGTATATATATTTATTTTTCATTATTACCGACCGTATATATATTTGTTTTTCATTATTACCGACCGTATATATATTTGTTTTTCATTATTACCGACCGACCGTATATATATTTGTTTTTCATTATTACCGACCGTATATATATTTGTTTTTCATTATTACCGACCGTATATATATTTGTTTTTCATTATTACCGACCGTATATATATTTGTTTTTCATTATTACCGACCGTATATATATTTGTTTTTCATTATTACCGACCGTATATATTTGTTTTTCATTATTACCGACCGTATATATATTTGTTTTTCATTATTACCGACCGTATATATATTTGTTTTTCATTATTACCGACCGTATATATATTTGTTTTCATTATTACCGACCGTATATATTTGTTTTTCATTATTACCGACCGTATATATATTTGTTTTTCATTATTACCGACCGTATATATATTTGTTTTTCATTATTACCGACCGTATATATATTTGTTTTCATTATTACCGACCGACCGTATATATGTTTACTTTTCATTATTACCGACCGTATATATATTTATTTTAGTTTGTTCCCTAGACCTCTGTCAAGCTTAAAATTACACCCCCTAGACCCCCTTTCAAGATAAATGTGTACATTATTCGATAGAAAAATGTCCCGGCCGGAGACTGGTTCCTCTTAAATTTCAGGCTCGCTATCGCTCGCCAGGAACAAATCGACACCTAAATGGCACGAAAGGTCTTAAAATTGACAGAAATGGGGTGAAAGTTCTTAAATTCGACAAACTAATAGGGCGAGCGACTTAAAATCTCAAAAAGCAATGGGTCTAAACATGAGGGAGAAAGGGGTCCAATATAATATCCCTCAAGTGGAAATCTCTCCTGAATCAGTGTATAAAGGGCCTCCAGCAATTAACAGGCTTCGAACTATCCCACTTAACCCTTCTTACTGCCACTGATCCTTCTTAAACTCCACAAAATCGTCTAAGCATAGCTAGAATAAAAAAAAAAAAAAAAGGACATCGCCGGTAGAGAAGAGGTCAAGGGGGAGGTAGTCGATTTTTCTGGACCCCCTTCTCCCTCATGTTTAGGATATTAATTTTGAAATGTTAAGACAATTGTTCCGTTAGTTTGGCGGTTTTGAGACCTTTCGCCCCATTTATTTGTTAATAGTAAGACCGTTCGCGCCATTTAGGTGTTGATTTTTTTCCTGGCGAGCGATAGTGAGCCTGTAATTTTAGAAGGAACCGGCCTTCGGCCGGGAAATGTTTCTACCGAAAAATTTACAAATTTATCTTGAAATTTTTTTTTTTTTTTTTAAGCTTTATGAAGGGCTATCGAGGAAACTAAACAAAATATGTTAATAGATAAATATATAGACCAAAAAACAAGCATTACCCCCTACAGTAATGAGCGAGACAACATAGATCGGCCAACCTCCGCCATCTTGGTACCCACTGGTGTCATTAGCACCCCCTTTACACTCCAATATGTCCATACCCATAATAAACATTCGGACATTCGTTATTAGGAGAGGCTATATGTTTCTCTATTAACCCCTTCAGCTCCATGACGCCCTTTTACCTCGGATTCTGGCTAACATTAGATTATTGTATGCAGCTTAAGAAGGACCTGTGTTCGTATGAGGGTTTATTGAGATCGTCTTCACCAATTGTAGTCGTAGAGGTAAATTGTATACTAAATAAAATCGTTTAGGCCTAATGATAACCAGAATATAATTAAAATTACATATGATTGGTGAAGGGGTTAAGAGAGGAAATTACATATGGTTGGTGAAGGGGTTAAGAGAGGAAATTACATATGCTTGGTGAAGGGGTTAAGAGAGGAAATTACATATGGTTGGTGAAGGGGTTAAGAGAGGAAATTACATATGGTTGGTGAAGGGGTTAAGAGAGGAAATTGCATATGGTTGGTGAAGGGGTTAAGAGAGGAAATTACATATGGTTGGTGAAGGGTTAAGAGAGGAAATTACATATGGTTGGTGAAGGGGTTAAGAGAGGAAATTACATATGGTTGGTGAAGGGGTTAAGAGAGGAAATTACATATGGTTGGTGAAGGGGTTAAGAGAGGAAATTACATATGGTTGGTGAAGGGGTTAAGAGAGGAAATTACATGGTTGGTGAAGGGGTTAAGAGAGGAAATTACATATGGTTGGTGAAGGGGTTAAGAGAGGAAATTACATATGGTTGGTGAAGGGGTTAAGAGAGGAAATTAGTTTCGGTAAGCCTATTAGTAGAATTAACAATTTTCGTTATTAGGAGAAATTACTATAAGGCCGGGTGGATGGGACTCGTTAGCCTTGGTCGGCAACTCATCTAGGGGAGACAACCTTATACAAATCCGGGTGGATGGTACTCGTTAACCTTGGTTGGCAACCTGTCTAGGGGAGTAAACCTGATACAAATCCGTACTGCTTCCCTAAGGGTAAGGCAGGTTAGTGGATGGATTAGCCGAACACCACTGTAGAAAAATAGTGCTAACAAGATACACAGAGGGCCTCGGAGTTGGACGGATCCTAAATTGAGTAGTCAATCCTGTAAGTCCTTCACTAAACTGGCTCGGGTTGTCCCTCTTACAGGGAATAGGTCCGCTTGGGGGCATTCTGTGTATGGCCACCCTCGTAAGGGGAGTAAGGCGTCCGGCAATAGATAGATAGATAGACTATAAGGTTAAGAGAGGAGTTCATGAAGTTGGTCTCCCGTTAGGTAACCCCTGCTGTGCCGGCGATGTTTGTTTTTTTTTCCTAGCTATATTTAGACGGTTTTGTGCAGCCTAATATTCCCTAAGTGCACATAAATAAAGAAAATAGTAAAACTGGCATATCTGCTCCTCAGAGGGTTAACCCCTTCTTAACCGGTGACGTCTTTTTAGCTTTACTCTGGCCAGTATTCAGTTTCAAAAGGGCCTCCAGCAATTAACAGGCTTCGAACTATCTCACTTAACTCTTTTTACTACCGGTACCACAGATCCTTCTTAAACTGCACAAAATCGCCTAAATATAGCTAGAATAAAACTACAAAGACGTCGCCGGTACAGAAGGGGTTAAATAAGGAAATATGTTGAAGCTTTCGAAGGTTTATGGATGTTTCCGCTTCATAGCAAGCATGAACCCTACATTCCAGTGGATGTTTAACTGCAAGTGGTATAGCTATTGTTAGCATTATTCACCCAGTTTATGTCTATCGCCAGCCCTCCTCACAATCAAAACACATAATTTAGTATTAAAATATATTATTCGAAGTCATATACAGTACATAAGATATCCTTAAGAAATAAATGCGAACAGCCCAGACTGCATCCTGCCTACCTCCATCAAAACGTTTCCCACCGAGGACGGGCTGCATCCAGCCTCCCATCAAAGAACGAGATTTGTGCTAGAGACTTGCGGTATCTCAATTATTTGTGCTAGAGACTTGCGGTATCTCAATTATTTGTGCTAGAGACTTGCGGTATCTCAATTATTTGTGCTAGAGACTTGCGGTATCTCAATTATTTGTGCTAGAGACTTGCGGTATCTCAATTATTTGTGCTAGAGACTTGCGGTATCTCAATTATTTGTGCTAGAGACTTGCGGTATCTCAATTATTTGTGCTAGAGACTTGCGGTATCTCAATTATTTGTGCTAGAGACTTGCGGTATCTCAATTATTTGTGCTAGAGACTTGCGGTATCTCAATTATTTGTGCTAGACACTTGCGGTATCTCAATTATTTTTAGGGAGATTGGAGAACATTTTGCCTAGTGTGATACCCGCTTGAAGATTTGTCCATCGGTAATGAAAAACTAAGATACTGCTATGTCTCTTCATCACTAAGATACTGCTATATCTCTTCATCACTTTAATGCCAACTTTTCATAATTAACAACGTATTTGGCTGTAAAAACTTTGCAATAGCTGATGAATTTTGATGGGATCAACTTGAACAAGATCATTTTCCTAAAAAAAAAAAAAAAACACACACACACACACTTTAGCTGATCAACTCCTCCATGTCTATAATTAATACATTCTTCATAAATCTGCCAACATCAGCCACGAGTGATACGCATGAAATTAATTCTGCAGAAAACCTTGTATATAATTTGGACCTAGTTGGGTATGATGCATGGGACCTTATATAATGCAGAGGACATAGTTGAGTTACATACTGTACACTGCGTTCAACATTAATTGGCCCCAGGATGAATAGGGTGCTTCAGTAGCGTTATGACGTAAATGAGAGGGTGGTGTGTGTGGGATGGTAGGTGGGTAGGCGGCTAAGTGAGTGGATGGTTAGAAATTGCTTGGGCAGGTCCACGAAATAAATTAATATATATTTAAGTATGCAGGATAGGTGGAATAATAACCCCTTAAAGAATATGGCACTACTACAAAGTACCATCGTACTAACAAGTTTTAATGGAAAATACTTAGCAGGCTAAGCCCTAAATATTTAATATAATTTCACCTTGATATCTTCATTGTGATTTATAGAGACATTACGTATATGTAATTAGAAGAAATTACATAAAATGCATGAAACGATAAAGTAAAGAGAAGCGCAGATAATAAATGAGGATACAGTTCCTTCCAATGTCTTTGAGGAAACTTGTAGCAGCCACCATGACGCCAGAGTTACTGTGTGGTGTGTCGGGAACAGTTGGTCTTGGGACAACTAAAATAGTATATGTGGGATACTGTTTTAGTAATTTCGTTTAAATATGTATATACAATATATATATACAAGGTTGGGACCAACGTTACTGGTGTGAATAGAGCCATTTAAAGTATCTGTACAATATAACAAGGGACGATCAAACTTATCTTTGTATGCGTATAATACTGTAGACTAACTTTGCATAGGGAGGTACACAAACATTATTGGATGTAATGTAATGAGTCGTGGTATGGAGAAAATGGCTTGATATTATGTCCAATTAGTGCATACGTGTTACGTTCTACAATATCCAACCATCTTCCCATTACTGTGACTCGTTTGTATGTTATCCAGACAGGTCCAAAGTTAGTTATTTTATCGGTAGATATAAGCGAAGGAACTCATTTGTAATTTAGTTATTGATCATTATATTTTATTTGTATCCAGCTCTCTTAGTGCAACCTCTCTATGTACGATACTATCCACGAGAGAGAGAGAGAGCACTTTCCAATACTATATTCTTTTGTTGGGAGAATTCGGCTAGCTTTGTTTTCACAGGCGTTATGTTGCATACTTCATTGTGGAGTCTGCAATTCTTCCAGTGTTGAACTATAGTCTATTCGCTGTAAGTAGGCGATAAATCATGACCTCTAACCTCTGTAACTCAAAAACGACTAGAGTAATCCAGCTAATATCTCTACCATTTGGGAAGAGTCCGTCAAAGAATATATTATGTAGAAATTTACAGCCAATTTGCTCTAGCCCTTTTTGAGTTACAGAGGATAGAGGTCCTGATTTCTCGCCTACTTACAGCGAATAGACTATAGTGTATTATGTGGTATGCTTAACAAAATAACACAGCAATCGTGTATGGGAAAACATTTAGCAGATGGTGTACCCTATGCGAAATATACATTATTTTTATGACTCAAAATATACATGTTAACTATTGTAATGTATGTACTGTACAGTTGGCCAAATAAGTCGTGTCGCTGCTGTCATTACGTTTTGCTCGCTGGGTGCTGTATTAATGTCTGTCAGATGTTGAATAGGGTGTGTAAAAATAGGAACATGTTTGTATATCTCACTCGAAACTGAATGAAACCTTAGATAGTGCTGATACCAATTATTGGTCGAAATATACTTGGTGCCGCGACATCACTTATTTGGCCGACTGTACCTCAGGATGATAAGTAAATATAACTATGGGCGGGAATCGAACCTATACAAACAACGTGTAGGAACTGGAGACTCGCATAAGTCCAACTGCCGAAATACAGAACTTCTACTAATATTTCAACCCGGTCTGCCATCGGAGAAGGTGCCATTTAATATTAAGGGGACGTTTTTAGTTTGGTCCCTAGATATCCTTCAAGCTTAAGATTACACCCCCTTGAGCCCCTTTAAAGATAAATTTGTACATTTTTCGGCAGAAAAATTTCCCGGCTGAAAGCCGGTTCCTTTTAAATTACAGGCTCGCTATCGCTCACCAGGAAAAATCGACACCTAAATGGCACGAAAGGTCATAAAATTGACAGAAATAGGTTGAAAGTTCTTAAAATCGTCAAAATAATGGGGCGAACGTCTTAAAATTAGAAAAACAGTGGGGCTAAACATGAGGGAGAAAGGAGTCAAGAAAAAAATCGCTCAAGTGTGTTGATTTTCGGTGTGAGCATCCTAGGTTCGAATCCACGGACTGCCACATGTGTTTGTTAATTTCATTAATCGAGTTTAGGAGTAAAGTTGGTTGCTGGAGAGAACATAATAATTAACTCTACGACTGAGAGAGGCATGACCAATGGCTAGATTAAAATGATGTGGTACCCTCTCCAAGTTTAGGTTGTGTTGAAATATAGGTATGTATTTATTTAAATGTATGAAATATAGGTAGAGGCATCAAATTTCAAACATTGCACTTCCATTAAATTATAAGATGTGTTTGTATAGGTTTGACATTCACCCATATGTTTATGTAATGAAGAGAAGTTATTTACTTACTTGTTACTTGGTGTGGAGTTTCTCAGCCGCGCTTCGTCACTAGATGTGACGCTCGTCGCAGCTGCCCTTTAAACCATCTAGCACTTGTAGTCTTGTCTCACAGTGCCATCTTCTAAGTCATAACACTCCCTGAACAAATGTGTTTTTAGTGACTTTTTAAAGGCCTTTATGTTCGCACACCTTTTCACATTAACTGGTAGATTATTATAAAGTCTCGGTGCACTCTTTTCGAAGGCCCTAAATCCAAATTCATGATTGCACCGTGGCTCATTCAATTGATGCAGCACGTTGCCATGTCTCAGCATCATATCAGTGCCAACATTGAAGTCTTCCAATAAGTCTCGCACATATTCCGGCTTTCCAAAGTTCAAAGCATGATACACTATAACACACAGTTTGAATATGATCCTCGCTTTCACCGGCAGCCAATGCAGGTCAATTAATGCCGGCGTTATACTCGCACGGAATGGTAAACTCTTTATTAATCTTGCTGCTCTATTCATTATAAGTTGTAGTTTTCGTAACAAGTAATTTGGTAGTCGATAATATAGAGAATTACAATAGTCTAATTTACTAATTACATGATTGTGGATCAATATTTTGGTTGTATTAATATCCAGATATTTTCTCACAAAAGCAATATTCCTCAGATGATAGGCAGAGATTCGCACTGTTTGATTAATCTGTTTTTTAAATGACAGTTCACTATCAACCAAGACTCCCAAATCCTTCACCACACTACTCACAGTCATCACACTATCATTGATATTGAGGCTTTGCACGCCCAGTCTCTCAAGGTTCACCCGTCTGCCTACTAATAGGCATTCAGTTTTATTTTAATTTAATTTCAGTTGCTTTGACTCCATCCACTTCCCAATGTCTTTTAGTAAACCACTAATCTTCTCCTCAACATTCACCACGTCACTTAGTGCCAGATAGAATTGGGTGTCATCCGCAAACAGCTTGAATTTCACTCCATGTTTCATTAATATGCTAGATAGTGCAATTGTATATATACAGAATAGAATTGGTCCAAGAACACTCCCTTGAGGGACGCCCCTCTCAATTTAATGATATATACATGTGTTACCATGATATAAAGGCCGAACCCCCTGAGAGTTTATACTCTTGAGAAGGCACCAGGAGTTACCTCAAATTAAAAAACTTTTCGCCATGAATGTTTATAAATATAGGTTTTTGACCCCAACGTCCCTTGAATTTGGCCCTTCTTGGGGGAGACACTCGTTCCAGGCAGCTTGTATGTTGTCTCCTTCATACACATAGAAAACAAAAGGCTATAAGATAAATTACAGTTGTTTTAGCAAATATACACAGACAGATAAATTACTATGAATTGCAGGAAGCCAAAGTTTGCCAACATTCTCCCCACATACGGCATCAGATCAACAAACACGTTCATAATAACCCGCTGTGAGCCCAGTCAGCCGTGTCAATATTTGTTTGTTAGTTGACTGGAGGCTGGCTGGTGTTTGTTTACCGTCGGTGGTGGTGGTGGGTATATAAGGGCGAGAGTCACTTGGGTTTACCGGGGATTTTAGGTCTTATGCTGTTCGGAACGATGGCGCCTTTTGCACTGTCTTCTGGCTATTATTGTACGTGTTTGTGCTGTTAAATACAAACCTGTTGCAGGCAGATAGTTTATTAGGATAGTTGATACCTCTTTTATTCCTAGAGATCTTTGCTAAGCTAAATATAATAGCCAGTTACAATGGTAGAAGCACTAGCACCCATTTCAATGTATGCTGGTTATATGTTTTGCATTTATACAGTTTAATAAGGACCTGTTGCCGTCAGATGGTTCATTAAGAATGGTTATGTCTTTTCTTTTATTCCTAGAGATCTTATGCTGAAAACTTAATATAGTTGCCAAAATATAATGTTGAAAGTGATCTTGCATTTTTTTCAATTTATTCTGGCTATTATTAATTATATACAATTTCGTATAATTTAATAAGGACCTGTTTCAGTTAGACAGATAATTAAGATTGTTTATACCTTCTTTGATTCGTTGAGGTATTTCCTAAGCTAGATAAAATAGCTAGAATAAAATTATTTAAAAGCGTAGTCGTAGTATATGGGCAGAAGGGCGAGAGGGACTAGGATTTAACAGGGATGTTAGGTCTTAGGGTGATACTGGATGGGATAATTATGTCTGGTCTGTGGGGTGAAATGGGAAGATGAGGAGGATGTTTAGGTGAGAGAGAGAGTGAGAGAGAGGCGCATGAGTTGTTGTGCGATATACGTAAAAGAGAAAGCTATGTAGGATGAGAAGGATGTTTGGGAGAGAGAAAGAGAAAGCTATGTAGGATGAGAAGGATGTTTGGGAGAGAGAAAGAGAAAGCTATGTAGGATGAGAAGGATGTTTGGGAGAGAGAAAGAGAAAGCTATGTAGGATGAGAAGGATGTTTGGGGGAGAGAGAGAGAGAGAAAGCTATGTAGGATGAGAAGGATGTTTGGGAGAGAGAAAGAGAAAGCTATGTAGGATGAGAAGGATGTTTGGGAGAGAGAAAGAGAAAGCTATGTAGGATGAGAAGGATGTTTGGGAGAGAGAGAGAGAAAGAGAAAGCTATGTAGGATGAGAAGGATGTTTGGGGGAGAGAGAGAGAGAAAGCTATGTAGGATGAGAAGGATGTTTGGGAGAGAGAAAGAGAAAGCTATGTAGGATGAGAAGGATATTTGGGGGAGAGAGAGAGAGAGAGAGAGAGAAAGCTATGTAGGATGAGAAGGATGTTTGGGGGAGAGAGAGAGAGAGAAAGCTATGTAGGATGAGAAGGATGTTTGGGAGAGAGAAAGAGAAAGCTATGTAGGATGAGAAGGATATTTGGGGGAGAGAGAGAGAAAGCTATGTAGGATGAGAAGGATGTTTGGGAGAGAGAGAGAGAGAGAGAGAGAGAGAGATGAGTTATAGGATGGAGGTATAAAATAGAAAGCTGTGTTGGAATATGGGGGGGGGGGGGTGCTTGTTAAGGGGAGGTTTTTAGTTCGTTCCCTAGACTTCCATCAAGCTTAAAATCACACATCCTTGACCCCCTTTCAAAATAAATTTGTACATTTTTCGGTAGAAAAATTTCCCGGCCGAAGGCCGATTCATCTTAAATTACAGGCTCGCTATCGCTCACCAGGAAAAAATGGACACCTAAATGGCACGAAAGATCTTAAAATTGACAGAAATGGGGCGAAAGTTCTTAAAATCGCTAAACTAATGGGGCGAACGTCTTAAGTTCTCAAAAATAATGGGGCTAAACATGAAGGAGAAAGAGGTCAAGAAAAAAATCCCTCAAGTGGAAATCTCCCCTTAACCCTTTGAGTACCAGCGACGTGGGTTATATTTTATTGTAGCTATATTTAGACGATATTATGCAGCTTAGGAAGGATCTGTGGTAATTAAAAGGGTTGGTTGAGATAGTGTGAAGCCATATTATTGCTAGAGGTCCTCCCTAATCTGACTAAAATCGTCTAATAGTTGCCAGAATATGATAAAAGAACGGGTTAAGTCCTTGAGGATTATGAAGCATTTTGACATTTTATTCCGGCTATCATTAGACGATTATTTTCAGAATGGGAAGGGTATGTGGAAGTCGAGGGTTGATTGAGGTGGTCTTTACCCTTTTAACCCTTTCAGCACCATGATGCATTTTTAACTTTGATTCTGCTAAAATTAGACGATCTTATGCAGTTTAAGAAGGACCTGTGTTACTAGAAGGGTTTATGGAGATCGCATTTGCCCATTTTAATCGTATAGGTAGATTACAAACTAAAGAATATCGTCTAATGGTAACCAGAATATGCTATACCCTGTTCCAAATAGGTAGGCTAGAAATAGTGAACCCTAACCTCTGTAACTCAAAAAGGGCTAGAGCAAATGGGCTGTAAATTTCCACACTTATTCCCTGACTAACCCTTACCAAATTATGGAAATATGAGCTCGATTATTCTTGTCGTTTATGAGTTATAGAAGGTTATAGTGTTCACCAATGAGTTATAGAAGGTTATAGTGTTCACCAATGAGTTATAGAAGGTTATAGTGTTCACCAATGAGTTATAGAAGGTTATAGTGTTCACCAATGAGTTATAGAAGGTTATAGTGTTCACCAATGAGTTATAGAAGGTTATAGTGTTCACCAATGAGTTATAGAAGGTTATAGTGTTCACCAATGAGTTATAGAAGGTTATAGTGTTCACCAATGAGTTATAGAAGGTTATAGTGTTCACCAATGAGTTATAGAAGGTTATAGTGTTCACAAATGAGTTATAGAAGGTTATAGAGTTCACAAATGAGTTATAGAAGGTTATAGTGTTCACAAATGAGTTATAGAAGGTTATAGTGTTCACAAATGAGTTATAGAAGGTTATAGTGTTCACAAATGAGTTATAGAAGGTTATAGTGTTCACCAATGAGTTATAGAAGGTTATAGTGTTCACCAATGAGTTATAGAAGGTTATAGTGTTCACAAATGAGTTATAGTGTTCACCAATGAGTTATAGAAGGTTATAGTGTTCACAAATGAGTTATAGAAGGTTATAGTGTTCACAAATGAGTTATAGAAGGTTATAGTGTTCACCAATGAGTTATAGAAGGTTATAGTGTTCACCAATGAGTTATAGAAGGTTATAGTGTTCACCAATGAGTTATAGAAGGTTATAGTGTTCACCAATGAGTTATAGAAGGTTATAGTGTTCACAAATGAGTTATAGAAGGTTATAGTGTTCACCAATGAGTTATAGAAGGTTATAGTGTTCACAAATGCACAAATTGAACTCAAAGAGGTGGGTATTTTTAAAAGCTTGATGAAGGTCTAGGGAGCAAAAGAAAAACAGTATATATGTATATATATATATATATATATATATATATATATATATGTGTGTGTGTGTGTGGGGGTTGGAGCAATAGTAAAAGAGATAAGATAGCCAAGTTTAGCAGTGGAATGCAGTGATAGGTGGTATAATGTTTATTGGCTTGTTTATATCGGTGGCAGAGATTGTAATGCAGGAATAGTGATTTAAGTGGACATTTTATGTATTTTGTATAAACATATTTTTGCTTAAGGGGAGGCAGACCGTTTTGCTGGACCCCCTTCTCCCTAATGTTTAGCCCCACTAGTTTTGAGATTTTAAGACGTTTGGCCCATTAGTTTGGCGATTTTAACACCTTTCGATCAATTTCGTTGTCAATTTTAAGACCTTTTGTGCCATCTAAGTGTCGATTTTTTCCTGGCGAGCGAAAGCGAGCCTGCAATTTTAAGAGGAATCGGCCTCCGGCCGGGACATTTTTCTACCGAAAAATTTACAAATTTATCTTGAAGGGGGATCTAGGGGGTATTTTTCTAAGCTTGATGTAGGTCTAGGGAGGAAACTAAACAAATATATGAATACATGAATTAATAGGTCAAACAAATGGCCAGTCTCCCCTTAAGAATATTACAGGAGAGGAAAGGTGTTTAACTTTAGTATTATGGTGGTTTCGTTTAGCCTACGCAATATTATCTATCTGTAATTAAGGATCAAGTTTGTTAGTTTAATTTATGAACAAATAATGATTGGATAGGGTGTAACATACTGTACACACACACACACACACACACACACACACACACACACACACACACACACAGTAGCCTAGTGTAGAGCCTAGTGGTAGAGCTCTCGTCTCACACACGAGGGGCCGGGGGTTCAATCCCCGGCCGGGCGGAGACAAATTGGGCTTGTCTCCTTTCATGTGTTAGCCTCAGTTCACCTAGCTGTAAATAGGTACCTGGAATAAGTGGACGACGTTGTGACGTCCCATCTGGGGTTGGCAAAAATGGTACAAGGCGAGATGGGTATCATATGGTTCACCTAAGCTGATGGCTACCTAAGCCTTCGGGCGAGACGGTACCGTCTATAGTGAGAATGGTACCATACAGATCCACCCTAAGCCTTCGTTTCCGATGTCGCCAATTGGCTAAAAATACAGACTACACACACATCCACAGCCTTTCCAACGATACATATAACACCTACACATATAGGAGGCGGGAAATAACAAGCATGCTCACTCCCGCAATACAACTAGAGTAAGTACAACTAGAGTAAGTACACACACACACACACCAATCAGGTTTCACATCACATGCTCGTACTGCTCAATGTTTGTTTGCATATTAATATACAGTACGGTATGCTTACATTTTCCTATATTGCTGATTGCTCTTTAAATTTCTCTCTTTCTATAAATATATATATATTCCATTTCATTATAATTATCACATGTGTTTTATTGAAATTCTAGAATTCCCCCTTTCTCTCGTAAGTAACGTAAACACCATATGTTTGGATGAAAGGTGACCCCCCCTTCACCCTCTCCTTTCTGTGACATTACTTACTGCAAATATTGGCAGTCTGCGATCGTGAGAATCTTAGTACAGGCCTAACTACGGTTCTCGCTCTCGTATCCTACTACGGAGTCTTATGCTTATTTAAAATACAGGAGAGTTATTAGTTAGACTGACATAGGTGGGTGGAATGACAAATTAGTCTGAAGGTTTGTGGGCAAAGATTGTTGTACCGCATCAGCTGACTGTAATGTGACTAATGTGTGACTCCCAAAGATTGTTGTACCGCATCAGCTGACTGTAATGTGACTAATGTGTGACTCCCAAAGATTGTTGTACCGCATCAGCTGACTGTAATGTGACTAATGTGTGACTCACAGTTCAAGACATCATTAATTTACGAGTCTGGAGACCTCTCTAGAGGTCCTTCTCTCATTACGGTACAGGTGTACCGTATGTCTAAATATATGTGATATACCCGCAGGCATGAGAACCAGATAATGCTGTCTTGGGAAAGTTTTGAAATTACTCTACCCATGCCTTCTATATACTGTACTTGTGTAGAGAAGGCATTGACTCGTATGTTTAAACAATTATTTCCTTTCGCAGTGCCTGATACCTAACGAATGTTGTGGGAATGAGTGTTGTTTATAGAGATTACACAGATTTGCACTCCCATTTCTGAAGCTGGCGTCATTTGTTAAGCTATTTCGTCCATTAACGGCGCTGTGAAGGGAAATAATTGTTTAAGAATACCACCCATTGACTCCACCCACAACCATAGCACTTTGGCAGGGTGATAGGTTTGGGATATGAGTGTGCTCGATATAGCGCGATTATGTTCTACTTTATTTATATAGCGCGGTTATGTTCATACTTTACTTATATAGCGTGGTTATGTTCTTACTTTACTTATATAGCGCGGTTATGTTCTTACTTTACTTATATAGCGCGGTTATGTTCTTACTTTATTTATATAGCGCGGTTATGTTCTTACTTTATTTATATAGCGCGGTTATGTTCTTACTTTATTTATATAGCGCGGTTATGTTCTTACTTTACTTATATAGCGCGGTTATGTTCTTACTTTATTTATATAGCGCGGTTATGTTCTTACTTTATTTATATAGCGCGGTTATGTTCTTACTTTATTTATATAGCGCGGTTATGTTCTTACTTTATTTATATAGCGCGGTTATGTTCTTACTTTATTTATATAGCGCGGTTATGTTCTTACTTTACTTATATAGCGTGGTTATGTTCTTACTTTACTTATATAGCGCGGTTATGTTCTTACTTTACTTATATAGCGCGGTTATGTTCTTACTTTATTTATATAGCGCGGTTATGTTCTTACTTTATTTATATAGCGCGGTTATGTTCTTACTTTATTTATATAGCGCGGTTATGTTCTCACTTTATTTATATAGCGCGGTTATGTTCTTACTTTACTTATATAGCGCGGTTATGTTCTTACTTTATTAATATAGCGCGGTTATGTTCTTACTTTACTTATATAGCGCGGTTATGTTCTTACTTTACTTATATAGCGCGGTTATGTTCTTACTTTATTTATATAGCGCGGTTATGTTCTTACTTTATTTATATAGCGCGGTTATGTTCTTACTTTACTTATATAGCGTGGTTATGTTCTTACTTTACTTATATAGCGCGGTTATGTTCTTACTTTACTTATATAGCGCGGTTATGTTCTTACTTTACTTATATAGCGCGGTTATGTTCTTACTTTATTTATATAGCGCGGTTATGTTCTTACTTTATTTATATAGCGCGGTTATGTTCTTACTTTATTTATATAGCGCGGTTATGTTCTTACTTTACTTATATAGCGTAGTTATGTTCTTACTTTACTTATATAGCGCGGTTATGTTCTTACTTTATTTATATAGCGCGGTTATGTTCTTACTTTATTTATATAGCGCGGTTATGTTCTTACTTTATTTATATAGCGCGGTTATGTTCTCACTTTATTTATATAGCGCGGTTATGTTCTTACTTTACTTATATAGCGCGGTTATGTTCTTACTTTATTAATATAGCGCGGTTATGTTCTTACTTTATTAATATAGCGCGGTTATGTTCTTACTTTACTTATATAGCGCGGTTATGTTCTTACTTTATTAATATAGCGCGGTTATGTTCTTACTTTATTTATATAGCGCGGTTATGTTCTCACTTTATTTATATAGCGCGGTTATGTTCTTACTTTACTTATATAGCGCGGTTATGTTCTTACTTTACTTATATAGCGCGGTTATGTTCTTACTTTACTTATATAGCGCGGTTATGTTCTTACTTTACTTATATAGCGCGGTTATGTTCTTACTTTATTTATATAGCGCGGTTATGTTCTTACTTTATTAATATAGCGCGGTTATGTTCTTACTTTATTAATATAGCGCGGTTATGTTCTTACTTTACTTATATAGCGCGGTTATGTTCTTACTTTACTTATATAGCGCGGTTATGTTCTTACTTTATTAATATAGCGCGGTTATGTTCTTACTTTACTTTGTATTATTATTATTATTATTATTTGTTGTTTGTTTTCATTTGCCCCGTTTGTATCCACCTTCTCCTTCTATCATCCCCTATCCCATGTTCGTATTTGTCTCCTGTATTGTCATTACCGTCCATACTAAATACCAGGGTTAAGGGGGTAGTACTCGCTTTTTATGGACCCCCTTCTCCCTCATGCTTAGACCCATTATTTTTGCAATTTTAATACGTTTGTTCTCTAATTTGGCGATTTTGAGACCTTTCGCCCCATTACTTTCTCAATATTAAGACCTTTCGTGACGTTTAGGTGTCAATTTTTTCCTGGCGAGCGATAGCGAGCCTGTAATTTTTGAAGGAACCGGCCTTCGGCCAGGACATTTTTCTACCGAAAAATTTACAATTATATCTTGAAAGGGGGTATAGGGGGTGTTTTTTTTTTAAGCTTGATAGAGGTCTCACGAGGACACTCAAAACTATATAATTAAATTAAAAAGTAGCCCAAAAAAAAACTATCTTCCCCAATCTTCCCTCTATCCCCTTCTACAAAACATACATTCCTTCTTCTCTGTCCCTCTCCTGCCTGCCTGCCGTCCGTCTGTCCTCACATGCCCTATCTCTCTCTCTCTCTCTCTCTCTCTCTCTCTCTCTCTCTCTCTCTCTCTCTCTCTCTCTCTCTCTCTCTCTCTCTCTCTCTCTCTCTCTCTCTCTCTAACAAAATATATATTCCTGTTCTGTCCCTCTCCTGCCTGCCTGCCGTCCGTCTGTCCTCACATGCCCTATCTCTCTCTCTCTCTCTCTCTCTCTCTCTCTCTCTCTCTCTCTCTCTCTCTCTCTCTCTCTCTCTCTCTCTAACAAAATATATATTCCTGTTCTGTCCCTCTCCTGCCTGCCTGCCGTCCGTCTGTCCTCACATCCTCTATCTCACACACTCACACTCTCTATCTATCTCTCCCTCACTCTCTCTCTCCACCATAACAGGTAACAAAACACCCCCTCCATCTCCATTTACCTCCCTCCTCTGGCCCCTTCTCTACCTCAGCTGTGTAGACTCGGTCCCTCTCTCCCTGTTCTTCCCATAGGACGCCTTTTATGCAGTACTATTTATTACACACACACACACACACACACACACACACACACACACACACACACACACACACACACACACACACACACACACACACACACACACACGCACACACACACACATACGTACAATGAATTTGTTTTTGTTTTCATGTCCAAGACTATACAATTATTATGTTCCTTCCAACAACCAACCATACTCCTAAAATCGATTAATGAAATTTACAAACAACAAGCTTAATATCACCATTTGTTTGCACTTCCAATACCGGTTTACATAAGGATATATTCTTATAGTTTTCCCATTTTGTATTGCACTTTCTTTGCAGGATTCTCTTTCTATACACTCATTTTATTCCATTGTTATCATCTTTTTGTTAAAAAAAATCAAAATTCTCCCTTTTCCCTTTCTGGCGCGAACACTATAATATTCCAGTGAAAGGTTATACTTACCCCATTACCCCTCCACCTTTCCTTTCTCGGTGTATAAGCCTTAATTCTTCTGCTATATAATTCCGTTAACTTTTGTTCAGTCCTGTCTACAAACTTTCTGGAGCTGGAGCCCTTTAGTTGATGGCTGTGGCTTTTTTTTTTTTTATTATTACAAGCAGCCTAGTAAGGGTCATTAGATGTGTTGTGGCTTGTCTACCTTTGTATTCCTTTGTCAGCCTTTATAAATACCATTCTCCTCCTGTCATTTATGTATCCCACGTACTATATTTCTCCATTCAATCTGGTATTATACCCTTACATATTCACCCTTAACCCTTTGAGTACCAGCGACGTGTGTTATATTTTATTCTAGCTATATTTAAACGATATTATGCAGCTTGGGAAGGATCTGGGGTAGTTAAAAGGGTGGGTTAAGATAGTTTGAAGCCTTATTATTTGCTAGAGGTCCTTCCTGAGTTGACTAAAATCGTCTAATAGTTGCCAGGATGTGATGAAAAGGACGTCCCTGGTACTGAAGGGGTTAATACTCGGTGACAACCCTCCCTTTATTCTTTCTAAAATATGCAAATGCCTTCTATCTTCTATCTAGTCTGTGTTTGGTCTTTCTCTCTCTCTCTCTCTCTCACACACTTTCTCTCTCTACCATTATTCTCCCCCATCCTGTGACCACTATAACTATCTGGGTAACAAAACACCTGGACCAACTCCGTCTTCTCCATTTACCCTCCCCCCCCCCCCCCCCCCTAGCCTACATATCAGCCTACTCTCTCCAGCACTTCCCTAGCCTTTTCTTTCTTGTTTTTCATTCGTACACATTCACACACTACACATGTGCTCTAACTCATCAGCTGATTTATTATTTGATGCTTTGGTTAGATGATTCATATGCATGCTGTATATGTGTTTGCACATATACATATTGTATATGGTTAGCTACTACATAATTATACACATACAGAGCTGTCTAGTACGCCGTCATTGGAACATGAGATTGAAACCATTCCTTCTATGGATTACTTGGTTTTGAGCATGAATATATGAAATCATGTAGGTATGTTTTTGTTTTCTCTCTCTCTCTCTCTCTCTCTCTCTCTCTCTCTCTCTCTCTCTATATATATATATAACTATAATATATATATATATATATATATATATATATATATATATATATATATATATATAGAGGCCCCGACCAGGGTTCTAACTAAGATAAGGGTTAACGTGTCCAACTACTGCACGGTATCCACGTCATAGGTGTAGTGGATATCGTAGCCCTCATGTTCTAGGTTCGAACCCTGGTCGGGGCATATTTATTTAGTTAACAAGATTTACATTTCATATTAATTTGTTTCAGGAAAATCTATCTATCTATCTAGTGCCTAACGCCGTGATCCCCGAAGGGGTGGCCACTAACGAAACGCCCCTATGCACCTCTGTCCCCAGTCATTCGATGCCCCTCCTTCCATCCAGCACCGCTTTCGCTTATATACTTCTTAACTCCATCCTTCCACCACTCACTCGGTCTACTTATGTCCTTCCACCTCACTCTCGTACACTCTCTTAGTCATTCTCTCGCTTCCTATACATGCCACATGACAAATGCTGCGAGATAACTTTGTATCTGATGATAATGTACCAGTACAATGTATCTTACTAATGAGAAATGTTGAAATTCATATATGTAGACACAGTATATATATATCAAATTTAACATAGATTTGAATATCAGATAAAACCAATGCTGTATCTGATCATTATCCCATACAAATGATGACTATGACCTTACTAATAATATGATTGTTTGTTTTACAGGTACGTTCAACTAATGACCAGATGACCTGACCTCACCTGACCTCCCACCTGTCACCAGTAAGGGAAAGATGATGATGGTGATGATGAGCGGTAATAGTAGTAGTAGTAGTAGTAGTAGTAGTAGTAGTAGTAGTAGTAGTAGTAGTAATATCACGGTGGTAGTAGTAGTAGTAGTAGTAGTAGTATTATACAAATCCACCTTGCAGCATCCAAATTTATCTCCTGGAAAATATCGTGGGATAGGTTGAAAGATTTAGCTGGATAAGTTGCGGGAACCTAATTAATAATTTATGAGGCTGTAGGTCACGGCATGGTTGGTTTAATTGTATTGTTATATTTATTGTCTTGTCTTCTCTCTCTCTCTCTCTCTCTCTCTCTCTCTCTCTCTCTCTCTCTCTCTCTCTCTCTCTCTCTCTCTCTCTCTCTCTCTCTCTCTCTCTCTCTCTCTCTCTCTCTCTCTCTCTCTCTCTCTCTCTCTCTCTCTCTCTCTCTCTCTCTCTCTCTCTCTCTCTCTCCTATATCCTTTCCTTCAACTTTCCTTTTCTATCGGATATGCCATCTCTACTAGAATTAAGTCCTGACCACCTCGTTTGGATCGTAAGGTCTGTGTGGCCAGTGTATCTGTGTAAATCTCTCTCTCTCTCAAATAGATATTACACGTTTGTATTTGCTACCTACAGTTGTCTATGTTGTATGTCATTGTATTACCGTCACATTTTGTACTTCCTCATATAATTCTGCCGTTCCCCATACAAGGTGGATACAATATGTTCTGGTGAAAGGTGATATGCAGGGCCCAGTATAATATATAGACCTTGGTGATACTTACTCCCTTGTCTTTATCTATTCTCGTTCCTTCCCCTTGCTTCTCCCTTTCTTCTGGCCTGGCTACTGGTTATTAATCCTCAACTCTGTAGCCACATTTCCTTTTCCCATTATTCTTGTTCAATAAATGCCTATTAATTGATGGAAGCCCTTTTTAACTGAACACAATCCTCTAATAGTAGTCAGAATAAAGTTTATATGATAGTACCGGTACTGAAAGGGTTAACCCTTTTAGTACCGGTGCCGTCCTTTTAACTTTATTCTGACCACTATTAGAGATTTTATCCAGCTTAAAAAAAAAGAATCCAGCTATTAACAGGCTTCGAACTATCTCACTCACCACTAACGTGGTGATGGGCTGGTCTATCAGAGTGAGAGCTGCGCGATCTCTGCCATACCCATAGCTTACTCTGACTGTCCCTTTTACTTATATATTTTCTAGATCTCAAGTGACGGAGTCTCTTCCGTGGATTGACCTCCCTACTGCCAACCTAGAGGTTGGCAGATTGGAAGCGAAAGCGTCACATTTGTTCTTTGCCCCTCAACTTTCTCTTCAAAATTGCTGAGGGGCACAGGGCCCTGGGTGGGGCTTTGGTTTCCCGGGCGTTTCCGCACCCTCCTCAGCTCCCCGCCATGGAGTGGCTTCGGTCACCCAGGCTTTATTATGGTAGGCAGGGAGGGTTCTGTGGGGGTGCTCGGTTATGGCCTTGGCCTTGCTCGGAGCCTTGGGGCTGTTCGGCCAGGCAGCCTGGGGAACAGCAACAACAACAACCCCTTTTACTGCAACAGCTTCTTAAAATGCACAAAATCGTTTAAATATAGCTAGAATATAATGAAACAGACGTCGCCGGTACAGAAGGGGTTAAGGGTGGGCTTTGGGTATTTCTAAGCTCACTTCTCCCTCATGTTTAGCACATTAGTTTGATATTTCAAGACGTTCACCCCATTAGTTTTGTGATGTTAAGATCATTAACCCCATTTCTTTGCCAATGTAAGACCTGTTGTGCCATTTATGTGTCCATCTTTTCCTGGCGAGCGACAGCGAGCCTGTAATTTAAGAGAAACTGGACATTTTTCTACCGAAAAATGTACCAATTTAATTCTAAGGCTGATCTTTGGGAGTGTTTTTGAAGCTTGATAGAGGTATAGGGAAAACAAAACATATCCACCTACAACTCTCCCTCTGACCTCTTTGCTACCTATCAACCCTTTCAGTACCAGCGACGTGTGTTATCTTGTATTCTAGTTATATGTAGACCCTATTATGCAGCTTGGGAAGGATCTGTGGTAGTTCAAAGGGTTGGTGGAGATAGTTTGAAGCCTTGTCATTTGCTAGAGGTCCCTCCTAAGCTTAATAAGATCCTCTAAACATTGCCATAGTATAATTAAGGGGGTAGGACTCGCTTTTTCTGGACCCCTTCTCCCTCATGTTTAGCATATTAGTTTTGAGGTTTTAAGACGTTCGTTCCGTTAGTTTGGCCATTTTCAGACCTTTCGCCTCATTTTGTTGCCAATATTAAGCCCTTTCGTGCCTTCTAGGTGTCGATTTTTTCCTGGCGAGCGATAGTGAGCCTCTAATTTTAGAAGGAATCGGCCTTCGGCCGGGACATTTTTCTATCGAAAAATGTACAAATTTATCTTGAAAGGGGGTCTAGGGGGTGATTTTATAAGCTTGATGGAGGTCTAGCGAGGAAACTCAAAAATAAATTAATAGATAAATATATTGACTAACAGCCAAGCACTAAATGGATGTCATGGATGTCACCGGTACTGAACAGGTTAATTAGACTCTCACCGTCTCTCGTCTCATTCTGGTTCTCATTCCCGCCTTCCATTTATCAGTTAACTATACTCTGTTTCTTTTCAACTGGCGGTAAATTGCAAAGTTCCCATTAACCCCTTCTGTACCGGTGATGTACAGTCGTGCTAATAAGTGATGTCTCGGCACCAAGTATGTTGTGATCAATAATTGGTATCAGCAATATTTAGGCTTCATTTCTTTATATCGAATGAAATATACAAACATGTTCCTACACTTACCCACCCTATTCAACATCTGACAGACATTAATACAACACAGAGCAAGCCAAACGTAATGCCAGCTGGGACATGACTTATTAGCGCGACTGTACTTTTCATTATATTCTGGCGACTATTAGACGATTGTGTACAGCTTAGGAAGGCCGTCTACTCATTAAAAGGCTACATACCATCTCAATTAATCCTTTAAGCTACCATATACTCTTCCTAAACTTCATAAAATCGTCTAAATAGAGGTGAAATCAAATAAAAAAGACGTCACCGGTACAGAAGGGGTTAAGCATTATCAGTTATGTTGTCCTTTTTGTAGTGAAATATGGTACAAATTATAAAAATAAACTAGGTCTTAATATGATGCAGAGACATATAAAATAAACTTGGTCTTAATATGATGCAGAGACATATAAAATAAACTTGGTCTTAATATGATGCAGAGACATATAAACTTGGTCTTAATATGATGCAGAGACATATTAGTTTCATGTATTCCCATCAAGTATCGAGAAATTAGCTGCCAAGGGATTCAATTTATCGTCAGCTGATAAGAAACAGAGTACCGGGTATAATAAATGTTTGTCTCCGTCGGCAGCTGATGAGAGGCTTATTATCTTTCGTCTCACTTGTTTTTGTTGTTGTTGTTCCTTCTGCTTGTTGGACTGGATCAGGTGAAGTGGAGTTGTCAAGGGAGGAGATAGACGAGGCCGAAGAAGGGTTTTGGAGCGACTGGGTGATTGACAGAGGCCTTCGGTGCATTGTAGCGCTTGGTTCTTTCACTTGCATTATGAGATGGGCCGTGTTTTTGGTATATTATTTCATATATTCCTTTAGTTCTTGGTTTCCGTCACCAAACCTCCATCAAGTTTAGAAAAACAGCCCCTAGACCCCCCTTCAAGATAAATTTGTACATTTTTCGGTAGAAAAATGTCCCGGCCAAAGGCCGATTCTTCTTAAAATTTCAGGCTCGCTATCGCTCGCCAGGAGTAAATCGAAACCTAAATGGCACGAAAAGTCTTAAAATTGACATCGAAATGGGGCTAAAGGTGTTAAAATCGCCAAACTAATGGGGCAAACATCGTCCCATTAGTTTGGCAGTTTTAAGATTTCTCCCCCCAATAAGTGTAGATTTCTCCCCCCCAATAAGTGTAGATTTCTCCCCCCCATAAGTGTAGATTTCTCCCCCCCATAAGTGTAGATTTCTCCCCCCATAAGTGTAGATTTCTCCCCCCAATAAGTGTAGATTTCTCCCCCCAATAAGTGTAGATTTTGCTGGCGAGCGAAAACGAGCCAGCTATTTAGAAGAATCCTGCCTTCGGCCGGGGTATTTTTCTACCGAAAAAATGCACGAAAAATGCAGCTTGATGGAGGTCTAGGGGACATATTTAATAACTAATTAATAAATATACAAATAATTAAAACAAATCTACCTGTATTAGTTAGTAATACCTGTTCCATTACTATACATACAATATATATATATATATAATGACTATCATATATTTTGACTCTGTGTCATATTAATGACAAGTTTTCATAATTAACAATATTTCGCTACAAAATAGTTGTAATAAAAATGAGGACCTAACATGTTACTGTCAGCTGGGGAAACATTAGTGTTGTTGTGTTCTTGTGTACGTGTATACATGGCGGTGAAGATGGTGGACAGATGTGTCAGTATCAGATAGATGGAAGGGAGCCACGTTTCAGATCATTACTTCTTTCCCATTACTCTTGAGGTAACACCGTTGTTCTTTAGCTCCAACTTCAACACTCGCATTGTGGAGCAAAAGTTGTGAGAAAAAGTCCACCTGATGTATAGCCTATCCACCTACCTGTCGTATATCCAGCTTACCTCTTACCCTTCATTCTCTGCCACAACCATCCCTCCATTCTCTTCAAGGTCCTTTTAAGAGGGGATGGGCGTATTTATCTCCACATTTATGTATCTTTCTACTATGTTCTTAGTTTCTTCCATAGACCTCCATCAAGCTTATAAAAACACCCACCCAAGACCCTCCTTCAAGATGAATTTGTACATTTTTCGATAGAAAAATGTACCGGCCGAAGGTCGGTTCCTCTTACATTACAGAAAAAATCGACACCTAAATGACACGAAAAGTCTTAAAATTGACAAAGAGATTGAGCGAAATATCTTAAAATCGCCAAACTAATGGGCCGAGCATCATAAAATCTGAAAACTAAAGGGGCTAAACACGAGGGAGAAGGGGGACCAGAAAAACAGCCCATCTCCCCTTAACCACTTCTGAGCCAGCCTCTCTCCACCAGTCTGTCTCTCCCCACCAAGCCCCACACACCCCCTATCCTATCCTGACCACCATAACTCGTAACGAAACACCTCCACCAAACCTGTCCTCTCTAGCTCAGACTCTCTTTCTATCAGATCTATCTCTCTCTCTCTCTCTCTCTCTCTCTCTCTCTCTCTCTCTCTCTCTCTCTCTCTCTCTCTCTCTCTCTCTCTCTCTCTCTCTCTCTCTCTCTCGGTCTGTCTGTCTGTCTGTCTGTCTATCCATCCACTTTACCACTTACCTTTCATGCTTTCATTACCGTTTTGGTAAGATGATCCTCAGGGTATTAGAGTGTTGAGCCTATAATTGGGCTTTGTAATTGGGGTTGTGTGGGACAGGGATCTGCCTTGCTTAGGCCAATCGGCTTTCTGCAGACTCCCATTTTCTTATGTTCTTATGCTCTGCCACAACCAGCCTTCCATACTCTGCAGGTCCCTTTTAACCACTTCTGAGCCAGCCTCTCTCCAGTCTGTCTCTCCCCACCATCCCCCACACACCCCCATCTCCTGACCACCATAACTCGTAACTAAACACCTCCACCGAACCTGTCCCCTCTCTTTCTCTCTCTCTGACTCTTTCTATCAGATCTCTCTCTCTCTCTCTCGCTCTCTCTCAGACCTCACTCACACTCACTCTCTCTCAGACCTCACTCACACTCTCTCTCTTTAAATTTGTCGATTTTAAGAAGTTTCGCCTCATTTCTTGTTATATATTAAGACCTGGCGTTCCAATTAGATGTCGATCATTTCCTGGCGAACGAAAGCGAGCTGCAAATTTTGGAGTAATCGGCCTTCGGCCGGAACATTTTTCTACCGAAAAATTTACAAATTTATCTCGATTTGTTTAATGTTGATGGAGTTATAGGGAAGAAACTATTATAACAATAAATATATATATATACTAAACAATAAATGAATAAGCCCTAACCCTCTTAAGGATGTCCGGAAACTGATATGTGATCGTCAGTTTAAACATAACTTAAATGATCTGCTAGAGTTTGGGACACGAAGTATTTTCGTTGGTTTTACAGGACTTTATTTTATTGACTATAAACACCATATGAGGAGGAGCACTTATTGATATTTAGCGTATAGCTTCATCTGTAATTTATGCGAAACGTTGTCAATAATGTGTTCCTCCTCATATGGTGTTTATATGTATGCTGTCAACTTTTATGTATGTTGTTGTTGTTGTTGTTGGTGTTGTTGTTGTTGTTGTTGTTGTTGGTGTTGTTGTTGGTGTTGTTGTTGTTGTTGTTGTTGGTGGTGTATGTTTATGTTGTTGTTGTATGTTTATGTTGTTGTTGTTGTTGTTGTTGTATGTTTATGTTGTTGCTGTTGTTGTTGTTGTTTAACCGGTCACTACTATTAGGGTGTCTAACGAAAGTCGAGTTCATTATTTTGTTGGCTATATTGTTGTGTATAATGTAAAGATTACATTGTGGTTTATTGTTCAAATTGTGTATTTGGAAGTGATAAAGTAAGCAAAACAATGCTATTTCATGTTAATTGTCTTGTATTCCTTCTCATATTCATTAAGGGGAGGTTTTTAGTGTGTTTCCTAGACTTCCATCAAGCTTGAAATTACACCCTCATGACCCCCTTTCAAGATAAATTTGTAAATTTTTCAGTAGAAAAATTTCCCGGCCGAAGGCCGGTTCCTCTTAAATTACAGGTTCGCTATCGCTCGCCAGGAAAAAATCGACACCTAAATGGGACGAAAGGTCCCAGTTACATAAATGGGGTGAAAGTTCTTAAAATCGCCAAACTAATGGGGCGAACGTCTTAACATCTCAAAAGCAATGGGGCTAAACATGAGGGAGAAAGGGGTAAAGAAAAAAATCCCTCCAGCGGAAATCTCCCCTTAAAGTCTTCAAGCAAAATGGCTCCGGTTTGACACCCTGCTTTGAAGTGACTATATTCCTACACTTGCTCTAGGACCACATATTATAAGAGTGTTTTGTTTTGTTTTGTTTTTGCGAGCCAAACACTCCAGCCTTTTACTTCATGTGTTCCTATAAAACCGAAGTAGCTATTCCCACTGCGTTTACAGTAGAGCCTTCAAGTATGATTGCCTTCTACTCAGGCGTCTGTCTGCATCGAAGGGGAGATTTTAAAATATTTATTTATTTATTTGTTTATTTATTTATTTGTAATTATTATTATTATTATTATTATTATTATTATTATTATTATTATTACCATTATTATTATTATTATTATTATTAGTATTAGTATTATTATTATTATTATTATTATTACCATTATTAGTATTAGTATTATTATTATTATTAACGTTATTATTATTATTATATTATTATTATTATTATTATTTCTGGTAATATTAACATTATTATTATTAGTATTAGTATTAGTATTAGTATTATTATTATTATTATTACCATTATTAGTATTAGTATTATTAGTATTATTATTATTATTATTAATATTATTATTATTATTATTATTATTATTATTACCATTATTATTATTATTATTAGTATTAGTATTAGTATTATTATTATTATTATTATTATTACCATTATTAGTATTAGTATTATTAGTATTAGTATTATTATTATTATTAGTATTATTATTATTATTATGTGTTTTTGTTTGTTCTTAGTTTCCTCCCCAGACCTCCATCAATATCATAAAGCTTGAAAAATAGCCCCTTCGATATAAATGTGTGCATTATTCGGTAGAATATTTCCCGGTCAAAGGTCGATTCCTCCTAAATTGCAGGTTCGATATCGCTCGCCAGGAAAATATCGAAACCTAAATGGCATGACAGGTCTTAAAATCGCCAAACTAATGGAACGAATGTCTTAACATATCAAAACTAAAGGGGCTAAACACGAGGGAGAAGGGGGCCAGAAAACAAAACTTTATTTTCAATCAAATAAAGTCATTTTTTTTAACTACCTCCAGACGACTTTACTCAGCTCAGGAAGGACTTTTAACAATCAAAAGGTTAAAGATTATCTCAATTGATCCTCTCTGAATTTATGACAAATGTCTCCTAAATTCTATAAATTCAATACGGGCGACGTTTTTTTCGTGTCATTCTAGCAATATTTAGACGATTATGTGCAGCTTAGGAAGGTTCTCTGGGAATCAACACACTCATATATATATATATATATATATATATATATATATATATATATATATATATATATATATATATATATATATATTGCACATAAAGAATAACAGCTTATGGTTGACAGCACTTCTATCTATAGTCTGTTTGTTTTCAGTTGACGGTAAATTGCCATGTTTCCATATTTTCTCCGTCATTTCCAAGAATTTATAACGAAATACAATGTCAATTATGAAAACGTAGCAATAATATGATGTAGAGAGAAACTAGTTTAATATTGTTTCCATTTAATAACACAACAAATCAGCAGGCAAATGGTGAACACAAACAGACTATATATAATAGCTGATCACCCAAGCATGTATAGCTCCCATCAAAGTATAAGTCTGCTGCAGTTTCTATCAGACAGATCTACTTCAGTCAATCATATAGCTAGAGTGTATTTGTTTTCAGCTCGCGGGAAATTTAATCCCTTGGCAGCTGAATTTTTTATATTTCTTTGGCAAAAATGAAACTACTATGTCTCAGCCTCATATTAATGCCATATTTTCACATTTAGCAGCACATTTCGCTACACAATTTTCGTAACAACTAAATATTTAAGATAGTTATATGGCAATTTATCGTCAGCAAAAAAAAAATAATAATATATATATATATAATATATACAGTAGGATATATATATATATATATATATATATATATATATATATATATATATATATATATATATATATATATATATATATATATATATATATATATATATATATATATATATATATATATATATATATATATATATTATTAAATCAGTTCGTGTGTCTGTTTGTATATAATAATAATTACATAAATAATTAAATAAACAAATAACTAAAGCCCTCTAGTGAGCCTGGTAGGAAACACACGCCACAACTCAGGTAAGGTGGATTTACACTAGCGACTTTCCTGCAACTTTTATCAGCAATCCTGATCCGCTTGTTTCTGAAATATACGTTTATATGAATGTTGTCACCTCTATTGATCTGCATTCAGTCTAGTTGTCGATACCAGTGCAAACTATAGTCAATTATTTGGCTAACTGATGGTAAATTGAACACCAGCAACTGATATCTCGAGACTGAATAAAAATATCTGAAACTACTTTGTCTCTGTTATATAAATATAAAGCATTTATTAATAATAACATATTTCGGTACACAATCTTCGTAAGAGCCGAGGAACCATGATGAGGACATGGACATTTACCCTCAGCTGAAAATTACCCGACTATAGTATTAAAATGTTGCCAATATAAAATTATCCGACTATAGTATTAAAATGTTGCCAATATAAAATTATCCGACTATAGTATTAAAATGTTGCCAATATAAAATTATCCGACTATAATATGAAAATGTTGCCAATATAAAATTATCCGACTATAGTATGAAAATGTTGCCAATATAAAATTATCCGACTATAGTATTAAAATGTTGCCAATATAAAATTGCCTGAAACAAACTTTTGTAAACACGGCACTTAAGATGGCCCCTTTCCCAACAAAACAAATATAAATTACACAGTCATCGTTACATTTCCTCTTATATCATAACAATACAAATAATATTATTGTAGCGTTGGATAGGCCGAGTGACAGCCGGGACTAGCACTGACGTAACACCCACCCTCCACTGCGGTTGGGAACACACTGAGAGTCTGAGTGAGTGAGCTCAGTGAGCTGCTGCCTGTTACCTGTATGCCTGTATCCAAACCTGAGGAGGTGACTTGGGTGCAACGGGCTGGGGGGTCATAGTGAGCTGTAGTTGTAAGTTGCAAACGCTCGTCTTGCAAATTAACTCATTATTCTGTTAGCTACCGTAACCTGAGTTAAATTATTTAAATATTTGTTTTACCCTATTTTTTGTTTTCGTTTTTTACCAACTGTTTGTAAGCATCTCTGAATATTTCGTGTGTATCCATCAACTTGCCAAGTAATAGTAGTAGTTTATGGTCAGACAAACAGACGGACAGACAAGCTGGAACTACACCAAAAAAACTGTTGGATGAAATGTGGAAATGGACTGATAATGAATAGTTAGTACTACAACTTTACAAATAGTACATACAAAATAAAACATATTAGTAGTAAGAATCGGTGCATGCATATAGCAATGAAGGTGCCATAATAATATTATGGAATTAGATAATGGGGATTGAGAAAATTATAAATTATCAAAGATTTTCACAATAGCATAGTCTGGGAGAATCAGTTATTAACAACTAAATTAGATTACAATGGTCGTTCTGCTAAATGTGGGCGTGTGTGGAAATCCTCAAGCTCTAGATTTTACACACGCACGAAGAAAGTGGGATTAAATGAGATTATGAAGAAATATGCTGACAATAAATATTATATCTATTTATAACTCCCGGTATTCAAAGGCATTCTCCCTACATGTAGAATAATCACTCACTTACACACGCACGCGCTCATTATCCAGCAATTACCATCACGCACACATTCACTCACATACACTCGCTCACTGTCACACACTATCACGTACTCACCATCACGCATTAACGCACGCCCTCTCTGTAGGAGTATAGTGTTTTTGTGTACAGTATATGTGGTTTAGTGGTGATGTTTTACTGTGTGTGTGTGTGTGTGTGGTCGTAAGTGTTGGTGTGTATGTGTGGTGGTGATGTGTTATTATGTATGTGTGGTACGTAATACTAATAATGATATAAATAATAATAATAATAATACAAATAATCTATCATAATAATAAACGGTGTATTGATAATTGCAGCCGTTTGCTGAAAGTGTAGAGAGGAACAGTTTGTAGCTTAACTCTAACTTATACTAACTTATAATGAGGACCAAAGTAAGAGATTGCATATGAGCTAATTGACCAGTTAAATAGTATGTACGTACTAGGTTTGCAGATGACTTTCGAGTTGATATAATAGTTACACATTTGACAAGGTTTAGTTGAATACTTACGAGATAATTTACTGGCTATGTTTACAGTTTATCTAGGATAGAGTTGATATATCTCGTATGACTATCTTTACTGTTTGTCTAGGATAGAGATCACATGTATGTATGTATGTATATACTCAGGCACATACCCCATTGCTGAGGGTGGCCGACTCGAGACAGAGCCCGAATATATCTTTTATGAATTGAATTTTGTTAGTTTTTCTAGTCGGTTGCTGTGCTATGTTCATTGTTCACTTTGGATTTTTTTTTTTTTTTTTTTTTTTTTTTTTTTTAAAAGAGACAATGAACGGAGGAAGGAAAAACACAGATAAAACAAAAAGGTCCATGTGCCTAAAGGCATCCTCCATTCATAAAATGTTTGTAACAACTGGATTTAAACATTTGTAGATTGTAAGTTTGTGGAAAGCAATTCGAGGGAAGTGAATTCCAAAGAGTAGTAGCTCTGGGGATAAATGAATTCTGATAAGCAGAAGTTCTGCATTGTGGAGGAGAAAGTGTAAATTCATGGGCGCTCTCAGCTGCCCTAGTTCTTCGGGGAAAGATGTGGAGAGGCGGCACAATTGAAGCAAGTTCCTCGGAACAATTGCTGTGAAAATATCTGTAGAATAATGCAAGGGATGCAACGTTTCTTCGTATGGATAATGTAGGCAGGTCCTGTGTGATTGCAGGGTTATTGATTAATCTAATAGCTTTATTTTGAATTTTGTCCAACTGCCTCAATGCAACCACTCCACTTCCACCCCACAGAGGTGAACAGTAATATGGTTACATAGTTTATTTAGGTAGTATTTTTGTAGGATAAGTCAAATCGATGAGGTATTGTCTTCAACATTTTCTGAGCTACTGTATTATAGAAAAGTGTTTACACGAGGGCATTTTCCGGCAGTTTTTAGGAGCAAGTTTTATTCATTCATTTATTAATCGATTAATTCAATATTTATTGTTTATTATATATATTTATTTGTTTATTATTCTTTGCCCGTATTATTTTGAGTCTTATTCGCGTTGGGACCGGAGACTAGACCGAAGGTAGATTGTGTTAAGTGTCTTACGTTTATATGAAACTTACATTTTGAAGTTGGTTGACTACAATTATTGCCCATGAAAGTTGAAGGTAAAAGAGTTCGTGGTGGTTTATGAGTGATGGTGGTGTGTTCCTGTGTATGTGTGGTGGTGGTGGTGGTGGTGGTGTACCTGTGGTGTTATTGAGTGTGTGTGGTGGTGGTAGTGGTGGTGGTGTACCTGTGGTGTTAGTGAGTGTGTGTGGTGGTGGTGGTGGTGGTGTGTTCCTGTGTATGTGTGGTGAGGGTGGTGGTGGTGGTGTACCTGTGGTGTTATTGAGTGTGTGTGGTGGTGGTGGTGGTGTGTTGCTGTGTATGTGTGGTGAGGGTGGTGGTGGTGGTGGTGGTGTGTTGCTGTGTATGTGTGGTGAGGGTGGTGGTGGTGGTGTACCTGTGGTGTTATTGAGTGCGTGTGGTGGTGGTGGTGGTGTGTTGCTGTGTATGTGTGGTGAGGGTGGTGGTGGTGGTGGTGTACCTGTGGTGTTATTGAGTGTGTGGTGGTGGTGTACCTGTGGTGTTATTGAGTGTGTGTGGTGGTGGTGGTGTACCTGTGGTGTTATTGAATGTGTGTGGTGGTGGTGGTGGTGTGTTGCTGTTTATGTGTGGTGTGTTAATGTTTGTGTAATGGTGGTGCTATTATGTATGTGTGGTGGTGTTTATGTGTACGTACCTGTGGTGTTATTGAATGTGTGTGGTGGTGATGATGGTCGGTACGTGTGGTGTTATTGAGTAGGTTATGTGTGGTGGTGGTGATGGTCGGTACGTGTGGTGTTATTGAGTAGGTTATGTGTGGTGGTGTACATTGTCTAGTGGTAGTGGTGTATGTGTACGTGTGGTGCTGTGTTTTTTTTTTTTTTTTTTCTATGTGAATGAAGAAGACAAAAGTCAAAGCTGCCAGTAACAAGTGTCTCCCCCAAAGTTGAAAGAGTGACAGAGCAAAATTGAAGGTACTGAACGTTAGAGTAAAAATGGCTGGACACACAGAGCTTGCAGCCGTTTGTCATAGGATTAGGGAAAGAGAGATTGAGGGAGTTAGTTCCAAAGCTTGCTTGTTGAGTCGAAAAAAAAGACTAGGAAAATCGACTCAATCTTTAGTTAGAGAGTTGGACAGCATAGGAGTGGGACGGTGTTGAAAGGCGGGTGCCTCCCACTCTCCTTAACCCTTTCGCTGCGGGTGACGTTCTGGAATGTTTTGGCAAGTTACAGCAATTTCCAGGCATTAAAAGCCTGTAAAAAACGTAAGAATCGAGTGTCAGTGGGTGGGAGCGTGAGGGGCCCACCTCCGACCCTCAGAGCACCGAGCGGCTCACTGAGCTAGGCTGTGTCTCGGGCGAGTCTCTCTCTGTCTCTCTCACCAGTGTAGCCAAGTGAGCGAGTGATACATAATAGCGGGGTTCCCGCGTTTCACTGAGATCACTGCGGGTGAACCAGACCACGTACACGGTCCGTTCTGGTGTCATTTTGAAGCTATTTTCGCCTAGTTTTCGGCAGAATACACTTCATTTAATGCAGATACTTGATTTATCATTCAGGAGTGCCTGAATATGCCCTAAATAGCCCAAACATAGCCGCAGCCAAAGGGTTAAGGGAGGATATATAGATTGAGAACGCTCTGATGAACACATATTATTGTAATGGCGGTAGAAGAGTGAGAGAGATGCAACATTGCGGCATGTAGAGAGAGATTGTAGGGAATTAGTAAGAAGAGATGAGTTGATGAGACGAAATGCTTTTGAGAAGTGCGGTGTGGGTTGAACCTCCCCACACATACGAACAATACACGATACATGGGTGCACTGTGCCCCTATACAGATGAAGAAGCTGTACGAGGGTGAAGACGGACTTCTGGGAAGTTGTTTTAGCAAGAGCAGAAAATATGATCTTTGCAAGAAAGGCCACAAGAAAAAGAAACACCAATAATAATGAGAAAAGAGGAAGAGTTGATTTGTGTATTGTTGAAGTATCTGGGATAGACGTGTGGAAGTTCTTGATCGGTAGATAAATGGAGAAATTGTGTTTTGGAAGCATTGAAAGTAACACGATATTATCTACCCCAATCGGAAATAATTAATATATCAGATGATAGGCGTGCTATGGCCTCATCACTTGAGTGTTTGGGTGATTGCATTCTAAGTCGTTGTGGAAGACTGTTCCTTTTCAACTGACGGTAAATTGCACAGTTCCCATCAAGATTTCTCGGTTGTTTTGAAGATTTTGAAGTGAAATATGATGCTAATTATATAAGCTTGGTCTTTATATGATGCAGAAACATAGTACTTCCATATTTTTCCATTAAGAATCGAGAAATTAGCTGCTAAGGGATTCAATTTATCGTCAGCTGAAAAGAAGCAAGATATAGTTGAATATTGTAAGCATGTAAGGTAGAGTCATCAGCATATGGGTGGATAGGACTGGAGTTACAGTTGAAAAGATCACTAATGAATATTAGAAAGAGAACTGGAGACAGGACAGAACCCTGAGGAACACTGGAGATGATAGGTTA
>CM064573.1:68442923-68527923 GCA_032716605.1 Paralithodes platypus
TACGGTTAAAACTAATTATATGAGGTTAAAACTAATAATATGCGGTTAAAACTAATGATATGCGGTTAAAACTAATGATATGCGGTTAAAACTAATGATATGCGGTTAAAACTAATGATATGCGGTTAAAACTAATGATATGTGGTTAAAACTAATTATATGCGGTTAAAACTAATGATATGCGGTTAAAACTAATGATATGCGGTTAAAACTAATGATATGCGGTTAAAACTAATTATATGCGGTTAAAACTAAATAAGTGGTATAAGATGGGTACGACCCAGGTACCGGTACTGCACAAGCTGGGGAAGGGAGAAATTGGGGGAATCGCTGAGGAGGTCGGCTATAGTCTAATCGCTGTAAGTAGGCCAGAAATCATGACCTCTAACCTCTGTAACTCAAAAACGACTAGAGTAATCAAGTTAATATTTCTACCATTTGGGAAGAGTCAGTCAAGGAATAGATGTGAAAATTTACAGCCAATTTGCTCTAGTCCTTTTTGAGTTACAGAGGATAGAGGTCATGATTTCTCGCCTACTTACAACGAATAGACTATAGTAGAGGTGTTATTTTGTTTAGTTGTCGTTTATATCATGCTGGCGAATATTGGGCATTAATCTAGCGGAATTGTGTTGTATATATTTGGTAACCCTGCCTGCCTCCGGTCAACTGCAGACAAATATTGACGCGGGCGACAGAGTTCACAGCGGGTTATTATGGACGTGTTTGTTTATAATGTTGTGTTGGTTGAAGACCCTATAGTAACAGGGATGGGCCAACCTCAGTATTATTGGTGCCTTCTTCTTCTTCTTCTTCGTCTTCGTCTATTGAGCTCGTCCCGGAATCTTTACGACTCTGAATCTTACGATTCTATACAGGACTGTCCATATGTACCGGCACTAGCTCAGAGAAGAGTGTTGGGAGGGGAGAAGGGGTGTTGGAGAGAGAGGAAGCTGTTGGAGTGGCTTTGTTATCGCTACTGTCATTTTTCCGTAGAAAAATGTTCCGGCCAAACGCCGGTTCCTCTTAAATTGCAGACTTGCTATCGGTCACCAGGAAAAAATCGACGCTTAAATCGCACGATAGGTCCTAAAATTGACAACAAAGAGTTGTTACAACCCGACGCTTCAACAACTATTTTGTGGCCGGTGTGGTAGATGGTAGCAGGTTGTTGTTGTTGTTGTTGTTTCTTATTCTTATTTTTTTCTTATTATTTTCTTCTTTTCTGTTTCTTTTTCTGTTTGTTTCTTATTTTTCTTGTTCTTTTTCTTTTTCTTTTTCTATTTCGTTTTCTATTTCTTTTTTCTTTTTCTTTTTTTGTTCTTCTTCTTCTTTTCTTCTTCTTGCTCATGTACCAGCAACTCCAAGCAACAACTATTTTCTAACCGGTGTGCCTATTAATCAATGTGTTCAGGATTCTACCTCAAGTGGGTTAGTGAGATTTTTTCTGAAATATACTTTTACAGAAATATTGTCACCTATGATGATAATAATAATAATCTACCGTCAGTCTTGGTGCTGGTATGAGTACAAACAAAATAAAAGTTTCAAATGTCGCCATAAAAATAAAAAGCGCAAATCAAAAGTAGCCATCAAATCTCTAGTGTAAATGAATAGCCTGTACTGAAGCCCCTCCCCCCTCTACCCCCCTGTGTTAAGCCGATCACCAACCCTGATGCCGTAAAGTTTAAGCCGTCAATATGTTTTCGAAAAGTATATTTTTATTTGGTATATACGAATTGGTGGGACCTCTTATAATAAATCCATTTAGTATGTGTGTGTGTGTGTATAATAATAATAATAATAATAATAATAATAATAATAATAATAATAGAACAAATATAAACACAATATAAAGGATGTCGCGGGTACAGAAGGGATTAACATTGATTAGCTACAAGATAAGAGGAACAAAGATCTTATAGAGTATTACTGATAAGGACAATGGTTAAGGGGGGGATGGGTGTATTGTTAAGGGGGGGATGGGTGTATTTATTTGCTCATTTGTTGTATATTTTTATTTTATTTTGTATTTTCCTCCCTAGACCTCCATCAAGCTTTACCCCCCACCCCCCAAAAACAAAATTGTTAGAACAATTTCCCGGTCGAAGGCCGATCCCTCATTACAGGCTCACTATCGCTCGCCAGGTAATAATTGACACCTAAATTACACGAAGTCTTAATATTGACAAAGAAATGGAGCGAAACGTCTTAAAATTGCCAAAGTCATGGGCCGAACTTCTTAAAATCTTAAAACTAATGAGAAAGAAGGGGGACCAGAAAAACTCCCCACCTGAGCCATGTCCCCTTAAGATATGAAAACTACCGCATGTAACCTTAGCAGAAGAGCCAAGGCACGCTGATGCCATGCCTCCACATTCGTGCATAATCACGATTCTATTTCGATGATTGTTTTACTTAAATTGATTGCATTGGGTTTGATTAGGTTAGGTTAGTTAATACAATACAATGTAATTCAATAAAAAAGACCTCGAAATAGAATCGTGATTAGGCGCCAATGTCAAGGCATAGCGGCTGCGGCCATGGCCTCCCGAAGGCACTATGCAGTTAACCCATTCAGTACCGGTGCCGACATTTTCATTTTATTCTGGCTACTATAAACGATTGTATTTAGTTTTAAAAAGGCCTCCAGCAATTAACAGGCTTCGAACTATCTCCCCTAACCCATTTTTACTACCACAGATCCTTCTTAGGCTGCACAAAATCGTCTACATAGAGCTATAGCAAAACTAAAATGACGTCGGTGGTACTGAAGGGGTTAGTCAAACTTCAAAACCTTCATATTTGGCCTTTTCAATCAGATGACTCCATTTGCTTTCGATATAATTATCTCGGGATGTTTTATTCGATTTGGGAAGAACAGTCTTGAGCATTAGTAGCGACTTTCAACTCCATGTACAGTCGCGCTAAGAAGTGATGTGTCGGCACCAAGTATATTTTGATCAATAATTGGTATCAGCAATATCTAAGCTTCATTTCTTCATATCGAGTGAAATATACAAACATGGTCCTATACGTACCCACCCTATCAACATCTGACAGACATTAATACAGCACAGAGCGAACCAAACGTCATGACAGCTGAGATATGACTTATTAGCGCGACTGTACATGTATTAACCTCTTGAGGAGTGGTGATGGGCTGGTCTATCAGAGTGAGACCTTAGCGATCTCTGCATACCCACAGCCCACTCTGACTGTCCCTTTTACTTCTATATTTTCTGGATCTCAAGTGACGGCGTCTTTTCCGTGGATTGACCTCCCTACTACCAACCTAGAGGTTGGCAGATTGACAGCCAAAGCGTCACATTTTTCCTTTGTCCCTCAACTTTCGCTTCATAATTGCTGAGGGGCACAGGGTCTTGGGTGGGGCTTTGGTTTCCCGGTCGTTTCCGCACCTTCCTCAGCTCCCCGCCTTGGAGTGGCTTCGGTCACCTGGGCGTTATTAGTGGTAAGCAGGGAGGGTTTTGTGGAGGCGCTCGGTTATGACCTTGGCCTTGCTCGGGATCGTGGGGCTGCTCGGCCAGACAGCCTGGGGAACAGCAACAACAACAACAACAACTTACCTATTTGAATCAGTATTGAACACAAATTAAACAATACAATGCTTTAACATCCTCCAAATGCTTCAGAATTTGGCCTTAACCCCTTCAGCACGATGACGCCGTTATTGCCTTATTTTCTGGTTAAAATCATACGATTTTATGCAGTTTAAGAAGGACCTACATTACGTTATTCAGAGGGTTTATTGAGATCGTATATACCCTCGAGTCCTAAAGGTAGATTTAAAACTAAAGGAAATCATCCAATGGACCACTTGCGAGTTTCAGGCTATAAGGAAGTTCGGCCTGTAAACATCGATATTAAACACAAATACAGTAATTATGTAGGTTTCTGATGGATAAATAGTATGTTGAATTTGGTTTTATTTATTAATAACTGTACTAAACCGTATTATAGCTGGTTACTCTGCTAAATATCGATGTCTACAGCTCCAACTTCCTTATAGAATGAAACTCGCAAGTCATCAATTGCAACCAGAATAAGATGAAAAGTACAGTCACTTGAATCGGTATCTAACCCAAGCAAGACAATCCAATGTTCTGTTATATTATCCTAGAGGCATCACTCACAACTCGGCTTTAAGGGGACATGGCCCGGTTTTCTGGACCATGCATTTCTCCCTCATGTTTAGCCCCTTTAGTTTTCAGATGTTAAGATGTTTGCCCCATTAGTTAGTCGATTTTAAGACCTTTCGCCCCATTTCTCCGTCAATATTTAGACCTTTCTTGCTATTTAGGTTTCATTTTTTTCCCTGGCGAACGATAGTGAGACTGTAATGTTGCAAGAATCGGCCTTCGGCCGGGACATTTCTCTACCGAAAAATTTACAAATTAATCTAGAAGGGGGATCTAATGTTTTTTGTTTTTTTAAATTTGATGGAGGTCTAGGGAGAAAACTAGAAAAATAATGAATACATGCAAAAATCGGCCAAAATGTTAACCATCCCCCCTTAATCCATTGGCTGCGGCTATGTTTGGGCTATTTAGGGCATATTCAGGCACTCCTGAATGATAAATCAAGCATCTGCATTAAATTAACTGTATTCTGCCGAAAACTAGGCGAAAATAGCTTCAAAATGAGACCAGAACGGGCCCCGTATGTGGTCTGGTTCACCCGCAGCGGTGCCAGTAAAACGCGGGAAACCTGCTATTTGGTAGCACTCGCTCGCTTGGCTACACTGTTGAGAGAGACCCGCACGAGACACAGCCTACCTCAGTGAGCCGCTCGGTGCTCTGAGGAACGGAGGTGGGCCCCTCACGCTCCCGCCCACTGACACTCGATTTTTACGTTTTTTACAGGCTTTTAAAGCCTGGAAATTGCTGTAACTTGCCAAAACATTCCAGAACGTCACCCGCAGCCAAAGGGTTAAAGATTCCAATATTCAAATGGGTGTGCAGGTATTATGATGCGTGGGTGTACGTTATCGTGCTGAAGGGGTTAAAGCTCCAAGACTAGGATGGGTGTAACCTTTGTATTGCTCACCACTGTACCTCTAAAAATGATGACAGGGTTGGTTGATAATGTTTAACACTATCTGATCCGACGTCTTGGGGGTTTATTAGGATATTTTGTTTAGTTATTATATGGGATTTTGCGTGCTCTTGCCATTTTCGAGTAGTGTATTTTAGTTTGTCCCCTATGCTAACAAAATCGCTTTCCCAGACTTCCTTCAAACTTAAAAAAATGCCAACCCAGACACTCTTCAAGCTAAGTTGTACATTTGTCGGTAGAAAAATGCCCACAGACCAAATAGGGTTAAAGGGGGGTGGTTCGTTTTACGGGACCCCCTTCTCCCTCGAGTGTAGCCCCATTGTTTGTTTTTTTAGATTTTACGACGTTCAGCCCATTAGTTTGACGATTTTAACACCTGTCGCCCCATTTCTTTGTCAATTTTAAGACCTTTAATGCCATTTACTCTATGTGTCAATTTCTTTCCTGGCGAGGGATAGCGAGCCTGTAATTTTAAGAGGGACCGGCCTTCGGCGGGAAATTTGTCTACCGAAAAATTTACAACTTTATCTTGAAGGGGAATTTAGGAGGCGTTATAATTATGCTTGATGGAAGTCTAGCGGATAAACTAAAAAATAATGAATGAATGAATGAATCTATAGACCAAAAAATATCCACTACCCCCTTAATTTGATGACGTCGCTTTTAATTGCTTGTCGCAAAAGCTAAACGTGTTGTTCATTTTTTGGTTGGATGTGTGGCAGGCAGAAGGGTTAGTTGATGTAGTATTTGCCCTTTTGTTCTGTAGAGGCTGTTCCAAAGGTGAATGAACCATTCTATTAGTAGGCAATGTAAAATATTATAGGTGACTGAATTCCTTTAAAGATTGAATTCAGAAATTAATTGATATTTTAATTAATTATTCTTACTATTATTATACGTTATTACTATATTGTTATTCTAAATTTGTTGATAGCATTAGTATATATAAATTATTATTATTATTTTATTATTATTATTATTATTATTATTATTGTTACCGGTAGTAGTAGTAGTAGTATAGTAGAGTAGTAGGCCTAGTAGTAGTAGTAGTTTATGTTGTGTATACGTGTGTGTCTCAGTGTGTGTGTTCCTTGTGTTGAGTCGTAGCTATTATAACCGTTCACAGAGGTAGTAGTAATAGTAGTAGTTGTGTATACGTGTGTGTCTCAGTGTGTGTGTTCCTTGTGTTGAGTCGTAGCTATTATAACCGTTCACAGAGGTAGTAGTAATAGTAGTAGTATATAGTGTGTATACGTGTGTCTCAGTGTGAGTGTTCCTGGTTTGAGCTGTAGCTATTATAACCGTTCACAGTAGTAGTAGTAGTAGTAGTAGTAGTAGTAGTAGTAGTAGTAGTATATAGTGTGTATACGTGTGTCTCGGTGTGTTCCTTGTGTTGAGCCGTAGCTATTATAACCGTTCACAGAAGTAGGCTAGAACTTTCATGTCATGGAACCATTTCAGAGGTTACATTAAGTTCCTTTTGATAGGCCGAATAATGTTTTTCCAGGCTAAAGGTGCACGCGTTGAAATGGTACCTATGTTAAAGACCAACCTTGATATTAAAGCTTGTTTGATGTCTGGTTATTCTGTAGCCAAACATTTACATAGCATTTAAAACTTTGTACATTGTTGTTATTTACATTGTTGCCTTGACTTAGTATTTTATTCCATAGTCTACAGTATCTTGGAATAAACTGTCTCTGATATGTTGAAGTGTGACAGCGCGGCTCCTCCAACGCATCAGGAGTTTCCACTGTTTTTTTGGTTCGCTACCACTGTCGTTGTGTTTGCCTTTAGAGACTGTAAGTGTGGGGCGTTCTGACACTGGATCTTAAACAGGGTTGTAAGGCCAGCAATATTCCTCCTATGCTGTAGGTTGTCGAGTTTTTCTTCAGGTGGAGTAGGAAATTGGTTTTCTATTATTCTTTGCGCTCTCTTCTGTACCTTGTCCAAGAGTTTCAAATGTTTATTTGCCGCACCTCCCCACGTGAGAAATGAATACTCCTTGCAGATCTGATTTGGGCTTTGTACAAAATTTCCTTTCCTTTTTTGTCTAACAGGCTTGATATTTTCCTGAGACAAGTTAATTTTGCTGAAGCTTTTCTAGAAATATTTTCTATGTGTGTTTTGAAATTTACATTTTTATCATAGACGACCCCGAATATGTCAACCTCATTTTTTGAATTAATTATGCTTCCATTGAAGTTTAATTGCAATTGTACTAGAGATAATTATAAGTTGGGTCTTATGAGGAGCAAATCTAACCTGCCACACACACACTCTCTCTCTCTCTCTCTCTCTCTCTCTCTCTCTCTCTCTCTCTCTCTCTCTCTCTCTCTCTCTCTCTCTCTCTCCTTCCTTTCGCCTTAATACGAATACAACACACGTCCATGGCTGGAAGTTAGAGTTGAAAAAGTTTAGAGTTGGTTAAAGAAAGCACAAATATTATATATGTTTTACCGGGACAAATTTCACTCAACAGCTATAAATAGTTTTACGGTAAAACAATTGAGATGCGAGTAGATACAGTATTTTTGTCCAGGTGGTGGTGAACTGAATCCCTTAGCAGCGAATGTCCTTAACTTAATGGGAAAGTATGAAACTAATATATATCTGTCTTATTACTGTCTAGTTTTCATAATTACCATCACATTTCCCTAAAAGAATCTTCGTATTAATCGAGTAATGAAGATAGGTACATGGCAATTTACCCTCAACTGAAACAAAATAAAGTATAGTATTTTGTAAACTTTGCAAAGAGTGTGCTGCTCTATGCCTGAACATCTCCCTGGAATGAACCGCAAGATCTATGAAACACTAACTACGCCTCCTAACGTGGACTAACCAACCCCCTGGATACGGGCTCGCGGGGTGATAAAGGAGAGATAGAAAGAGACAGTGTGGGGGGAGGAAGGGGGAGAGGGGGTATTGATTCTACCATGGAGGGGAAGATAACGGGGATGGTGTAGTGGGGTGAGATCAGCTGACACAAGAGAGAGAGAGAGAGAGAGAGAGAGAGAGAGGAGAGAGAGAGAGAGAGAGAGAGAAGGGGGGGGGGGGTTATTGGGTGGAGTTACTCAGTTACTCCACCCAATTACAGCATTCCTACACTGAAGTAATCACAATGTTTACCTATTGAGCATTAGGGAAGCATTGGGATTACTTCAGTGGAGGAATGAGATAAATTTTAATTATTTTTCCATGCGAGGTTATGTAGACTATGTCTAATCAACTTAAATGAAAGAGAAAGGATATATGACTCGAACGTTTGCTAAAATAGTAATTGAAACCCGTTTGTTTGCGTAAAACTGTAAACAAACTTTCTAAATGTGCCCCATAACAATGTTTATATAATTATATATATATATATACCGGTATATATATATATATATATATATATAATAATATATATATATATATATATATATATATATATATATATATATATATATATATATATATATATATATATATATATATATATATATATATATTGAGAGAGAGAGAGAACGATTTAGTTCTATTATGTATTGTTTATTTGTATTTACCAACCACAAGCGTAGTACCTTCTGTTCAACCAAACTTTTTCCAAAGTGACTGCCACTTTTGTTATATAGTCTTTTGTACGGTACTTTATTGATTTAGTATTTATATTTATATAACTGTATTTAATGGTATGGTTCATACGTGTGGCTCTGCGTAAATACGTAGAGGAATTGCACGACTATACAAAATATATAAAGGTTAATGTGATAAGTGGCATCTTCCGTGGCAGTGAATGTGAGTCTGTGGCGGAGCAACACCCAAGGAGTTGCCTTACCCATGTTAAATATATTGTTATATTTATAGTAATTTTCTTATGAATATACATTTAGTTGACGAATAAAGATAAATGGAATGCTTAAATGCATGAGTAAAAGAGCTATCGTAGAAGTAGAGGATGTTTTGTTACTAGTGTTGCGAACTAGTGTGCTCGGCGGAGTTTACAACCGGTGTGCTAAGTCTGTCTGCTAGTGACGTCAGTGTGGGATCGACTGTGGAGGAGGGAGGTTGTGTGTCTCGCCTCTGTGCCGGTATTCACTTAAGCATCATGTTAGACGGCATATGAAGCCACCAGTGTATCATTTCCTATTCGTGTGGAGTTGATGTAGTGTGGTGATGAAGTGTATGTGACCAGTGTTTGTGTAATAGTGCCAGAAAATGCGAGAAAGAAAAGTAAATTTGGTGTTGACATGGATGTTGGTGGAAACACTCGGCGTTTGTTTGGGTCCAGGAGTCGCAGCTGACAAAGGTAACAACACCAGGATTTATTTGTATAGATATATGGTTAATTTACGTACTTTATGGGTTCGTCGCGGGTTTAATTATTTCTCAGATGAAGAAAGTTAAGTTTAAGGTTATGCTCGACTGAATGACTGATCGTACTTTCCCATTTTTTTTTTTTTTTTTTTTTGCGTCATGCCTCGAGGAAGAAGACGGTGAAGGTTATGTGGAGCATAGGCTAGTATTAATTGTGTTGAATTATGGGTAATTATTTCTACAAGACTTGGACGGCGTATTACTTATTAGGCCTACTCCCTATTTTCTTCCAAAAGTTGCAGAATTGACATCGATAATAGGCCTATAGCCTACTTGTAAATGTTTGTTCTATAATACACACGTAAACACTTTGTTTATTCTTCGTGTTATTATATATATATATATATATATATATATATATATATATATATATATATATATATATATATATTACGGTATAGTACGGTATAGCCTAGGCCTATCTTTATTTTATGTTGATCCTGTTTTACTCTACCGGGCTGCCGGTACTTTATTCACCAGTTTAGTCCAGTAGTTAGTTAAGATTACAGGACGTTTCGACGATAGGCTACCGTCGAACCTCCGTCAAAAATTTCTATTATTTTTATTAAATTTGTATAGCCTAGTGTTTTTTTTAATATTTGTTGACTAGCCTAGGCCTATATAATATTTTTATGTTTAATAGGCCTAGGCCTATATTATTATGTTCTCTATATATTAGCTAATAGTATTTATATATTTACAGATAGGCCTATATTGAAAAGGGGTTACAATCAGGCTTTTCCTTTTCATTTCGTAGACAGGCCTATACTGTATGTTTTCATATAAATTGCTAAATGTCTATGTTTACAGTTTGTAGTTAGTTTTTTTTTTTTAATTAGGCTAATTTAAGTTCTAAAACATGAGGGTATGACTACGAAATGCGTAAATGTATCGGCTTGGATAAGTTATTAAACGGACAGGTCTTTCACACTTGCAGCAGTTGTTGTCCATTGGCGTTATGATAATAACTTGAAACAATATCCAGCTTATATAGGCCTATACACATACAGTGACACACCGTCACACACGCGTCATACGGACAATTTCGAAACAGTTAGTCTTCAAATTGAAAAAAATAATTTGTTCTAATCACACACATTACATGCACTCACACACAAGCAACACACACACACACATACACACAATTTTCGGTCTTCAAATTGATATTCAATTGTTCTAATCCAACACACACACACACACACACATAGCCTCCTGTATACGCATAATTTTGAAACAGTTAAGCCTTCCAATTAAGAAATTGTATTGTTCTAATCAAACACACACACAACACGCAATTTCAAATGAACGCTTCAATGGTCCTAATTTTATAGAAATGATGGAATATATGAACCACAGCTAATAAATCAAATAAACAATGCAAAATCAAATGTATGTCCCCAACTAACGCGTTGTGACATTAAAGTTGAATTGTTTATCATTCGACGGTTCGACGGTTCTGACAGAGACATTTCGACGATCGTGAGCTTAGACGTTTCGACGGCATCGTCGAACTGGCGCACCGTCGAATCGTCCTGTTACCAATGAGAGTCACACTTCCAGCAAGAAGGAAAGACGTTAGAGGATAGACAGAGACGGAAGAGTTTGCCTGGGCAGGGAGTCACCACGGAAACACAGTTTTTAAGTAAAATAAGAGGAACACTGTCTGGTCCGCACGGTACCGTACGCCTTCTTAGTAATTAGTATTAAGCCCAGAGAGGGAGCAAAGTACATCCTTGGAAGAGATTATGATGTTAGGCATAGTGTAAGTAGGAGAGAAGGGGGTGGAGAGGGAGGAATAGCACCGGAATCATCCAAAGTGGAGGTTTAGCGAAAGTTTTAGCGAAGAGTTCAGCCCCCAGGGGGTAAGGGGGCTTCATCTAATCGTGGAGGAAAAAAAGAATATGCCTCACGCATCCTACTGCGTGTCGTACAAGGCGACTAATAGGGGGGATGGCGATAGACTTGTGGACCAACAGCCATTACTAGGCAATAAAGTCTTTATCTTAGCACTGTCTTGGTATGGCGCTGTCGAGGCTGGTGGGATGCGGATAGGTGCCACAGGGGACCGAGTCTTACCTGGGTGCTGTTTGGCACCACACCTGTGTCGGCAACAGTGTTTGCATGTTGGGGCAGGACTTTATTGTTCTATATTCCAATTGCCTAATATACAGTAGTCTTGTTATGGTGCTGTCTTTTTGTAACTGTTAAGGCTGGTGTGGTTGCAGATACTGCAGGTGCAAGTGCTGCAGGGGGACTCTATTGAGTCTTGCTGAAGCACGGTTAGCACTATACCAACATCAGCCACAGTGACTTGCTGGGGCGGGACTTTATTGTACTACAGTACACTCCAACTACTGAAAGGCAACCCCGTCTGAGCCGTTGCAATGCATGTAATGGAAAAATGACGTTAAACCATTGTATGTATGTACCTATGTATAGTACATTTATTATTGATTGTTTAAGCTAGTGTAGTATGTACGGTGTTTGTAGTATAATGTATTGATAGGAGGAGAAGGTATTTTGGAGGGCAGGCTGGGGCTGCCCTTAATATTGATGAGGCACTGAAAGGATCAGCAAGGGAGGCCAGGTGGTGAAACCGGAGTTCCAGCAGTCCTTATCAATCACCTAGCACTCCCCGGGAGTAGCACCCTATCCGGCTGGTGCCTTCAGCCTCCTACTAGCGGTTCTGGAGGTGGGATTCTAGGTCCCAACCTCCAGGGGCTATCTACGCCACAAAGTGACAGGCGGCAGAGTAGCCACATCAACACGCCGGTAGTAGGCCCTAATGTTTTAGTGAGAGGAATGGTAATGTGTGTGTGATTGGGTTGCAAGAAAGTCGTAAGGCATAGATAGTACCATCATATAAAACCAATATATTTACTTTTAAGACCCGATTTACTTTAGTTTCCGTAGTTCGTTACTGTGGGACTCTTTTTGCTCACACCTCGATTCCCTGCCATTCCTCATCACATCCCTGCTCAAACTCTACACCCTTGGGCCAACATAGCCGGTGTTGAAAAGTGGTTCTAAATTGCTTCCCTGTGGGCTTCATTCAGACGCCCTAATTTCCATGATGCTGTCGTTAAGGGGAGGTTTTTAGTGTGTTCCCTAGACCTCCATCAAGCTTAAAATTTCACACCCTAGATCCCCTTTCAAGATAGATTTGTACATTTTTCGGTAGAAACAAATTCCAGGCCGAAGGCCGGTTCCTCTTAGATTGCAGGCTCGCTATCGCTCGTCAGGAAAAAATCGACACCCAAATTACACAAACGGTCTTAAAATTGACACATTGGGCGGAAGTTTTAAAAATCGTCAAACTAGGCCTAATGGGGCGAACGTCTTAAAAAAAAGCAGTGGGGCTAAACATGAGGGAGGAAGGGGTCCAGAAAAAAAAATCCCTCAAGCGGAAATCTCCCCTTAGTGTTGCTCTCACTGGTATTGGGGCGTCACCGACAATATTTTACTTGTATTCAGGGTCCACCGGATCTAGGGAATACCTCCTTAACCCCTTCTTACCTTTGATTATGGCAAAAAATATACGATTTTATGTAGCTTAAGAAGGAACTGTGTTATTAACAGGGTTTATTTATTTTATTGATATCATATTTACCCACTTAAGTCGTAGAGGTAGATAGAGTGTAATCTAAAGAAAATCGTCTAATGGTAACCAAAATATGCTGAAAGTTACGTAATGGTGGTGAAGGGGTTAACCTTGTTTGTACAGGTACCGTACCAGGAATATATGGGATTGTTGGAATAGGGAGAATCGTGGGTGGTGGACGACTGGACGTGTTATCTACCATGACACATATGTTCATATTACTCTAGCTATCATTAAACGATTAACGGTCATTAAATTAATAAAGGGTCTCTGTGAATTAAAGTTATAAATGAAGTAGATTTGCGTTAAGAACTTTGCCTTAGATCCTTCTTAAGCTGTACCGTTATACAATCGTCAAATAGTCGCCCTAATACCCGGTAAATTTATATACTACGTCATGGCTCCATGGCCTACTGAAAGGGTTGAGCATCAGAGCATATCACACACGTACACGCTTGTACTATTATACGCTCACATAAAAAATAATTAATTCCATAAACCGGTACCGTTCCCTCTTACGGCCCTCCCAACACACGCATATACGGTAGGCTACGTAGCTTCAGGGGAGATGGGTCGTTTTTCTGGTCCCCCTTCTTCCTCAATTAGTTTTCAGATTTTAAGATATTTGCCCCATTTCTTTGTCAATATTAAGACCTTTCGTGCTTTTTATGTGTATTTTTTTCCTGGCGAACGATAGTGAGCCTGTAATTTTGGAAGAACCGGCCTTCGGCCACGACGTTTTTCTACCGCAAAATGTACAAATTAATCTAGAAGGGTGATCTAATGGATGTTTTTTAAGTTTGATGGACGTCTAGGGAGGAAATTAAAAACAAACAATAAACAAAATATATGAAGGAGCAAATAAATACGACCCATCCCCCCTTAAGGTACCGTACCGTACTTATTCATAGGCACGCACATTAACGAACTAACTTTGGTGGGAAAGACAATACTCAGCACAGACCCATTGTATTGTTTTGACATAGCCTATACAGATGTCACATAACTTCTATAGGCTAGTCTTATCGCTGTAAGTAGGCGAGAAATCGTGACTTCTATCCTCTGTAACTCAAAAAGGGCTAGAGCAAATTGGCTGTATCTTTTATCATCTATTCCTTGAGTGACTCTTCCCAAATGGTAGAACTATTAGCTCGATTACTCTAGTAGTTTTTGAGCTACAGAGGTTAGAGGACATGATTTTTCGCCTACTTACAGCGAATAGACTATAGTACGAATAACTTTAATTACGTTTAAGCAAATTACAAAAAAATGTAGATATCAATAGATAGACCATTATGAAGACATTGATTCTAAACCTCTGAAAAACTGTATGGACGTTACGAGTACGGTAATTACCATATACCGGTAGCCTATATACCTGTAGCTATTTTAGGTACCGGGGGTGGGATGGGGGTCAACAGACCAGACCAGGCTGTTAAACCATGTTATCTCACCTGGCGGCATATGTTTGATTCGCAGGCACATACCGTACCTTAAAGACAATTTCACATCTGTTTACCGGTTGTTCTATATTGCACTGTCACTCATAACAATTCATGGACCCCACCTTGTTGTAATTATGGAAGTACCGTATAGCTCTGGACACGAATTTATGAATATGATTTTCTATAGGTCTACCGTACATCTACACAATTATATATAGGCCTACTATCTATTGAAATGCGCGTTCCTTCGACAAATCAACCCAGCTATTTATACTTGCATATTGAAAAACATAAGCGGGTCCACGAATTTGTATGAGTGACTGTACATAGCGGTACCGGTATCCGTGTAATGCGCACTATACCAGCACTTACCATACTACCACATATTTATTCACAGTATTTCACAGTATGGTACCGGTACTCATGGTAGTCCAAGAGTAGGCCTATACCGGTACAGTCTGAGGTAGCCTACGTATTATGTGAAAATGTCTTGTGCAGACAATTGGTACCGGTACGGTACTGCCTTGGACAACCATCTCAAGTCGGTGCCTGATCAGCCATGCTTCGCGGGGGTGAGAGCTGCCCCCTCGAATAGCCTGCTGCATCAAGCACTGGCAGCAAACATACTCGGGGGAGCAACTCTCGCCGAGGCCAATGAGGTGGCCGAAACAACTCCAGGTAAACGTTACCGTACCGGTAATTCTGATATGGTGAGTACCGGTACCTGTACAGGTAGACCTGTTCATTATTATTACCGTAATAATAATAAGATCCTGGTAATCATAGCCTAATAAGGAACTAGAAGAAAATATTATCGGTACCTTACTGTACCGGTATTTATGATTTAATACCCGTAATAATTTATGATTGGGAGGTTGGGAAGGCAATACCGGTACGGTAATAGGAAAGTAAAGCTTCAAGAGAGCCCTCGATGTCGAACTTCAAAAAGTGCCAGACGAGCCCATCTTCGCAGGGGAGCCCCTTCGAATAGTCTGCTGTACCAAATCACCACCCAGAACGAGGGGCGGCGCGCTCCTCAGTGCCACAGCAGTGGCGAACTCAACTAAGGTAGGTAGTATCGATGGTTATATGTACATTATGTAAGACGAGAGAAACAAAACGTATCTTAAATATATTGATATTTTGATATATAAATATAGGCTACCGGTACACTGTTTATAACTAGACTAACATCGCATGTAGCAGTATCATACATTGCATTACTATTGTTTAAACTGAAAGGGAGTTTGTGGTTAAGTTTTTAGAAAATTACAGGACTAGTTTGTATGGTACGATACCGTACCATACAGTGCGGGTATTTCAAATTTATGTTATACCGTACCGTATCTATTTTTGTGAAGTACCATACCGGTACCATCTATATTATTAAATCAATTCGTGTCTGTCTGTGTGTTCTTAATAGGCGGCCGCAGTTTTGGATCTGGGGAGCTGAAACTTTGCATGTGGGTGTCAATTAACCTGGGTCAGGTCATAGAGGGGGCGAGGCCACGATCGGAGGTCGTTTCGAGGCCGAAATTGAACACAAATTGAAAACAATGGCCGTTTGGGGCAGAAGGAGGCCTCCGATCGAAAAGGTGTATGGAACGAAAGTTGTTCGCAGCACCCAAAAATGGGGGTACGGATGAGGTCAGATCCAAAATCGGAGGTCATTTAGCGGCCGAAATCGAGGTCGCCGTTTAATGAGGCACAGGGAGGTCGAGGCCGGTGATTATGGTAGTAGTAGTGATTGATGATGGTGATTATGGTAGTAGTAGTAGTGGTGGTAGTAGTGATGGTGATTATGGTGGTACAGTATTATTATTAAATTTAAACCCGGGCAACGCCGGGTACCCCTGCTAGTATATTTGATTATAGTTACCGGTACCGTACTGTGCATTATATTTTGCTACCGTGCGGTACCTTTAATTCCCTATCATACCCCATCACGTCACACCTCATTTTTGTTCTCTCTATTAAACAAATCTAGCAACTGGTTATTCAATATAGGCCCAATTTCTCGTCAGGTTTGCACTCCATCTGAGCCTCTACAGAGAAGTGTAGCCTAATTGTTTCCCAGTGGGCCTGATTCAGCCTCCCCAATATCCATGATGCTGTCGTTAATGCTGCTCTCACTGATATTGCCACGTAACAGACAATTTAACATAAATGTACAGCTCCCCAAACACAAACCAGGGATAAGTGCTACGAAAGAGTAACACAATTCCACCGGTTTTTACAGTACCGGTAGAGTTTGAATTTTAGTTTAGGAATTGACTGTTACTGGTACCGGTTTCGTAAAGTATCGTTAATATGCCTAATGATGGTCATAACAAATAAATGGTCTTACCCACTTCAGACATACGGTACGTATGTCTGATGTGGGTAAGACCATTTATTTGTTATGACCATTTACATTAACCTGTTAATGTTGTTAATTATAATCAGCTTTCTACAACATTTGGCCAAAGGTGTACCGGTACCGGTACGTGTCTTTGGAATTGTACAGATATGTTGAGGTTAGGCGGATGCTGGGCGCTACCGGTATTTATTTGTAAAACTATCACATGCGCACACGCTTCCACTATTATACCCTCACATCCGTAATAATTAGTTACATTACCGTCCCAGGTCCCCTTTGCTCCCTCGAACACACGCACTCATACGTGTACCGGTACGTAGACATACACAGGCACATACCGCATATACACTCTTTTCAGTGGGAGAGACGCGATACTTACCCCAGAATCGTGTACCGGTACCTGTGTGTTGTTGTAAAGTGTCTCTATGTTTTGCATAGGAGTAAAACCATGAAGTACGGTACGAACTTCCTCCTGTGTCAGTGATGGGAGGAAGAGTAGGGGGGGGGGGGGGGGGGGACTTCCGGAGCGGGGTCTGGTGGCCAGGTGGTGAGGAAACACTAAAACACGAGAGCCTTGTTTAATTATTATCTTCAGCAATGACGTGTGATTGGTTTTCTTTGTAATCAGTAATTTTGTATTAATGTATTTCACAACATCGCACCGGTATTAAATGGGGAGTGTTTGTGTGTGTGTTGGGGGGGGGGGGGGGGGGGGTATGAAAAGGTGATCTCCCTGAACAATGACCAGACCAGACCGGAGTTACGGTTGACTGGCTACCGTACCGTACTTTCATTCGTTATCTCACCTTGCATAATGTGTCCGTCTCGCACGTGTGCACACAACGCTCATTACCGATCCTTCCTTTCTTAATACCGGTATACATTCTAGTATTAGTGTGTACGGTACGATAATGTGTTTAGTTAACCTTGACTAATTTCATACTTTTTATGTTTTAATTTAACCCCTTCAGCTCGATGTCGCATTTTTGCCTTTTATACTAGCTAATCTTAGACGATGTTATGCAGTTTATGAAGGACCTATGTTATTTAGAGGGCTTATTAAGATCGCATTTACCCCTTTGACTCCTAGAGGACGAGGTAGATTATAAACTAAAGAAAATCGTGTAGGCTAATGGTGCATATAATAAGATGGAAATTACGTCCTCGCACTGAAGGGGTTAAATATAGTACGGTACCGGTACCGCAATGTGCTTACCGTACCGTACGTTATAAAAATAGTAGGCCAACAAGGATTGGTTATAAATGTAAGCATAGACTACAGTAGGCCTAGATCTGCACTTGACACGAAAATGGAGCTTTGCAGTAAAGGGGCCCTCACACAGTCAGGAGTGCGAGCTAGAGTCACTAGGAGTAGGGGAAAGTTCGGACTCACGGGCCTATATACGCAGTGAAAATCGATGACTCCTAGTGACTCTAGCGACTCCTGTTAGACTCCCACTATCTCGCACTCCTGACTGTGTGAGGGCCCCTTAAGGGACCCAAAATCGGAAAACGAACTCCCAAGTTCGAACCTCGAAAATGTGATATTTTCGCGGTTTCGAGGTTTGAACTTGGGGGTTCGTTCTCCGTTGTTGGGTCCCTTACTGCAAAGTTCCATTTTCGCGTCAAGTCCAGATCTAATGCAAGGTTAAGAGACCTTGATCTAATGTAGCCTAGTCTATGACGTAATTTATAGTCCCTTTTATTATGTTTGTTTATGTTATATATATATACCAGTATATATATATATATTTATATATACCAGTATTTTTTAACGTGGAGAAACGTTAGCTGGTTTAGTATATGAGTTGTCAATAAATGGGAATGAAGGATACAATTATATCTCTTTCATATTTCACAATTGACATTATATTTGGCTATACAAATATTGTAATTATAAAATAATTAAGATGAAGATAACTCATTTACTCAACCAGCTTATAAAATATATACTACGGTTTTGTAAACCAGTAGTAGCAGTATGGTACCGGTACCAGTATCTTCTTGTTCTATTCGTGTCATGTAGCCTACTGTATTATTTGTCAGCACTCTTCGCCCACCAAATACCCTGCCACTCCCCATCACATTCCTTTTATACAGGCACTCCGTTCATATAACTTGGCAGCAACTTCAAGTCTTCCACTAGTTCGTAACTTTGGACCTCCTAAGTCGAGTCCATTCTTTTTAGTTTGTATTATTGTATATGCATACCGGCAGCTTAAATTATGATCTGTAGTTCAAATTACGTCTTTTGAAGCGACCAAAAGGCCAACAAAAATGCTATTTGATAATAATTTCACTACATTCCTTCTCATATTCATTCCAGTCTTCAAACAATATTGCTCCGGTTTGACACTGCCGGAGCCCTAAGAATGATGATGAATGATCAAACAGGATATGTTGGACATACCTTTAATAAAAGTTCTTCATTATTTAGTTTGAAGGCGCCACTCCACACACAGCACACACCACTACCTTCGGTCCAACGAAAGGGAGGTACAGGTAATGGTGTGTGGAGTTGCCCTTCAAACTAAATAATGCAGAACTTTAATTACGGTACCGGTACGGTACGGTATGTCAAAAATATTCAAATTTATATATGGAACCAATCAGGAACAACTGGGAGGCGATGGATGGAATAAACTGCCAAGGTAATTTGAACGGATTATAGACACATTCCTTCTCTCTCGCTCTCTCTCTCTCTCGTCCCTTCGAAGCCGGTTCAGAAAAGTGTTGCGTAATTGCTTCCCAGTGGGCCTCGTTCAGCCTCACTAATTTCCATGATGCTTGCGCCCCTTCAACAGGATGGCATCAATTATGTTGTTATATGTTTTTCACTACGGTAGGTAATTGTATTTAGCTTACGTAGCACCTGTTTGGGTTAAAGGGTTAACATTGTTTTGACCCAGACTTTGATGAACAAAACATAATAAATATTAATGATAATAATAATTATGATAATATTGATGACCAGGACGAAATTAATGAAAGCGCTATCGTACCGTACCTAAATCATTTATACTGCTCTCACCAATATTGTCATGTTACTGATATAGGTACCCGGTATATAATATGAGAAACTATTATGTGAAGCTTGCAAAACAAACAAACCACAACAGGAACGACACAATATACAAACAAAATAACATCAAAATCACTATGTGGAAATATCGATATAGCCAAATAAAATTGCATGGAGTGTTGGAAATTAATTATTAAGTCACTTGGAATATAGTGAAGTAAATAGTGTGCTGGTATTGGTTAGATAATGGGTGGTTGATATGTATTTAAATACCCTCGTTGTTCCCTGATTAAATAACACTGTATGAATATTCCCATATTCAAAATATGTTACAGGGGGACAATGCCTAGTGAGTTCACTGCTCAATAGGTGGCGTTCTGAGAGTGAGGGTCTGAGTCTGGAGGGTGAGACGGTGAAGCACTTGAGCGAAGCAACCGGCCGCTTCAGAGATGGAGCTGCTTCGAGCCATGATAGATGCTTCGCATGTCTCACTCCCCAGACTGGAACAAGACCTCACGGGCTTCACCGTGTTGGGCGGTGGAATGTACAGGCTCTCAGCCTATGCCCGAGAGGGAGTAGTTGGAATATAGAAAAAAAAAAAAAAAAAAAAAAAAATTGGTATAACTATTACACACATACACTTTCACTTATAAATATTCACTCTTAGCCTACGTAAGAAGAAATTTACATTCTCATTATCTTCCTCTGCACCCTCCAGTCACTCACACACACACACACTCTCTCTCTCTCTCCCTTTGAAATTAGGAGTTTGTTTATTGTTAGACATAAAAATCCCCTGTTTTTTAATACCGTACCTACATCACAAAAATGCACACACACACACACACTCTCTCTCTCTCACTTTGATATCTAGAAGTGTGTTATTGTAAGGTTTTATGCTATGCTTTAATAGGCTATATAAACAGCTATAAAGTGTGAACTTTGCGGTGGTGGCTGTGATGGGCTTATAGCCTTTACCTAGCGGCAGGGTTAGGGGGTTGACTTCCGGTGCGGTTGGTTGCTTGCTTATTTTTCTGCGGCACCCTCTCGTCCTTTATATACTATATATATATATATATATATATATATATATATATATATATATATATATATATATATATATATATCGGTATCTGTGTGCGTGCGTGTGTAATTTTGTTACGGTACGGTATATCTATTCAGCCTTGGTTTCTACTCGTATTAATACACCTACAGTAACTACCTAAGGTAGGTACAGTTGGCCAACTAGGCTATGTGATGTCGCGGCACCAAGTATAGGCTATTTCGATTAATAATTTATATCATCAATATCTATGTATTAATTCATCGTTTCGAGTGAGATATACAAACATGTTCCTATCTTCACACACCCTATTCAACATCTGACAAACATTAATACAGCACACAGCGAGCAAAAGGCAATGACAGCGGAGGCAACACTTATTTGGCCAACTGTACATGTAGGTCTATTATCCAGTTGCACTTTTTGGTTGCCGTACACAGGCTTTCTGTTGTCTGTGCAAGTAAAAATTCACTTGGCGCCTGTATTTTTTGTTTGTAGGTTCTAATTTAGTACCGGTAATAGGAGAGGGAACAGTTTCAGTATTAGGCGAGGGAAGGAGGTTTGTTATAGAGACAGGTACAGTGTTATTAGTACCGGTACCGTAGATTATTTTAGACAATAGGCCTAGGCTACAGAGTTCTGTATTTTCGGATAACGACTTCCATTACTATTATTTTTTTTTTCTGGTAAAGAGACAGGTTTTCTTAAATTGAAATGGGTTGAGTTTTATAAGAGAGGGGATAAGTTTCGGCATTGGCATATTTTAGTGTCGGGAGAAGAACCGGAACCAGAATATATAATTTGAATAGTTTACCTGGAGTTATTTCGGCCATCCTCATGGGCCTCGGCGAGAGTTGTTCCCTCCGAGTATGTTTGCTGCCAGTGCTTGCTGCAGCAGGCTATTCGAGGGGGCAGCTCTCACCCCCGCGAAGCATGGCTGATCAGGCACCGACTTGAGATGGTTGTCCAAGGCTTTCTTGAATACCGGTACTGTACGGTACTTCCATTGGCACGTTCTCTGGCATTTTTTGTTGAAGAGGCTCGGTCCTCTGTTTGTTAACCAGGAGTCCCTCGGTGTGCCCAGAGCTCCCCTACACTTTTGGGGTGGGATGTTACCGTACATATCCTACCCCCTCTGTCGCTCCAGTTCCATGATATTGTGGTGTGAAGGTTTGGCACTAGACCCTCGATAACTTTCCATGTGTAAATTATCAAGTATCTCTCTCTTCTTCGCTCCAGTGAATATAATTAAAGAGCCTTCAGCCTATCCCAGTAATGAAGATGTTTTACCGAGCTGATGTGGGACGTGAAGCTTCTTTGAATACTCTCTATTTCGTATATTTCCCCGGCTTTGTGTGGAGATGTTAGCACACTGCAATAGGCTACTCCAGTCGTGGGATCACCAACGATTTGAAAAGTGTTATCATTGGCCGTTCTTCTCGTGTCTTGAAAGTGCGCAGTATCCAACCTACAAGTTTCCTCGCCGCTACTGACTTGGCCTGCAACAAGGGACTGGGGTTCTCGTTCAGAGGCCCTAGTCCTGTTCGCGATTAAGGAAGGCGTCTGGGGATCTCGAGCAGGACAACCTCCAGGGAGTATAAACTTGGGGGTCTCGGGGACTCCGGCTCGTTCTTCCTGACTTAAGGTGGGCTTAATAATCCTCATGGGTTGATAGCCTCCAAAGTCCTATTTTAACTAACTAACTGACTTGGCCTGATAATGATTATGTTCTTTGAAAGACATGTTTTCTGATATTATTACCCCAAGATCTTTAACCTCTGATTTTCGTGGGATTGGCAGGAGTGACTGTTAAGTAGGTTGTGTTTTCTTTAATCTCTTCATTTCCTCCATACCTTATCAGCTGAAATTTCTCTTCGTTAAATTGCATGTTGTTATCTTTGGTCCACCGAAATACAGCCTTCATGTCTGCTTGCAAGATTTCTTTGTCTATTATTGTGGTTATTCCTAGACTTAGTTTTGTGTCGTCTGCAAATGATGAGACACTACTGTGTTGTACGGTACGTTAGCATCGATATCACTTATTAGTATTAGGAAGAGTAAGGGTGCCAACACTGTACCCTGGGGAACAGAGCTTTTAACCTCTGAACCTTCAGATACCGTTTGATGTACTGCTACTGATTGTCTTCTGTTAGTAGGCATATTTCTTCTTTCCCGGTAGGCTAGGAGTATTAGGAGACATACCGGTAGGCCTAGTTAATTTCGTTGGCAAAAGGTGACCAAGTTTTGTTGTTAGGAGGCACGACTAGAGGCGACTGTTTCTTGTCAGCTGAGGATAAATTGAATCCCTTACCAGCTAATTTTTCGATACCGATACTTAATGGAAACATATATGAAACTACTACCGGTACCGTACTGTAGCCTATGTATCTGCATCATATTAAGATTATTTATGTTTCACTACATAGGCTAAACTTTGCAATTTACAGTTAGATGAAAAGAAACAGACTATAGTTTCGTTTCAAGAACAAGATGACTAGTATGGTACCGTATCGTTTTTCAGACAAGAGTCAGTCTCATAAGAAGGGCTGGGGTCAATTATAAATTGAATTGGAATTGATTTAAAACAAAAATGTGAATTGGAATTGAGATTTTTTTTTTTTTTTAAATTAATTGAATTGATATGAATTGATGAAATACTAGGCCTATGTTATACTGTAATATGCGAATTGATTATTTTACAATAATTAAGTTGGTGTTTTCAAATAAACAGTAAAATATAGTGATTATAGTTATTTTTTGTATGTATTTACTATCTATCTATAGGCCTAGTGACTTTTGAGAACGAATCTAGTGGTATTTTGTGTCTTCATTTGGTACCCTAGCCCTGTTGGTGTGTGATTGGCATAATGAATTGAATTGTAATTGAAAAGCTTGTGAATTGAATTGTAATTGAAGATTTAATATTTTACGAATGAGTTGAATTGAGTTGGAATTGATTGATTCAAATATTATTCTGAATTTGAATTGAATTGACAACAATGAATTGACCCCAGCCCTTCTCATAAGGTACGGTACCGGTATCGTATATAACTGTAAGTAACACCCCGTTCTTTAACATTAATATCAAATACAAACCCCAATATACTTGAATAAACTAATAAAAGGATATATACCGGTACCGTACTGTATATTAGAAAGGAAGACATGACCTATGAAATAACCCCCCCCCCCCCCCCGTCTCCCGCTGTTTTATCTCTCAACACCTGCACTGCACCACCATCCCTTCCACGAACAATACCACAGGGATGCAACGCCTAAACTGAATTATACACCAGCCCTTATACCGCAGGGGGAACATAATTGAATTAGGCACTGTGTTTAACATTGTATTGGTTATGGGCTGAATATGGTGGTCCAGGAGTGTTGTTTATGACGTCAACGAGAGAGAGAGAGAGAGAGAGAGAGAGAGAGAGAGAGAGAGCAAAATACCCGTAGGCTAAGCTTGTGGAGGGCGTAAAAATGGTGCATATAACCTAGATATAGAATGTAAGTACGGTACAGACTTGAAATAATAAAGTCACAGTAGCGGTACCTTACGGTACCTGTCACCCCATATATTACTTTCTAGCATTACTGTCGCATGTGCGCGAATATGAGCACACACACACTGTCTGTCGAACTCTAAGGATAAGATTTACGTTAAGTCTGTATTTTCAGCCTCATTGGCTGCCGGCTTGAAATAATCAGATTAATATTATTACACCTCTCTCTCTCTCTCTCTCTCTCTCTCTCTCTCTCTCTCTCTCTCTCTCTCTCTCTCTCTCTCTCTCTCTCTCTCTCTCTCTCTCTCTCTCTCTCTCTCTCTCTCGTGTCCCCATCAGAGCCGCTGCAGAAAAGTGCTTCCTAATTGCTTGCCATTGGACCTCATTCAGCCTCCCTAATTTCCATGATGTTCCCGTTAATGCTGGTCGTGCGGACCATGTCACGTCACAGGCAATATCATATAATTATGTATGGAGTGTTAGAATATGATAGATTTGTTAAACTCTATAGAAATTATATGGGTATGAAAAGTTTATGAATAGCCTATAAACTTTAAAGTGTCCATAAAAATATACCCTTGTCGATTAGGTAGCCTATAGTAGGGTACGGTATAGCTATTGGTAGTAATATGTGGTATCGGTTTGATTCGTTTTCTCTGTATGAAGGAGACAAAAGGCAAAGTTGCCTGTAACTAGTGTCCCCCCCCCCCCAAGGTTGAAAGAGTGGTAAAGAGCCAAAATCAAGGTATGGTATCGGTACATTCGAAGTAATTTAGGTGTGTGGGAAAGAAGAGTGGTATGCTTAGATTGCTTGAGCAGTGAAATGAATAGGAGGAGGAGGTGGTGGTGGTGGTGGTGGTGTTGGTGTTGGTGTTTAATGGTAGAAAGGTTTGTCACTATCAATATGCCCAATTATATTATTTATCTATCTAATTTTTACAGTGCAACCTCAGCTATCTTTAGACGATGTTTTTCAACTTCTGAAGGAATTTTCGAACTAGGACTATAATAATATAAAGTGTAAATAATATCTCCATTATCGGTAGGTCTGTCTCTAACCTGGTCCTTCCTAAACATATTAAAATAATATAATTCTAGCCAAAATGTAACGAGGAATGCTTCATCGTACTGAAGGGGTTTAAGCTGCTCTCGCCAATATTGTTAGGTTACAAACAATAAAGGGTACCGTATTGGATTATTGAACATATACCGGGTATATATTCGATTTATAGGTTTTATTGCCACAATGCTTCGTTGATGGCCTACAGGAACTGTGTTATGTATCTGTAGGCCTATTTATGTAACCAATGTGCTGTAAATATTATGAACGATAATTATGTAAATGCTGTGGTCAAAAAGAACTGTGAGAGGTGTTGGAATATTGATAATTATGTAAATGCTGTGGTCATTATGCTAAAGTAAATATAGGAACTATGAGAGGTGTTGGAATATGGTGGAATAGTGTTTAACCCACACTGATCCGGTGCCGTCCTTTTCATTGTATTCTGGCAATTATTAGACGATTTTATTCAGCTTAGGAATGACATCTGCCAATTATCAGGCTACAGACTATCTCAATCCTTTTAGCTACCATATATCCATTATAAGCTTAATACGGTACAAATCTTCTAAATGTACGGTAGCTGAAATCAAATAAACTTACGTCACTCGTACAGAAATGGTTAAATACCGGTACTCAGATAGTTGGTGACTATTGGTAAAATAAATTCTGGGTGTCAAACCCAGAGAAAATTAAGATGAAAGAGCATTTATTTGGCCATTTTAGGACTTCCAAAGACATAATTTGAACTTTAAACCTCTCTTTGTATCCTTGCAATACAACAATAGAGGCTAACAATAATAAACTCTTCTCTCGTATTACACCCTCGGATATCTTGTACACACACACACTCTCTTATTACTATTCAGTCTTTGCCTACATCCTCTCCTGCTCCTCTCTCCCTGTGTATCCTACTCACTCACGCACGGAGAGTTGTATAAACACGCACACCACATCATCACATACAGTCTCTCTCTCTCTCTCTCTCTCTCTCTCTCTCTCTCTCTCTCTCTCTCTCTCTCTCATACACACACACATTAACTAGTTTTGTAGCCCAGAAGCCTGTTTATTGTTGTAGTACCGGTATTTAATAAAACTACATATTTTTGCCTACCGGTATGTGTACAATATTATACATTATTTAAACTTTGTGTCGGTGTTTACGATCGGCTTCAGTTGGAAAGGGTTGGAAGCAACTTCCGGTAAGGTTGGGGTTGGCTTCGGTGGGTAGAGAGAAGGGGTTGTTATTTTGCGCTGGTAACTTATATACCGGCACCAGTGTGAATATCCTAGGTTCGAGCTCTTGGAATACCACATGTAGGCCTATTCATTACTTTCATTGATTTCATTAGTTAGGTTTGTTGGTAAATCAATTGGTGGGTTGGTGAAAACAAATATGAATATATATTCGGTATATATATATATATATATATATATATATATATATATATATATATATATATATATATATATATATATATATATATATATATAATATTGATTCATTTATATGTTTACCGTTGTTGTTTATTTTTTTCTACTGTCCTTGTCATATAATTTCTATTAGCGCATAATTTTAGTGTGGTAGTTGGCAGCGTTACCAATTTCTGCCTGGGTAGCTTGAATACCGGTACCCCTTAACAGATATATATAAGCCTATGGGGTGTTGGCATATGGGGGATTTGTTAACCTATTAGGCTATGTAGGATTGCACCATACGTATTATTATGTTTTTCCACCAACCAACTTCACATCTAAACTCAATTAATGAAATCAACAAATACATGTGGCACTCCAAGGAATCGAACCTAGGATACTCACGTCGAAATTCCGCGCACTTGTGCATTACGCTATCGTATACCGGTATATATTTACGGTACTCTGGATAATATTACACCATTATATTTTAGGCTTTAGCTTAGAAAATAATTGTCTACATAATAAGAGTACCCGGTATGGACAAACCTATCACCATTAAGGGGGGGGGGGGTGTATTTATTCCATCATTTATATATTGTTTTTATCATGGTTTTAGTGTCCTCCCTAGACCTCCATCAAGCTTAATAAAACACACCCCTAATACCCTCCTTCAAGATAAATTTGTAAATTTTACGATAGAAAAAGGTCCCGGCCGAAGTCCAGATCCACCAGATCCTCTTAAATTACAGGCTCGCTATCCCTCGCCAGGAAAAAATCGACACCAAATGACATGACAAGTCTTAATATTGACAAAGAAATGGTGCGAAAAGTCTTAAAATCGCCAAGCTAATGGGCTGAACGTCATAACATTTTAAAACTAAGTGGGTTAAACATGAGGAAGAAGGGGGACCAGAAGAACGACCCATCTCCCCTTAACTCTTTCAGTATTCGAGGACGCATTTGTGGCTTTATTCTGGCTATTATTAGAAACCAAATTCAACTTAAGAAGGAGCTTTGGAAGTCAGAGGGATAGTTTTTACCCCTTTGATTCCTACTGATCTTGGCTAAGCTGCATAAAATCGTCTAACATTAGCCAGGACATGATTAATATAAGAGTCATACTACCCCCTAGTGGTTAACCCATTATTAATATTTATTTACATAAACATGACGCGCCCACAATTTCACTTATAAATATTCATTGTTAGCCTACATACCGGTACGGTACGACATAATGTACAGGTAAACCCCCGCTTTCTTTCTCTCCACCATTCAACTCATGCATGTACCGTACAGTCGCGCTAATAAGTTATGTCCCAGCTGTCATTACGTTTGGCTTGCTCTGTGCTGTATTAATGTCTGTCAGATGTTGAATAGGGTGGGTACCGGTACGGTATGTGTAGGAACATGTTTGTTTATTTCACTCGATATGAAAAAATTAAGCTTAGATCTTGCTGATACCGTACCAGTTATTGATCAAAACATACTTGGTGCCGAGATATCACTTATTAGCACGATAGTACAGTCAGCGGCAAAAGTCCTGTTGCCTCTCCTGCCTCACCGTCACCCGCGATATTCATGGACTCGATAATATTAGGTATACACACGTGCATATTTCTGCCAACATATGGTACACTGTGAGGTGTATGGTTGTGAGGGTAGAGGGTGATGGGGTAGAGGAGATGTTAGAGCAGTTAGTGGGATGAAGGTGCGGGAAGGAGGGGACAACTCGTGTGAAGGCAAATAACATAATTATATAATGATGATATGACTTTCTAATCAAGTGGTAATCTGTTACATTTGTAACACATGGACAACAACATAAAAACATTTGCAAACATTTAATGCCAATATTCGAATAAACTAACAAAATACCGTAAATTAGAACTCTCTCTCTCTGTACCTGGAACTGTCGTTGGCCGAAATTCTCGTCGACGTCGACTAGTGTTTCAATTTTCGCCGTCGACGAGTTCTTTTTGTCATCAACGAGTGTTCCAATTTAAGCGGTGGTGTTTCGGGAGATAGGCTAACCTTTCCAACGGTCCCCCCTATTGTAGAATTAATCTTCATACTCATATATAGCTCACTTGCCTTTTGTTTTCTCAGTTTTTGTCTTTATATCCACACTTATCTCCCTATTGACATTAATTACACTTTTTGGAAGGGAACTCTGCAGTAATAAACCCACATGTCAGAAAACAATGTCCTATTGTTATAAAGACAGGACAAGTTTCGACTCTAGATTTCTCTTCAGGTTTCTCTCTCTCTCTCTCTCTCTCTCTCTCTCTCTCTCTCTCTCTCTCTCTCTCTCTCTCTCTCTCTCTCTCTCTCTCTCTCTGTCTCTCTCTCTCTCTGTCTCTCTCTCTCTCTCTCTCTCACTCACTAGATAACTTTGGACTTTGAAGCATAAAAGCCTGTTTATTGTTAGGACGAAAAAGATCCTATTTTTGCATTTAAAAAAATACGAACTTACGCCGGTGTCTGTGATCGGCTTAAAGTGGCAGGGTGTGTGTGTGTGGGGGGGGGGAGGGGGGGTAACTTCCGGTGGGTTGGGGTGCGGTTGGCGGCTTGTTTTTCTGCGAATTTTTCAGTTTGTTTATTTTCCTTTCTTCCAGTTTATAATGAGATCACTATTTATATCTTCATCCCTCCCTTTGTTCTATCTATCTATCTATTGCCTGACGCCGTGATCCCCGAAGGGGTGGCCACGAACGAACCGCCCCCATGCACCTCTGTCCCCAGTCAGTCGACGCCCCTCCCCCCAACCAGCACCACCTTCGTTCATGTACTTCCTCACTCCATCCTTCCACCTCATATTCGGTCTACCTCTCCCCCTCTGTCCCTCCACCTCGCTCTCATACACCCTCTTAGTCATTCTCTCGCTTTCCATACGTTCCATATGGCCGAACCATCTCAAGTTGTTCCTTTCACACTTTCCAGCACATCTACCTCCACACCACACCTCCTTCTTACTTCCTCATTAGTCTGTCTATCCCTCCATGTAACTCCGCACGCATCCTTAAGTAATTCATTTCCACTGCTCTCACTCTTGGTCTGAGTCTCTCAACCAACGTCCATGCTTCGCTTCCGTAAGTCAGTGTCGGGATTACCACACTGTCATGCAAGGACTTCTTCACTTCCATACTGACCACCCTATTTTTTGTTACTGCTTTTAGCGTTCCTACAACCCTCTTCCCCTGTTGTACCCTCTCCGCACCTCTTCATCCATAGTCCCATCTTTACTCAACACACTGCCCAGATACTTAAAAGAGTTGACGATCTCCATAGCCTGACCGTTCAGCTTCACCTCACACTCTGTGACTTCACCCCTTTCGAAGACCATAACCTTGCTCTTCCCCGTATTTACCTTCAAATTCCGTTTTTCGCACACTGTTCCAAACTCATTTACCAGACCCTGCAACTCCCATTCATTATCACTCATCAGAACTGTATCATCCGCAAACAGCAGTATAGGTAGCTTCCACTCAATTCCCTCCCTTTTCAGCGATACACCAACATCCACTGCTCTTGATAGTATTTCTTTCATAACTCCATCCATATATACAGTAAACAACCCTTTGTTTACTCTTATAATTCATGTAGGATTTATTGCCTAGCCTATGTGTGTGAAAGAGACAAAGGCAGGCTGGCCTTAAATATCTATAACAGGTAATCATGCCCCTATTTTACTCCTATTAATTCATGTAGGCTAGGCTTAATTATGCTATCCAGCTACCGTATATATTTTAATTACAGTATATTTTAATTACAGTATATTTTAATTACAGTATATTTTAATTACAGTATATATCCCATCATTTGCATTTTACAAATAGACTAACAGTTCCCTTGACTGTTTGTTTGATTTTATTATTTTTACTATTTTGTTTAGGTGGGGCTGGATATTTAGTAGGCCTACCATACGTAATATGAGAGGGTTAAGTTTCGGTGTTAGACGAGGGGAGGGTTTAATAAGCTAGCCTTCAGTTTTAGGTAGCGGTATAGCCTATATAGACCTTTAGTTTTGTTCTAGCTGACGTTAAATTACATCCCTTAGCAACTGATTTCTTGATAAGAACCGGTAATACAAAACAACAATGAAAATAAAGGAAAATAAGTGTAAACAATAGATAAAATAGTAAATAAAGACAACCATGAAACCAATACAAATATGTATCTCCATATTTATTCAATATTACAACATATTTCGGTACTAGGCCTTCATAATAGCTGAGTAGGCTAATCATGATGGGAGCATATCAATTTACCGTCAGCTGGGAATATTTCACTCGGCTATAGTTGGGTGAGCTTAGTTATAGAGGGAGAGGTAAGTCATATTTTTTATTTGGAGGGGTCTGAGCAACTTGTTATTTAGGTTTTTGTTTTTTCTGAACCTCCTTCTCCCTCATGTTTAGCCTCATTAGTTTTGACATTTTAAGACGTTTGCGCCATTAGTTTGGTGATTTCTTAGACCTTTCGCCCCATTTATTTGCCAACATTAAGACCTTTCGTGCCATTTAGGCTAGGTGTCGATTAATTATCTTTGAGCAATAGAAATAATCTAATTAATTAATTTCACTCTCAACACCAAACACCTTCCAATGAAATTAATGAAAGCATGTGATCCTCCCGATATTCGAACCTGGGATACCACATAGGCCTACATATGTTAAACACTCTAACCATTACACCATCAAGCCTGTAAGGAACCGGCCCTCTCCCGGGAAATTTCTCTAACGAAATGTTTTAAAATTTATCTCGAATAGGTATAAGTATAGTGATATATATATACTGTATATACAGTATATATATGTATATATATATATATATATATATATATATATATATATATATATATATATATATATATATATATATATATATATATATATATATATACCGGTATATATATATATATATATATATATATATATATATATATATATATATATATAGAGCCTATATGCCGTATTTTTTCAACTTTGATAGAGGTCTAGGGAGTATAGGCTTACTAGGCCTTTGAAAGATGGTGAACGTTTTATTGTGCAGTGAAGGGACAAATTGCATTTGGCCTACCGGGTTTGAGGGTTGAGTTTCTTCAGATCTAAGGGAAGTTGTTGACAATATTATATACAACAAGGATCATATTTATTTGTTAAAGAAGAGTGGATTTTTATATTTTTAGTAGATAAGACTAGGCTACACTCTATTTTATTCCACCTGATGATAAATTGCACCCCTTAGCATTTTAGCAAGTCATATTTCGAGACTTAATGAAAATATATGAAAGTATGTCTCAGAGTCATATACAGTACATACCAAACATGTATTGATAACAACATATTTCGGTACCGGTACTTAATCTCCGTAATAGCCGAGTAATCACGATGAGGACATGGCAATTTACCCTCAGGTGAAAATAAACAGACTATAGTTTCGTTATTATGAGACGGTGACACGGTTTGAGTTTTGGAAGAGGAGTCCGAGCGGCATTTTAACACCTGCCGTACTGGCGACGTCTCTTTAACTTTATTTTAGCTACCGGTATATTTAGACGATTTTGTACAGTTTAAGAAGAATTTGTGATAGGACAAATTGTTAAAGTGAGATACGGTAGTTACAAGCCTGTTTATTGCTGGAGGCTCTTTTTAAACTTAATAACATCGTATAATGGTAGCCAGCATCAAGTTAAAAAGACGTCGCCGGTACAGAAGGGGTACAGAATTAGGAGAGACTAGGCAATTCGTACGCATCGGTCCAATTAATATGCGAAATCGATAAATACCGGTACTAGACCTATACTCTGTTGTTTTTTCCAGCTGACGGTAAATTGCCATGTCTTCATCTTGATTACTCCATTATTATGCAGGTTTTGTAGCGAAATTTGTTCTTAATTATCTCCGTGTGTCCATTCATTTTAGCTCGAACGTCCCTTGATTTTGGATCTGTCACTCTTTCAACAATGGGGGAGGCACTTGCTACAGGCAGTTCTGCCTTTTGTCTCCCTCACTCACATAGAACAAAACATGTATGGAAACTTGGCACTCATATGCAGCAGAGGCATAGTAATTACCGGTATATATTTTCCCGTTAGTTATCGAGAAATCAGTTGCTAAGGTACCGGTATTCAATTTACTGTCGGGTGAAATGAAACAGAGTGTAGTTATACAGTATACCGGTACCCAAAGAAACAAGAAGAGTTATGTTGATGAATTTAGTTTTCAACAGTAGGGTACCGGTAGTTGAGTTATTCGGTACCGTATCGTACATTTTAACACTATATAAACTTACATAATTGAACTCTTATCGTATTAATTTTTTGAGTACCGGTAGCTATTTTTTAACCCTTAAGCGTACCGGCAACGTCTTTGTTGTATTTCAGCTGCATTTAGACGATTTTATGAAGGTTATGAAGGATATACAGTATGGTAGCCAAAAGGATAAATTGAGATCTTCTCTAATCTTTTAACGTGTAGACATCCTTCCTAAGCTGAATATAACCGTCTAATAGATGCCAGAATATAATGAAAAAGATGTCACCGGTACTGAAAGAGTTAATCGTTATTGCGTACTGTTTAGGTAGCTGCGTAAACATTGGATTAGCCTATGTTTCCTAAGAAGTCTTCCAGTTAGATTCCAAAGATGGTATGAACTGCATATCTCCCTTCTTGCGATTACCAGTATCTCCCTTGTAGCTACACCACCACCACCCCTTCCACGAACAATACCACAGGGATCCAACGCCTAAACTGAATTATACACCAGCCCTTATACCGCAGGGGGAACATAATTGAATTAGTCACTGTGTTTAACATTGTATTGGTTATGGGCTGAATAAGGTGGTCCAGGTGTGTTAGCCATGACGTCAATATGTGTGTGTGTGTGTGTGTATGTCTATCTGTGTGTGTGTGTGTGTGTGTGTGTGTGTGTGTGTGTGTGTGGACAAGCGGTGGTGTGCTTAACCCTCGTCTAGCGGGGGGTTTTGGGCTATTTTGGGCATATGCAGGCCCTCCTGAATGATCAATCAAGTATCTACATGAAAAGAAATTTATTCAGCAAAAAACTAGGTGCTACAAGCTTCAAAATGAGACCAGAACGAGCTATGTACATAAGCACTTGTCGTTTTGATGCAGTGGTACCACCAACATGGGAGTTTAGCGTATAGCGGCATATTTTTTCCAGCTACACTCACTACTGGCTACACTGCCGGCCTCTCGAGAACAGAGGGAGCGTGAGTCGGTGGGCGGCGGTAAGCCCTGGGTATCGGCCGTGTGGCCTGCTGCGCTCCCGGCCATTTGCACTCGATTGTAACCCTTTAAAAGCCTTAATAATGCTCCTAACTTGCTGCTTTTTAGATACCGTACAGACTTAAGTCGGGCCCCGCTCTTCAAGTGTTAAAGGTACAACATTGACTAAATATGTAGGTTTGCAGGTACATGAGGTTTAGGGCGACAGTTTAAGTATATAGGCCTACACCTCTTTAAAATCCGCTGAAATGGAGTGTTTTCGGTTAGGTTAGGTTAAGTTTGATCTAGATAGTATTTTCTAGGATAGTTATATCTAGGTTTAAAAATCGAAAAATGTACTCGTAAGCATGCAAAATTAACGTGTGTACCGATAAACACACCACCGCTGGGGGGGCGGGGGGGTGTAGTAGTAGTAGTAGTAGTAGTAATAGTAGTAGTAGTAGTAGTAGTAGTAGACGACTGCGGTACGGTACCGGTATGACTTTTAGTTGTTTTGTATTGTTTGTACGGTAACAATTGACCTAGTACCGTACTGTACCTTACATATAGCCTACGGTACCTCTGTGGCACCGTATTTCTATGTTCCACGGTTCAGTATCAGCCAGACAGCAGACACGTTCGACCATTACCGCCAGCTGTGAACTCAATCACCCCTGTCAATATTTGTTGCAATTTCCCAGGAGAAGGTTCGAGTGGGACTGGTGGAGCCTATACTGTCGGGGGCGGGAGTACTGGGGTTTGTGGGGGATTTTAGCTCTTATGGAGAGAGAGAGAGAGAGTGAGGGTGAGGGTTTTTTTCAACCTGGTGAGTGAGTGAGTTTTCGTGATGTGGTTTCGAAAACGCTATATTGAGTTACCGTACGGCAGCACGGTACCGTATATTATATATACAGTATATATATATTTTTTTAAATTGTTATATTTTTTTTTTTTTTTTTTTTTTTTGTTGTTGGCAGGAGTAGGTTTGAAAGTGGTGGCGTTAGGGGCAAGAGTGCCTAGGTTTATAGGGGATTTCAGGTCTTACGGTGAATTGGACTGGGATTGGTTTGGTCTGTGGAGTGAAGTGGGAGGATTGAGAGAGGTGGGTTGTTTGAAAGGAATTTTGTGATGTTTTTATACATTGATTTATTTAAAGTTAGCTACTACGGTAACCTAGGATAGTGGTGGGTGACAGAGTTTAATCATTATGGGGTTATATATTCTGATTTTGCAAGGGATTGTTATAGTCTATAGGCCTAGTCAAATTGGATAACTATACCGTATATAAAAAAACAAAACTTAAATATGGAAGAATGGCTAAGGCAAGTGTAACCTCTAAAGTCCGTAACGATAAGGGCGAGAGTTGGGGGGTTTATGCGGGATTTTCGGTCTTAGTGTGAGTTTAGTTAAGATTGGTCTGGCCTGTGGGGTGAAGTGGAAGGATTGAGAAGGATGATGGGTTGAGAGAGGAAGGGACGGTCCAGAGTTACGGGAGATTTATATATTACGAATTTACGAGGATTTTGAGGGTTTTGAGATACCGGTAGTAAGATAGGATAGCGGTGTTTTGTAGTAAAATGTAAAAGTGGTGAGGAAAACTGTTAGTTGTGGGATAGTGGTGTGTGGTTGTAAATGGTAAAAGTGGTGAGGGAAACTGTTAGTTGTGGGATAGTGGTGTGTGGTTGTAAATGGTAAAAGTGGTGAGGGAAACTGTTAGTTGTGGGATAGTAGTGTGTGGTTGTAAATGATAAAAGTGGTGAGGGAAACTGTTAGTTGTGGGATAGTAGTGTGTGGTTGTAAATGATAAAAGTGGTGAGGGAAACTGTTAGTTGTGGGATAGTAGTGTGTGGTTGTAAATGATAAAAGTGGTGAGGGAAACTGTTAGTTGTGGGATAGTAGTGTGTGGTTGTAAATGATAAAAGTGTGGTGAGGGAAACTGTTAGTTGTGGGATAGTAGTGTGTGGTGTAAATGATAAAAGTGGTGAGGGAAACTGTTAGTTGTGGGATAGTAGTGTGTGGTTGTAAATGATAAAAGTGGTGAGGGAAACTGTTAGTTGTGGGATAGTAGTGTGTGGTTGTAAATTATAAAAGTGGTGAGGGAAACTGTTAGTTGTGGGATAGTGGTGTGTGGTTGTAAATGGTAAAAGTGGTGAGGGAAACTGTTAGTTGTGGGATAGTGGTGTGTGGTTGTAAATGGTAAAAGTGGTGAGGGAAACTGTTAGTTGTGGGATAGTGGTGTGTGGTTGTAAATGGTAAAAGTGGTGAGGGAAACTGTTAGTTGTGGGATAGTAGTGTGTGGTTGTAAATGGTAAAAGTGGTGAGGGAAACTGTTAGTTGTGGGATAGTGGTGTGTGGTTGTAAATGATAAAAGTGGTGAGGGAAACTGTTAGTTGTGGGATAGTAGTGTGTGGTCGTAAATTATAAAAGTGGTGAGGGAAACTGTTAGTTGTGGGATAGTGGTGTGTGGTTGTAAATGATAAAAGTGGTGAGGGAAACTGTTAGTTGTGGGATAGTAGTGTGTGGTTGTAAATGGTAAAAGTGGTGAGGGAAACTGTTAGTTGTGGGATAGTGGTGTGTGGTTGTAAATTGTAAAAGTGGCGAGGAAAACTGTTAACCCTTTCACGTTTTTATGACGCAGAGGTTGCCAGATTAGCAATAATAAATTAGTTTTCTGCCCACAGCTAACTCAAAGACAACTGCAGAGGTTGAAGTACCGGTAGCTAAGCTAAAGGTTTCTAAATAACCCTGATGGTAACAAAGGCTTTAAAGTATCCCTAATATTCTCAACATTGCGTCAAGAACGTGAGAGGGTTGTAAGATAGTGATGTGTGGTCATAAATTGTAGAAAGTGGTGAGGAAAACTGTTAATTGGTTATATATTATTTATGTTGGCTAGAATTGCGAGACAGTCCGATGGGTTAGGCTACCTATAGGCCTACTGTACCGGTATATGACTTTTAGATTGCATTTTTCTGTGTGGCTTGGGTCAAGGCCACTGAGAGGACCTCGGTGGACCTAACCCATTGAGCACCGGTGACGTCCTTTTCATATTATTCTGGCAACTATTAGACGATTTTATTCTGCTTACAAAAGGGCCTCCGACATTTAACAGGCTTCGAACGACCTGACTTAACCCCTTTGACTACCACATATCCTTCTTAAACTGCCTGACTTAACCCTTTTGACTACCACATATCCTTCTTAAACGACCTGACTTAACCCTTTTGACTACCACATATCCTTCTTAAACGACCTGACTTAACCCTTTTGACTACCACATATCCTTCTTAAACGACCTGACTTAACCCTTTTGACTACCACATATCCTTCTTAAACGACCTTTTTTAACCCTTTTGACTACCACATATCCTTCTTAAACGACCTGACTTAACCCTTTTGACTACCACATATCCTTCTTAAACGACCTGACTTAACCCTTTTGACTACCACATATCCTTCTTAAACTGCCTGACTTAACCCTTTTGACTACCACATGTCCTTCTTAAACGACCTGACTTAACCCTTTTGACTACCACATGTCCTTCTTAAACTGCACAAAGTCGTCTAAATATAGCTAGAATAAAGTTAAGGGGAGATCTCCACTTGAGGTATTTTTTTCTTGACCCCTTTCTCCCTCATGTTTAGCCCCATTGCTTTTGAGATTTTAAGACGTTTGCCCCTTTAGTTTAGCAATTTTAAGAACTTTCATCCCATATTATTAAGACCTTTCGTGCCATTCAGGTGTCGATTTTATCCTGGCGAGCGATAGCGAGCCTGTAATTTAAGAGTAACCGGCCTCTGGCCGGGACATTTTTCTACCGAAAAATGTACAAATTTATCTTGAAAGGGACTCAAGGGGGTGTAATTTTAAGCTTGATGGAGGTCTAGGGAACAAACTAAATACCTCTCCTTAAAAAGACGTCGCTGGTACTGAATGGGTTAATTTAAATAGGCGGTTGGGCGAGGTGGGGTGGGCCTAATTTATATGATCGGGAATGACAATGAGATACGGTAACTATATGGTAAACTGGGATAAGCTGTATGGCCGTGGGATGAATGCCTGGTTATTGGTAACGGTAGATATTTATTTAACCTATGCTCTACCGGCGACGTACGGTATTTATTATTGGATTTCAGCTACATTTAACCTATTTATTTAACCTATTTATTTAACCTATTTATTTAACCTATTCTCTACCGGCGACGTACGGTATTTATTATTTGATTTCAGCTACATTTAGACGATTTTATGAAGCTTAGGAAGGATATACGGTATGGTTGCTAAAAGGATTGATTGAGATAGTCTGTAGCCTTTTCATGGGTAGACGTCCTTCGTAAGCTGAATACATTTTTGTTAGCAGTTGTCAGGATATAATAAATAATAACGTCTCTAGTACTGAATGGGTTAAGATGCGTGGTGACTGGAGAGGTGACAGTCGAAATTGTGAGTTAGTGAGTGATTGTGAAATGTAAGAACCTCTTACCGGTACGGTACGGTACCGTACATAGCCTAATCGTGGCAATATGTTTTTTTTTTCTATATTCCAACTACTCCCTCTCGGGCATAGGCTGATAGCCTTTACACTCTACCGCTGAACACGGTGAGGCCCGTGAGGTCTTGTTCCAGTCTAGGGAGTGAGACATGCGAAGCACCCACTCACGGCTCGAACCCAACTCCATCTCTGAAGCTGCTTCGCCCCTGCGCTTCACAGTCTCACTCCCCAGGCTCGGACCCACACTCAGAACGCCACCTATTGAGCAATTAACTCACTAAGCATTGTCCCCCCTGTAGCATATTTTGAATATGGGAATATTCATACAGTCCTACTTAATCAGGGAACAATGAGGGTATTTTGTTTTGGCATTTCGGTGTGCTGTGGTAATGCACTGAAACTAGGTACAGCACAAATTCCATCCCAATAATATCTTCCCATTGACATATTGGGATTCGAACCCGGGTCCATTGGACTACAAGTCCAGTGGCCAGACCACTCTGCCACACCTCCCCGGGCATACCGGGCATATATATATATATATATATATTATATATATATATATATATATATATTAATATATATATATATATACAGTATATATATATATATATATATATATATATATATATATATATATATATATATATATATATATATATATATATATATATATATATATATATATATATACCGGTATATATATATATATATATATCGGTACCGGTATGTACGGTATATAATATTGTTTTCTTTAGTTTCCTCCCTAGTCCTCTATGAAGCTTTAAAAATACCTCCATGACCCCCTGTTCAAGATAAATTTGTGCATATTTTCAATAGAAAAATGTTCTGGCCGAATACTGGTTCCTCATAAATTGCAGGATCGCTATCGCTCGCCATGAAATAATCGACACCTAAATGGTACGGTACCATACAAGTCTTAAAATTGTCATAGAAATTGGGCGGAAGGTCTTAAAATCGTCAAACTAATGGGGCAAACATCTTAATATCTGAAAACTAATGGGGCTAAGCCTGAGGGCGAAGGGGGTCCAGAAAAAAACACCCCCTATTGCAAAGTACCGTAAAAATGAGTTAAATACATGAGCGGCCTATGAGTGGGTTGTTGCTGTTGTAGTTCCCCAGACAATCTGGCCGATCAGTCCTGAGTCTGGTAGACCGATAGGCCCCCTAAGGGGCCAGGGCACGAGATGGCATATCTGATTATGTCTCTGAGAGAACAGCGGGGGAAGGGATCATCAGCCCACGGGCTTGCACCCACCCGGGCCAATGCCCCCTCCGTCCGCAGCCCTCCTTGCAGTGCCACCCAATCAGGCGATATTGCCAGCACCTAGAAAGAAAAGTAGTGCGGTGTAAAAGAGACAGACAGAAACGGCTAAGGTAGGGTAGAGGATGCCAAACCTCACTCTGGATAGGACCCACCTTCACCCGAGTGGGTAGAGCATTATGGAGTAGGGCTGGTGCTTCACATGTTGAGACGTGTTGGACGTGTAGCAGGATATGTCGCTCTTGTTAACACAGACACAGTACACAACGCGGATATGCATATTCATACTTAAACACGTACACTAGCCTACCTCTCTTAAGCTCCACCCCAACTCACTCTCTCTCTCTCTGACACACACACACACACAATATAAGTGCTTTAATATGACATTACCATAATATAAAAGTTGTGCCCCCATTATTTAAATACCGGTATATTTTTACACGGATGGATGTGGAAGTATAAATTGGTACGGTAACAAATAATTGTTATGTAAACTTAATACGGTAGGCCACTGGTAATCAACTGTCTTTGTGTCGGCATAAAATACATCACGATCGAAGTTTTGTTAATATTGTTTCCATCTTTGTTCCAGGTATGTTGGTAGTTCCTGAGCAGTTTGCCTGACCTACCTCCTGCCACCAGTAAGTCTCCCATCAGGGCCCCGATACTGACAGTATATAGGCTACCGGTACGTCACAGCCCCCTATGACCGTCGTACAGTGAAAGCTGACGTCGTACCGGTAATTCTTGTGTCATCAATACCTTATAAAATCCGGTTGGATGGGACTTGTCAGCCTCGGTCGGCAACCTGTCTAGGGGAATATATCTAATGCAAAATACCGAAGGGCGGCGCACTCATTGGTGCCACTTGCAGGTTGCGAACTCTATAATAGATACAATAGATAGACCGGTACTTGAAACATGTTATATCTGGAATGTTGTATATTAACTTAAATTTGCCAATATTATCAGTGTATGGGCAAGATGTGAGTTCGTAAGCCAGTTGTTATACGCTGTTTCTAAGTATGTTTGTTATGACTTAACGCGTCGTAACTTATGATATTGAGTTTCCGGTCCCAGGCTAACTGTCCTCATCAAAAACAATATTATCATTAGGTACCGTACTGATAGCTATGACTTCATATCGATATTTGTGTTGACACGTGTTCAATCAAAGAAGGTTTATTTTATTCTTAATTACCGCCAGGAGATATGTATTCACTTTTAATATTACCTAAAATTAAAGGGAAAACACTATTTGAGTTATACTAACCTTAGATTCCGAAATTTGTATCCTAAGCTGACACATAGTATTGGTAGCTGTTCAAACATTATTTTGAACGTATGTAAGATCATTACCGGTTTATTAAATACCGTGAAACAGTTGAAATTGATGATAATACCTTTTTATGATCACATTTATTCTGAAAGGTTTTGTTGATTGATTTGATCGTTGTCTGGGATAGTTACTATAACATCCTAATGCCCTAATCTATAGTTTTATTAATTACACCACAACACCAAACACCAATGAATTTAATGAAAACACATATACAGTATATGTGATCCACCGGGATTCGAACCTAGGATATCACACACAGATTTTAAACACTCTAACCATTACACCACCAATCATATAATACCGTATATATTTTATAGTTCATTTTTCACCCCTGGGAAAGAAAAAAAACATATAGTCCTATACGGTACGGTACTCATTCGTAGGAATCATTAAGGTCACTTTTAAGGTACCGGTACGGTAATTAAATACCGGTCCCGGTATTAGTTTCATTAAAAAGTCCCAATGTAAGTACCGGTACCCTTGATAAAATCAAACTACGGTTTATCTTATTTTATGTCTTCCTATCATTTGCGCAATATGCCGTATTTCATCATGTTATGCAGGATCTGTAAGACAATTTTATGCAATTCGGGAAGGCCGTATGTGAGTCAAGGAGCTGATTGAGATGGTTTATATTCACGACACTGAATTTCTCTTCCCACATTGTCTATAGGTGCGTCCTAGGATGAAGAATAGGCTATAGTCCAATGCTATCCTCAATACAATCAAGTGACGTCGCCGTATTTAGGCGCTATATTACAGGGATCCAACTCTTAAGGGGAGGCTGATGGACTGTTGAGGTGAAGGGTAATGGGTAGTTTTTTCTGGTCCCCTTTTTCCCTCGTGTTAAGCCCCATTTGTTTTGAGATTACCGTATAAGACGTTCGGCCCATTAGTTTAACGATGTGAACACCTTTCGCCCCATTTCGTAAATTTTAAGACCTTTCGTGCCATTTAAGTGTCGATTATTTCCTGGCGAGCGATAGCGAGCCTTAAATGTTAAGAGGAATCGGACGGGACATTTTTCTACCGACAAATTTACAAATTTATCTTGAAGGGGGGGTCTAGGGGGTGTTTTTCTAAGCTTGATGGAGGTCTAGCGAGAACACTAAGGAATAAAGGCATAATTTAATTAACATAAGACAAAAATGGTCCGTCTCCCCTTAAGGTACAATACAAAAACATCGGGTATAACAATGTATGAACAGAGGTATAGAAGATCATCGGGTATAACAATGTATGAACAGAGGTATAGAAGATCATCGGGTATAACAATGTATGAACAGAGGTATAGAAGATCATTGGGTATAACAATGTATGAACAGAGGTATAGAAGATCATCGGGTATAACAATGTATGAACAGAGGTATAGAAGATCATTGGGTATAACAATGTATGAACAGAGGTATAGAAGATCATTGGGTATAACAATGTATGAACAGAGGTATAGAAGCTCATCGGGTATAACAATGTATGAACAGAGGTATAGAAGATCATTGGGTACAGTGATCGTGATTCGCCTTTCTATGCTCACATTTAATTGGCGAGTATTAGGCTCTAAGGAAGTTGGAGCTGTAGACATCGATGGTAAATATAAATGCAATGATTATGTAGGTTTCTAATGGCAGAAGAGTAGCCTATGTTGATTTAGGTTTATTTATTTATAGATGTACTACAACCGTATTTTAACGGCTCAATATCAATATCTACAGCTCCAACTTCCTTATAGCCTGAAACTCGCAAGTGGCAAATTGATTGATGACCACCAATATACTTTTAAATAAGTAGATTATCATGGATGCCTTATATAGCCCTTCCATGTTCATAACATATAACAGTGTATGGTAAGGATGAGTCAGTGTCGGTTGTCATATGTTTGGTTCACGTTGTCCAGGGTGGTCGTCATAAATGCGATCGATAAGTATGACTCACAGGCTCAGAGAATTGGGCTACATGGCAAACTAGGCCTACGTGTATGTGTGTGTGTGTGTGTGTGTGTGTGTAGTGGGGGGAGAGGGGCAGGAGGCTGTAAACTGGTGATAGCACACACACACACACACACACACACACACACACACACACACACACACTCACACACACACACACACACTCACTCACTCACACACACACACACACACACACACACACACACACACACACACACACACACACACACACACACACACACACACACACACACACACACACACACACACACACACACACACACACACACACACACACACACACCTATTTGCATAAATTTACTTGGATGCCCCTGACCACACCAGGATACGATCCAATGGAGGAGGTCATGGCGTAATTCTAGTAGAGATAACAGAACCCTAGATGAAGGAAAGTGGGAGAAAGGGATAGCAATTAATGAGAGAGACAGAGATTACATAGATACAATGACCTCACACACCTTACGATCCAAATGCAGTGCTCAGGACGTAATTCTAGTCGATATTACAAAATCTTAAATCAAGGAAAGTGGCAGAAAATTACAGCACAGGAGAGAGAGAGAGTGAGAGATGATGATGGTCCCTATATTATATGTGCGTTGTCATAAAGAGAGAGAGAGACAGAGAGACAGACAGACAGACCGAGAGAGAGAGGGGGGGGGGGTCATCATAAAGGAAGGGTAATCGGTAATCATGGCCCCTATATTGTATGTGTGTCGTCATAGAGAGAGAGAGAGACAGAGACAGGGAGGGGGGGGGGGTTGTCATCATAAAGGAAGGGTAATCGGTGATCATGGCCTCTATATTGTATGTGTGTCGTCATAGAGAGAGAGAGAGAGAGATATGATGGTCCCTATATTATATGTGTGTTGTCATAAAGAGAGAGAGACAGAGAGAGGGGGGGGGGTCATCATAAAGGAAGGGTAATCGGTAATCATGGCCCCTATATTGTATGTGTGTCGTCATAAAGAGAGACAGAGACAGGGAGGGGGGGGGGGGTTGTCATCATAAAGGAAGGGTAATCGGTGATCATGGCCTCTATATTGTATGTGTGTCGTCATAGAGAGAGAGAGAGAGAGAGAGTGTGAGATGATGGTCCCTATATTATATGTGTGTTGTCATAAAGAGAGCGAGGGGGGGGTCATCATAAAATAAGGGTAATCGGTGATCATGGCCTCTATATTGTATGTGTGTCGTCATAGAGAGAGAGACAGAGAGAGAGAGGGGGGGGGGGGTCATTATAAAGGAAGGGTAATCGGTGATCATGGCCCCTATATTGTATGTGTGTCGTCATAGAGAGAGAGAGAGAGAGAGAGATGATGGTCCCTATATTATATGTGTGTTGTCATAAAGAGAGAGAGACAGAGAGTGGGGGGGGGGGTCATCATAAAGGAAGGGTAATCGGTGATCATGGCCCCTATATTGTATGTGTCGTCATAGAGAGAGAGAGAGAGTGTGTCATCATAAAGTAAGGGTTATCGGTGATCATGGATACCCTATATATTATTTGTGTTTCGTCATAAGCAGTGTGTCAAACCAGAAACCTTTCCCTTTATAGTCACCAATAATGAATATACACATATAAATTTGTTCCACAGCTCTTATTATTACGTCTTTGGAAGTGATAAAATGGCTAAAACAAGGCAACTTCATATAAAATGTCCTGTATTCTTTCTCATATTCATTCAAATCATAAAATGTAATACCGGTAGTGTTGGAGAAACTTTGAAAAGTTGACAGAATTAATATAAACACAATATGAGGAGGAACACTTTATTGGCAACGTTTCGCAGATCACTTCTTCAGGTCACTATCTTCGTACCTGAAGAACCTATCTGCGAAACATCAATATAAAGTGCTCGTCCTCATATGGTGTTTATATTCAAAGAAAATAGTGCCTGTTCCCCCCTTGGTCATAAGTTTGGTTCATGTAACGCCGGTATCACACGAGAGCTTTTATAGTCAATTTTCGATGATTAACAATTTTCTGGCAACATTTCTGGAATATTTTGCACTGGGGTCGGACACTAGATTGATGATAGACGAATTTAGGTGACCGAAATATTTGAAATGTTGACCTCTTAAGGGGGTAGTATTCGCTTTTTCTAGACCCCCTTCTCCCTCAATTTCAGCATATTAGTTTTGAGGTTTTAAGACGTTCGTTCCGTTAGTTTGGCGATTTTGAGACCTTTCGCCACATTTCTTTGTCAATATTAAGACCTTTCGTGCCCTTTAGGTGTAGATTTGTTATCGCTCGCCTCAAATTTTAGAAAGAATCGGCCTTCGGCCGGGAAATTTTTCTACCGAAAAAAGTACAAATTTATCTGAAAAGGGGGTATAGGGGGCGTTTTTTTAAAGCTTGATGGAGGTCTAGCGAGGAAACTCAAAATAAATAAATAAATAAATATATAGACCAAAAACCAAGCACTACCCCCTTATGCTGCCAGATTAGTGTTGAGGATAAATGTTAAGGGAAAAAGCGCTCGTGTGATACCGGCTTTAGAGTGTGTTCCCTTCGGAGTGAGATCGATAAGTGTGACTCACAGGCTAATAAAATTGGCCAACAGGACATGATGGCGAACTAGGCCTAAAAGACGAGGGTAGGAGTGGGAGAGGTGAGATTGTAAAAGGTTGATAGTAGATAGAGAGAGAGAGAGAGAGAGAGAGAGAGAGAGAGAGAGAGAGAGAGAGAGAGAGAGAGAGAGAGAGAGAGAGAGAGAGAGAGAGAGAGAGATACACACCCACCGGGAGATAGGAGAGAGTGAAGAACAAGCACCCACCGGGTGATAGGAGAGAGTGAAAAACACCCACCGGTTTATAGGAGAGAGAGAGATAAACACCCACCGGGTGATAGGAGAGAGTGAAAAACTAGCACCCACCGGGTGATAGGAGAGAGTGAAAAACACCCACCGGATGATACAAACACCCACCGGGTGATAGGAGATAGTGAAAAACAAACACCCACCTGGTGATAGGAGAGAGTGAAAAACTAGCACCCACCGGGTGATGGGAGAGAGTGAAAAACACCCACCGGATGATACAAACACCCACCGGGTGATAGGAGAGAGTGAAAAACAAACACCCACCGGGTGATAGGAGAGTGAAAAATACCCACCTGGTGATAGGAGAGAGTGAAAAACACCCACCGGGTGATACAAACACCCACCGGGTGATAGGAGAGAGTGAAAAACAAACACCCATCGGGTGATAGGAGAGTGAAAAACACCCACCTGGTGATAGGAGAGAGTGAAAAACACCCACCGGGTGATACAAACACCCACCGGGTGATAGGAGAGAGTGAAAAACACCCACCGAGTGATACAAACACCCACCGGGTGATAGGAGAGAGTGAAAAACAAACACCCTCCGGGTGATAGGAGAGAGTGAAAAACAAACACCCACCTGGTGATAGGAGAGAGTGAAAAACACCCACCGGGTGATAGGAGAGAGTGAAAAACAAACACCCATCTGGTGATAGGAGAGTGAAAAACACCCACCTGGTGATAGGAGAGTGAAAAACACCCACCGGGTGATAGGAGAGAGTGAAAAACAAACACCCACCGGGTGATAGGAGAGTGAAAAACACCCACCTGGTGATAGGAGAGAGTGAAAATCACCCAAATGGTGATAGGAGAGAGTGAAAAACACCCACCGGGTGATAGGAGAGAGAGATAAAAGAGTAGCCTATAGTGTGAAGATCCCTATTTTATTTTATTTTATTTTTTAGATGTAGATGAGGGAAACAAAGGGCAGAACTGCCTGTGACGAGTGCCTCCCCCAGAGTTGAAAGGGCCAAAATCAAGGAATGTTAGAGCCAAAATGCCTGGACACACGGAGCTTGAAGCAATTTAAGTCATAGGATGAGGGAAAGATGGATTCAGGGAGAGAATTCCAGAGCTCAGCTGTTGAATAGAGGTAAGATTGGGAACATAGTGTTCAGTTATTTATAAGCAGCACTGAGTTGGGTCTTGGGTTAACACGCTGCCCTGAGAGTAGAGATCAATATGTCCCTCGTGTGACTCACTGGCTGTTACACTTACGTGGCTCGCTGTACAGGCCTAATACCGAGTGGGTCTAGTTAACCCTTTTTTATTATTTCAGCTATATTTAGATAATTCTATGACGCTTAGGAAGGATATATGGTAGCTAAAACCTTCTAAAAGGGTTAATTGAGATAGTCTGTAGTCTTTTAATGGGTAAACATCCTTACTAAGTTGAATAAATAGTCTAATCGTTGCCGGAATATAATACAAAGGACGTCACCGGTACTGTATAAGGACGTCACCGGTACTGTATAAGGACGTCACCGGTACTGTATAAGGACGTCACCGGTACTGTAAAAGGACGTCACCGGTACTGTATAAGGACGTCACCGGTACTGTATAAGGATGTCACCGGTACTGTAAAAGGACGTCACCGGTACTGTATAAGGACGTCACCGGTACTGTATAAGGACGTCACCGGTACTGTAAAAGGACGTCACCGGTACTGTATAAGGACGTCACCGGTACTGTATAAGGACGTCACCGGTACTGTAAAAGGACGTCACCGGTACTGTATAAGGACGTCACCGGTACTGTATAAGGACGTCACCGGTACTGTACTAATATACACATAAAGGACGTCACCGGTACTGTACTAATATACACATAAAGGACGTCACCGGTACTGTATAAGGACGTCACCGGTACTGTATAAGGACGTCACCGGTACTGTAAAAGGACGTCATCGGTACTGTAAAAGGACGTCACCGGTACTGTATAAGGACGTCACCGGTACTGTATAAGGACATCACCGGTACTGTATAAGGACGTCACCGGTACTGTATAAGGACGTCACCGGTACTGTAAAAGGACGTCACCGGTACGGTATAAGGACGTCACCGGTACTGTATAAGGACGTCACCGGTACTGTAAAAGGACGTCACCGGTACTGTATAAGGACGTCACCGGTACTGTATAAGGACGTCACCGGTACTGTATAAGGACGTCACCGGTACTGTAAAAGGACGTCACCGGTACTGTATAAGTAAAATGGTCAGAAGATAGACAAATATAGGGATAGGTAGATAGACAGATTTACCGTACTTAGAGTTGCATATAGATTTATATATATTATATTTCTATAGATATGCGAGTCGCACAGAAACTACGACCCACGCGAGGTGGCCAGGACTTGATTCTAATTGAGATAGCAGAATACACCAAGTAGGCCTAAACGAAAATGGAAGAAAATTATAGCACATCAGAAGGAGATAGAGTGAGAGTGAGTGTGAGTACGGTAGCTCATAAGAGGCTTAGGAGTGAGGGGAGGGAGAGGGGGAGCTTGTAAAATGGTGATGGTTGAGAGACGCACACAAACACAGAGTAGGCGACTTGGTGGCGGAGTGGTTAGAGTGTGCTGTACATTGGTTCGGCAAAGGTTGGCTCTTAGAGTGGCGGACGATGGAATCCTTCCTGTGCCCGTCGAGTTTGTGGGGTGGATACTCACAAGTTACCGTGTAGTCCGGAAAAAAAAAAAAAAATCAGTCCTGTGTGTGATTGTTTTTTTTTTTGTGTGTTTTTTTTTTTTTTTTTTTTGTGGATGTTTTTTCATTAATTTTGGAGTGTTTGTAGTGTGTGTGTGGGGGGGGGGGGGGGGGTGTTTACAGTGAGCACATGAGTCACAGGTGCACTCTTATATATGCCCATGTCTGTTTATATATTTGTGGGTGTTCTGTGGGCCATACTTGAGTGGGGACACGTGCTTGCATGTTTGTGGAGAGAGAGAGAGAGCGCGCGCGTCGGTGGGGGAAAGGGGGGGGGTTATGTGCATGTTATCTCAAGCCATGTTTGTTTATTTTGAGTGTGAGCAGCCTAGCTCATGCTTGTGTAAGAACGCGTGCTTGTTTGAGTGCATGAAGAGAGAAACAGAGAATGAGGATGAGGCATGTGTTTGTTATCTTTAGCTAGGTACGGTATGTTTTTTTAAAGATTTGTAGATTCTAGGATTGGGTACGTTGTGTATGCTTTTGTATATATGTGTGTGTGCGCGCGTGTGTACTTGTGCGCATAACCTACCTATGTTTATAAGTACCGGTATTTAATCATTATGAAAGTTTGGCAATATGATAAATGTCTAGCCACAGTACACCAGTGTTTAAGGCCTGTAAGCCAAGAATGTTTACCGTTCATAAATTATGAAGCATTTGAAGAAGGGTTGCTGTTACGGAATATTAAACCTTGTGTACACTATGCAAATACTTACTTTGTGTGTGTGTGTGTGTGTGTGTGTGTGTAAGTGTGTGTTGTGTGTAGCTGACAGTGTGGTAGTTGTGAGAGAGAGCGAAAGGGAGAGGGAGAGGGAGGGAGATTGATGATCGTGCGAGTATTGGTTGGCGTGTTTAGGATTTTACTATAACAAACGCTTTAAGCTCTATCAGGTGCTCTGTTCGACAACCCCCTTCCCCCTCCCCCCTCCCACACACACACATGTACGTACGGTACGTTATCTAGCAAATTACAGAGTTGTAATTATTAGAATTTCCACTGTCGAGATGTCTTTTGTTGCGTCTAGAGTTTCTCAGCAATCTGGCTTTGGCCCCATATACAGATGTCTACTATAACCTACGGTACTGGTATGGGCTATTAATAACATTGGTATTATATTGGAGTAGTTTTTGTCGGCCTTAATGAGAATAACTCCCTTTGTGTGCTGTCAGTGCTATATAGGCCAGGCTACATTTCCAGACTTCCCCCAAGAAGCTTGGCTGACCACTGTGGAATCAAGTTTGCAGGTGGCACCGTATCATTAATCTTAGTCTGAGATATAACTGGCTCTCTTTTGTTCATGAATGAACCGCAATGTCTGTGAGCAATATAACCACTCATTGTAAGTAAAGAAGGCCCCATCCTCCCCAAGTGCCATCCATCCTCCCCAAGTGCCACTCGAGCCTCCATTAGTCCCGTGTGGCCTTGGAGGCGTCGCTCCTCACTTGTCGGGGCTTGCCAGTGAAACCCGAACCCCACGAACAGCCAAACTATAATACCGCTAAGAGGCCCCCTTTTAACAGTCCTTCTTTGTGTCTGCCTATCTTCATTACCGGTATTTTATCTCTCTCTTTCTTCCTTATTTACGGTATACTCTGTCCATCTCTCAGATATACGAAAGATCACTTATAACTGTGTAATGTTACACACCCATCTGTCCCCTACTAACTTCTTAATCCTGCCACGGACATTAGTTCCAGGGCAGTAGTTCCCTTTCCAATTTTCCCTTACTCACTCTAAACCACTGTTTGGACACTTGGTCCTCAGTGTTCTGGAGGACAAGCAGCCTAGAGGGGTCACTAGACCTGTTTTTGCTTGTTTTCCTTTGTACCCCTTTGTACTTACGGTATGTTTGGTTCTTCCGTCTTTATCGATCTCCCGTGTACCGGCGGTAATGGTTTATCTCCCCTCTTTCTACCCCCTCTCATTTACTCTTTCCCTTTGTTCCTCCTCCACCTCGTCTCTCTCTCTCTCTCTCTCTCTCTCTCTCTCTCTCTCTCTCTCTCTCTCTCTCTCTCTCTCTCTCTCTCTCTCTCTTTCTCTTTCTCTTTCTCTCTCTCTCTCTCTCTCTCTCTCTGTATATATATATTTATATACTGTATATATTGTGTGTATGTGTGTGTCCCTCCTGGAGCTATACCAATCCCACGTTAACCCTTTATGTACCGGTGGCGTTCTTTTCATTTGCATCTGGTAACCATTAGATTATTGTATTGCATTCAGCTTAGGAAGGACGTCTACCAATTACAAGTCTACAAACCATCTCAATTAGTCCTTTTATAAAAACAAATAGACTTTCGCCGGTACAGAAGGGACTAACATTAATTTACAGTTACAGAGTTATCAACTAACTTCCCCATTCGGTCACTGTTACGTACAACCACACTTGCTGACATAGGCTACTGACTCAACATTGATAGACTGGCTGACTGACTGGAGATATTGATACTTGCCTGCAATTACAAAGCCATTCCCCCGCAGCCATTAAGGGGGGATAGTTCTCTTGTTGGTAGATTTTCTCATTTATTTATTATTTATTTAGTTTCCTCCCTACACCTCCATCAAGCTTTAAAACAACATCCATTAGATCCCCCTTCTAGATTAATTTGGTAATTTTTCTGTAGAAAAAGTTTCCGGCCGAAGGCCGCTTCTTCCAAAATTAGCCTATAGGCTCACTATCGTTCGCTAGGAAAAAAAATCGACACCTAAATAGCACGAAAGGTCATAATATTGACAAACTAATGGGGCAAACATCTTAAAATCTGAAAAATAAAGGGGCTAAACCTGAGGGAGATTAGGGTCCAGAAAAACAACCCATCTCCCCTTAAACCCATGCTACAATGATCATGAGGTGGGCTATTAATTCCATGTGTTATACCAACCTACAGTAATTACCGTACATATTGACTGTTTGGGCATACCGTATACTAATTGATTGACTAGACCTACACTGTAAAGAGTGTCAAGGGTACAAAAAAGTACGATATACAAGATCATTGAGTTCGGTACGGTACCGTATATGGATAAAGATATATTATTCTCGCCTTGTATGAGATGGGTTTAATATTGGTTCTATGTGTATAAAGGAAACAAACGGCAAAGCTGCATGTAACAAGTGTTCCCCCCCTCCCCCTCCAAAAGAATGGTTGAAAGATAGAGAGCCAAATTCAAAGTGCATTAGAATTCAAAGCTTGAAGCAGATTAAATCATAGGACGAGGGAGAGAGATTCAGAATAAATTGTGGAGTGGAAGAAAAACGGGGAAAATCGTTTCAATCTTGGGTTAGAGAGCTGGACAGAATAGGGAATGTGTTGTAAGACGGGTGCCACCTGCTCTCTGTAAGGGAGGAGGTATGTACACAAAGCTCTGAAGAACACCGATTATAGTAATTACCACCAACATACTTTTGAATGGGTGGATACATATGGACACTTTATGTATAGGCTATTTTTACTTTTTAGACCTATGTTTTAGAGTGTACTGATTGACTAACTGACTGGCTGTGCACTGACTGTTCGACTGTCTACCTGGCTGATTGACAGAATGACTGACTGACTGACTGACTGGATGTATAATGACTGCTTAACTGACTGACTTACTACCTGGCTGTTTGATTGACTGATTGACTGACTGACTGACTGACTAACTAACTAACTAACTAACTAACTACCTGATTGACTGACTGACTGTATAATGACTGTTCGAGTGACTGACTAGGGTACCTACGGTAGGCCTACCTGGCTGATTGACTGACTAGATGACTGACTGTATAATAACCGCTCGACTAACTACCTACCTGACTGATTAATTACCCGATTGATAACCCACCTGCACTATAAAAGCCATTCCCGGGCCTCCATTAAAGCAAGTGTCGCAATGGCCATCAGGTAATTAATTCCCTGTTAATTACCAGCGGTGCCAGTCGAAGAGCAACCGGAGGGGAGATTTCCGCTTGAAGGATTTTTGTTTCTGGATCCCTTTCTCCCTTTAGTTTAGCCCCATTGTTTTTTTTGTTTTGTTTTTTAAAATGTTCACCCCATTAGTTTGGCGATTGTAAGTACTTTCGGCCCATTTATATCAATTTTAAGACCTTTCGTGCCATTTCAGTGTCGCCTTTTTCCTGGCGAGCGATAGCGACCCTGTAATTTAAGAGGAACCAGGAAATTTTTCTACCGAAAAATATACACATTTATCTAGAAAGGGGGTCTAGGGGGTGTTATTTTAAGTTTGATGGAGGTCTAGGGAGGAAACTAAGAAAATAATATAATGATCAATAAAAAGTCAAATAAATATGCCCCTCCCCCCTTAATTACCAGTGGCGCCAGTCAAAGAGCCGGGACATTGGAGGTTTTAATTACAGTCGCAGTCCCCCCGATATCTTGGTTTGGGGGAGACCATTTTGTTTACCTTGGTCGCGAAGAAGACCTACCTACGGTACCTTACTTGAGTTTACTTGAGTTGTTTCGGCCTCCTCAGCGGCCTCGGCGAGAGTTGCTCCCCCCGAGTATGTTTGCTGCCAGTGTTTGATGCAGCAGGCTATTCGAGAGGGCAGCTCTCCCCCCCGCGAAGTATGGCTGATCAAGCGCCGACTTGAGATGGTTGTCCAAGGCTTTTTTGAATACTTCCATTGGCACGTCCATCAGGTTTCTCACGTTCTCTGGCATTTTGTTGAAGAGGCTCGGTCCCCTGTTTGTCAACCAGGAGTCCCTCAGTGTGCCCAGAGCTCCCCTACATTTTTGGGGTGGGATGTTACAATACCTACGGTACCCCCTCTGTCACTCCAGTTCCATGATATTGTAGTGTGAAGGTTTGGCACTAGACCCTCGATAACTTTCCATGTGTAAATTATCAAGTATCTCTCTTCTTCGCTCCAGTGAATATAAGTTAAGAGCCTTCAGCCTATCCCAGTAATGAGGATGTTTTACCGAGCTGATGTGGGACGTGAAATTTCTTTGAACACTCTCTATTTCGTATATTTCCCCGGCTTTGTGTGGAGATGTTAGCACACTGCAATACTCCAGTCGTGGGATCACCAACGATTCGAAAAGTGTTATCATTGGCCGTTCTTCTCGTGTCTTGAAAGTGCGCAGTATCCAACCTACAAGTTTCCTCGCCGCTACTGACTTGGCCTGATTATGTTCTTTGAAAGACATGCTTTCTGACATTATTACCCCAAGATCTTTAACCTCTGATTTTCGTTGGATTGGCAGGAGTGACTCTGTTAAGTAGGTTGTGGTTCTTTTAATTTCTCCATTTCCTCCATACCTTATCAGCTGAAATTTCTCTTCGTTAGATATAAATTGCATGTTGTTATCTTTGGTCCACCGAAATACAGCGTTCATGTCTGCTTGCAAGATTTCTTTTGTCTTCTATTGTGGTTATTCCTAGACTTAGTTTTGTGTCGTCTGCAAATGATGAGACGCTGCTGTGTTGTACATTTACATCGATATCACTTATTAGTATTAGGAAGGGTAAGGGTGCCAACACTGTACCCTGGGGAACAGAGCTTTTAACCTCTGAACCTTCCGATATCGCTTGATTTACTGCTACTGATTGTCTTCTGTTAATGAGAAAATTATAGATCCACCTCCCCACCTTTCCGGTGATACCTTTTTCTTTCAGCTTATGTGCTATAGGCCTAATTCCATGATCACACTTGTCAAATGCTTTGGCAAAGTCTGTGTATATGACATCCACATTTCTTTTCTCTTCCAGGTCATCTAGAACTTTGTCATAGTGTTCTAGTAGCTGCGAGAGACATGATCTTCCTGCTCTGAACCCGTGTTGTCCTGAGTTGTGGAGCCCGTTTTCTTCCATGTATTCCGAGACTTTTCCTCGTAGTACTCTTTCAAAGATTTTGATGATGTGAGATGTTAGTGCTACTGGGCGGTAGTTTTTTGGCTGAGCTTTACTTCCTCCTTTGTGTAGTGGTGCAATTGTTGTGTTTTTCAGACTTTCTGGGATTTCTCCTGTATCTAGGCTCTTTCTCCACATTATGGCTAGAGGTCTTGCTAGCGATGTTTTGCAGTTCTTGAGCAGGACTGAGCTCCATGAATCTGGTCCTGGTCCTGAGTGGAGCGGCATGCTGTTTATTGCCCTTTCTATATCTATTGGCCCAAATTCTATATCCGATATATGGAGGGGGGCTCTGTTCTCGCCCATAAAGAAACTGTTTGAATTGTCAATAGTTTTAGATGGATCGGGTTGACTGAACACGGTTTCATACTGTTTTCGTAGAAGTTCACTCATTTCTTTGTCATCTGTTGTATATGATCCGTCGAGTTTGATGAGGGGGTTTGATGCTGTTTGTGATTTTTTCTTTGCATATGAGAAGAAGTACTTTGAATTTTCACTTATTTCTTGAACCACCTTGTTTTCTTCTTCTATCTATTGTATTCTCAGCTTGTGTTCAATATCCTCAATCTCCCTTTTCATTAGGCTATGTTAATTTGCCTTTCCCGTAATCCCGCTTGGGAGAGCCGATGTGACAGTAGTTTTCTTCGTTTGTAGAGCCTTCTCCTTGCTCTGTCTTGAGTTGCTTCGGCCATCCTTCAGTGGCTTCGGCGTGAACTGCTTCCCCCGAGTATGTTTGCTGCCAGTGTTTGATGCAGCAGGCTATTTGAGCCAGTCTTTTTTTTTCTAGCTACATTTAAACGATTTTGTGGTGCTTGAAAAGAATCTATGTAGCCTAGTAAAAAAGGTTAATTAACATAGTTCAAAGCCTGTTAATTGCTGGAGGCCTTTCCTAAACTGAATGAAATCGTCTATTACAGTCTATTTGTGTCCAGCTGATGATAAATTGAATCCATATATATATATAGCTGATTTATCGATAATTAATGGAAAATATGAAACTTATATGTCTGTCCATCATCATCTTGCCAAGTTTTCATAATTATCAACATATTTCGCTACAAAATGTTCGTAATAGCCAAGTAATTAAGATGAATATGTGGCAATTTAACATCAGCTGGAAAACAATGGACTATAGTAACTAGCATAAAATGAAAAGGACGGAACTGGTACTGAACGGGGTCAACTAACAATAAAGGACGGAACTGGTACTGAACGGGGTCAACTAACAATAAAGGACGGAACTGGTACTGAACAGGGTCAACTAACAATAAAGGACGGAACTGGTACTGAACGGGGTCAACTAACAATAAAGGACGGAACTGGTACTGAACGGGGTCAACTAACAATAATGGACGGAACTGGTACTGAACGGGGTCAACTAACAATAAAGGACGGAACTGGTACTGAACGGGGTCAACTAACAATAAAGGACGGAACTGGTACTGAACGGGGTCAACTAACAATAAAGGACGGAACTGGTACTGAACGGGGTCAACTAACAATAAAGGACGGAACTGGTACTGAACGGGGTCAACTAACAATAAAGGCCGGAACTGGTACTGAACGGGGTCAACTAACAATAAAGGCCGGAACTGGTACTGAACGGGGTCAACTAACAATAAAGGACGGAACTGGTACTGAACGGGGTCAACTAACAATAAAGGACGGAACTGGTACTGAACGGGGTCAACTAACAATAAAGGACGGAACTGGTACTGAACGGGGTCAACTAACAATAAAGGACGGAACTGGTACTGAACGGGGTCAACTAACAATAAAGGACGGAACTGGTACTGAACGGGGTCAACTAACAATAAAGGACGGAACTGGTACTGAACGGGGTCAACTAACAATAAAGGACGGAACTGGTACTGAACGGGGTCAACTAATAATAAAGGACGGAACTGGTACTGAACGGGGTCAACTAACAATAAAGGACGGAACTGGTACTGAACGGGGTCAACTAACAATAAAGGACGGAACTGGTACTGAACGGGGTCAACTAACAATAAAGGACGGAACTGGTACTGAATGGGGTCAACTAACAATAAAGGACGGAACTGGTACTGAACGGGGTCAACTAACAATAAAGGACGGAACTGGTACTGAACGGGGTCAACTAACAATAAAGGACGGAACTGGTACTGAACGGGGTCAACTAACAATAAAGGACGGAACTGGTACTGAACGGGGTCAACTAACAATAATGGACGGAACTGGTACTGAACGGGGTCAACTAACAATAATGGACGGAACTGGTACTGAACGGGGTCAACTAACAATAAAGGACGGAACTGGTACTGAACGGGGTCAACTAACAATAAAGGACGGAACTGGTACTGAACGGGGTCAACTAACAATAAAGGACGGAACTGGTACTGAACGGGGTCAACTAACAATAAAGGACGGAACTGGTACTGAACGGGGTCAACTAACAATAAAGGACGGAACTGGTACTGAACGGGGTCAACTAACAATAAAGGACGGAACTGGTACTGAACGGGGTCAACTAACAATAATGGTAATAATAGTATTCATTGGACGTTTTTATTCAGCCTAAGAAGGATCACAACAAATCCGAGTGAATATAAAATGTATCAATTAAGCTTTGAACTCATACCGTACTTGCCCTGGCTAAACTACACGATATTATGCAGCTTAGGAAGGATCTCTGGTAATTTAAAGGGTTGATTGAGCTAGTTTGAAGCTTTATTATTGCTAGAGGTCCTTCCTAAGCTGAGTAAAAGTGTCTAATACTTGACATTATACAATGAAAAGGACGTCCCTGGTACTGAATGGGTTAAGATGATGCAGAGACATTTTAGTTTCATATTTATATTTTAGGACAGTTAGTTTTTTTAAATTTTTTTTAAAGAGACAATGAACGGAGGAAGGAAAAACACAGATAAAACAAAAAGGTATAGATAAATCAGCTGGTAAAGGATTCAATTTTCAATCAGTTGAAATAAAACCGACTATAGAAGTTTACCTCCAAGTGGATTTGAGTGTCAATTGAGGAGAAGCACTTTATTGTCAACGCCCCCTTAGATGGCCTCGTGACATCGGGGTTCCGGTGTACAGAAGCCGTACGGTACAGGTGTTGTATAGCTCGTGCTGGATATTGATACCATGTGAGGAGGAGCACACGTGGGGGTAATGAACACCGATTTATTTATTTATATATTTGTATTTATTTATTAATTTATTTATTTTGTCGATTCTGGTCCGCGAGTGTTAGTCATATATATTGTATATTAGCTATGTACTATGTAAGGTATTTTTGTGTAATTAGTCCTTCACCCCTTATCACCCCCCCCCCCCCCTTCCCTCTCTCTCTCTCTCTCTCTCTCTCCTCTCTCTCTCTCTCTCCTCTCTCATCTCCTCGCTCTCTCTTCTCCTCTCTATCTCTCCTCTCTCTCTCTCTCTCTCTCTCCTCGCTCTCTCTCTCTCTCTCTCCTCTCTCTCTATCTTTCTCTCTTTCTCTCTATATCTCTCTCTCTCTCTATCTCTCTCTCTCTCTCTCATATATATATATATATATATATATATATATATATACTGTATATATATATATTATATATATATATATTATATATATATATTATATATACTGTATATATATATATATATATACTGTATATACGGTATATATATATATATATATATATATATATATAGTATATGTATTTAGTATATAACCACAGTTATATATTTTTATTCTGGCTAAGACGACACATTATCCGGCTTTACAGATATATTCCTCTAGATTTAAGGAAGAGAGAATTAAATGTGGGATGTCTGATATAGGCTAAGCTACCTAGTAATGGAATTCGGTATATAGGTTATGTTAGTAATGCTGGAAATGGGTTTAGACCTCTCATACAACATTCATACTACCAATAGCGGGAGGCTACACTAGGGGAGAGAGAGAGAGAGAGAGATAGATAGATAGATAGATTGATTTAAGTAGAGGGAAACCCGGTATGTGCTCAGAAAATAATGAAGTGATTGTATGAACAATATACAGTATACAGTGCGGTAATTATATAGTATAGGACTTTATATTGGTATAAGTGTGTTGGTGGTGTAATGGTTTAGATGCTTATGTTCTGGGTGTGGTGTCCCGAGTTCGAATCCCGGGAGGATCATATGCTTTCATTAGTTTATTCTAGTGCATTGGGGTTTGTAATGTAGGATTAATGTTAAAAAAAAATTGTTTACATGTAAACAAAAATAGTAGCTAGACCCCAACAGTAGTGATAGTAGTATATAGGAAAATAGTAGCTAGACCCCAACAGTAGTGATAGTAGTATATATAGTAGGAAAATGAAAGGAATAGGAATTTAAATAAAAAAATACGAAGTGTCTGGTATGTGGTCGTGGTCACTGATGGAATATACGATTGTCTTGTTACGTTAGAAGACTAGAAGATCACTGGTGGAATAATGCATCTGACTGTTAAGCCAAGGGAATTGTCTTGAGGGAATACAGATTGCTGTAGATGAGACTATAATTATAGTTCGTCAAATAAATTAATAAATTGGTGTCGCAAGGCCACTTTCTCAAGTGTACGTAACGGCATTTTTCAATGTTGTAATGAGCCTACAAAGCCGGTTTTCTAGATCCCCTTCTCCCTTATGTTTAGCCCAATTAGTTTTCAGACTTTTAAGATGTTTGCCCCATTAGTTTGTCGATTTTAACACCTTCCGCCCCATTTACTTGCCAATATTACGACCGTTCGTGCTATGTAGGTGTCGATTTATTTCCTGGCGAACGATAGTGAGCCGTATTCTTAGACGTGTGGAGTGGGTGTCTGATCCAGCCCATATACAGTAGAACGAAGATATTGGAACTGAAAGAGAACTTGAAATCTCCCAAGTTTTTTAAAGCTAGCAATTTATCTCGTCTCATTTCGTTCATTAAGGGGAGATGGGTCGTTTTGCTGCCCCCCCCCCCCCCTTCTTCCTTATGTTTAGCCCCATTAGTTTTCATATTTTAAGATGTTTGCCCCATTAGTTTGTTGATTTTAAGACCTTTCACCCCATTGCTTAGTCAATATTAAGACTTGGTGTCATGTAGGTGTCGTTTTATTCCTGTCGAGCGATAGCAAGCCTGTAATTAAAGAGGAACCGTTCTTTGGCCGGGACATTTCTCTATCGAAAAATGCACAAATTTATCTTGAAGGGGGGTCTTGAGGGGGGGGGGGGGGTAAAGATTGATGGAGGTCTAAGGAGGACAAATTATAAAAAATATATATAAATGAGGAAATATATACGCCCATCCCACCTTAAGGAGTACCGTAGGGTATCCATGATTTAAGGATACGGCTCTTAGACTGGCATGAATATGAGGAGGAATACATAAATATAGACCGGTACTTGTAATTGCAGGGTACAGTACAGTATTAGCATTTTATAATTTCCAAAGACTTATCGGTAATAAGAATGTTTAGGCACGACATTATCTTGATACAACATATTTATAATATAAATATGTTGTATCAAGATAATGTCGTGCCTAAACATTCTTATATTATAATGACATACAAGAAGAAACTGTTTAGAGGTGGTTTCCAATATATAGTCCCTCCCAGTCTAATTCACCGAAATTTAAGTAGAGGTATTTGTAAGAAATTATTCAATACAACTAGCAGGGAAGGTTATACGAGAGAGTGAGTGTGAGAGTGAGAGAGAGTGAGTGAGTGTGAGAGAGAGAGTGTGTGACTCTGTGTGTAGTTAGGGAGGGGGGGGGGGGGGAACGAGATAGGTCCCTGAGGGTAGGAGGAGAGAGGGTCATAAAGTTAAGAGGTGAGGATGAGGTGGGGAGTGCCATAAAAGTTAAAGGGGGGAGAGTGGGGGAGAGATAGTGGCTTCATACCAGTCCCAAGCTAAAAGGACAGTTTACTATCTAAGTCACCTTGCGGTCCATTTCAGGGAGACTTCGCGGTACAATAGAAACAATTATGGACACTCCCTGGAAACTGCAATCATTTATCTTCTAATGCTGTTTTACTAAGGAACTAATTGCAAAATATGAGGGAAGTTCTTTTTCGTAGGGTATAAACTTTTTTCTATGTGTATGAAGGAGACAAAAGGCAGACTGCTTGTAACGAATGTCTCCAAATCCAAAAGAGTGACAGAGTGCCACATGCAAGGGACGTTGGGGGTAAAAACGCCTGGACACACGAAGTTTAAAACATTCTAAATCGTTGGATGAAGGAAAGATTGATCGAGGGAGAGAGTTCCATAGTTCATTTGTTGAGTACCGTAAATGAAAGACTGATAAAATTGTCTAATTCTTTGGTTAGAGAGCTGTACAGAATAGGAGTGAATAGGGTATGATAGCCAATTTGTGTGTGATTTACCAATTAGTAGTTCTTATGGTACGGTACGCGATTTCAATTAACCTATAGAAATACCCACAACATACCCGGTACCATATGGTATATTTTATTTAAATTTATATATTCAGTGTCAAAATAATGTGTACGGTACCTTAACAAATGGTATATTTTGATAATACATTTAATCATCAAACTCTACTTTTTGTGAGTACCGGTAGTTTTTGTGAGTACCGGTAGTTTTTGTGAGGACCGGTAGTTTTTGTGAGGACCGGTAGTTTTTGTGAGGACCGGTAGTTTTTGTGAGGACCGGTAGTTTTTGTGAGGACCGGTAGTTTTTGTGAGGACCGGTAATTTTTGTGAGTACCGGTAGTTTTTGTGAGTACCGGTAGTTTTTGTGAGTACCGGTAGTTTTTTGTGAGGACCGGTAGTTTTTGTGAGGACCGGTAATTTTTGTGAGTACCGGTAGTTTTTGTGAGTACCGGTAGCTTTGTGAGTACCGGTAGTTTTTGTTCTCGATTTTGAGTATTATAGGGAATACTGCGTACAAATAGGTTACCAGTACTACATCCAATATACGGTACTATAATAATATAATAGTTTCCACATATAGCACCCATATTATAGAGATTTGTTTTACAGCGGAAAGATAAGTTCTTTATCAGTTGATTTAGTGTTAAAGTATGGAAGAATTAAAAACCAAAACAACTTATGTTTCTGCATCATATTAATGTTAAGAAGTAGAGAGAGAGAGAGAGAGAGAGGTTCCTATTATACAATTAGTTACGGTACTGTTATAAGGAAGCATATATAACCGATGATATTACTGGGCGTCATCCAATATAGGGTTAATTTATTCAACTAACTACAGGTTAATTCACCCGAGAACTGTTAAGGGGGAGGTAGTTGTTTTTTCGCCCTCATGTTTAGTCCCATTAGCTTTGAGATTTTAAAAGGGTTCATTCCATTTGTTTGGCGATTTTATGACTTTTCGCCCCATTTCATTCTCAATATATAGACCTTTCGAGCCATTTAGGTGTCGATATTATCCTGGCGAGCGATAGCGAGCCTGTAATTGTAGAGTAACCGGCCTCCGGTCGTGAAATTTTTCTATAAAAAAAATGTACAAATTTATCTCGAAGAGGGATCTAATGGATGTTTTTTAAAGTTTGATGGAGTTCTAGGGAGGAAACTAAAAAGAAACCAAATACCGGTAATAAATATACGACAAAATCGACCCCAAAATGAAACCCTTCCCCCTTAAAGAGAAAGAAAAAAGGCCGGCGAAGAAAACACAGCGTTATTTATCGGTGCCGGTACAGTACATTTAATAATAAAGTAAGTTAATATTTACTGAGCTACAAGTGACGTAGACAGGGCCCGGGATGAATCTATAATGATATTTTAAAATATAACGATGAATCTGTTAAACAAAACGTGAATACATTTATTATTGGCGCTTGTTCGCGAAATTTCTGAATGTCGACAAATGATAGATTGAGAAAGATGCCTAACTATAATGCATGGGAGTTGTATTCAGTATAATATACTGTATATACCGTATCATATATATATATGTATACCGTACTGTATATAGGCTGTGTGAGTGTCTGTGTGGAGAGAGAGAGAGAGAGATGACTAAATTATACCGTACTGTTTATGTCGTATGTTATGCACTCGCAACTCATTTAAGGGGAAGGGTTTTTTTTTTCTGTTTTTTTTCTTTTTTTTTTTTTTTTTTGGGGGGGGGACCACCTTAACGTTTAGCCCCAATAATTTTGAAATTTTATGACGTTCGCCCCATGAATTTGGCGGGGTTTTTTAGACCTTTTGTGCCATGTAGGTGTCGATTTTTCTAGAGAGCGATAGCGAGCCTGTAATTTAGGAGGCCGGCCGGGACATTTGTCTACCTTCTTGATGGTGCGTTTTGGGGGTATTTTTTAAGCTTGGTGGAGGTCTTGGGAGGAAACTAAAGAAACTAATGTATATATAAATGAATGAACAAATAACTACCGTACACATCTCCCCTTACCCTGGCCAAGAACCTCACCTCCTAATTACCTTAATGCGGTATCGGTATCGGACACTAATAGTACACATTATGTATAATAGGACACATTATGTATAATAGGACACATTATGTATAATAGGACACATTATGTATAATAGTACACATTATGTATAATAGTACACATGTATAATAGGACACATTATGTATAATAGGACACATTATGTATAATAGGACACATTATGTATAATAGTACACATGTATAATAGGACACATTATGTATAATAGGACACATTATGTATAATAGGACACATTATGTATAATAGTACACATGTATAATAGTACACATTATGTATAATAGTACACATTATGTATAATAGTACACATTATGTATAATAGGACACATTATGTTAGAAGCATTGCTAAGAATGCCTCTAAAAAACTGGGACTCCTGTACAGAGTTCGAGAATTCTTCACTGACGAGCAGTTGGCCGTGATATATAAAAGTCATGTGCGTTCTCAGATGGATTACTGTTCACCTCTGTGGGGTGGAAGTGGAGTGGTTGCATTGAGGCAGTTGGACAAAATTCAAAATAAAGCTATTAGATTAATCAATAACCCTGCAATCACACAGGACCTTCCTACATTATCCATACGAAGAAACGTTGCATCCCTTGCATTATTCTACAGATATTTTCACAGCAATTGTTCCGAGGAACTTGCTTCAATTGTGCCGCCTCTCCACATCTTTCCCCGTAGAACTAGGGCAGCTGAGAGCGCCCATGAATTTACACTTTCTCCTCCACAATGCAGAACTTCTGCTTATCAGAATTCATTTATCCCCAGAGCTACTACTCTTTGGAATTCACTTCCCTCGAATTGCTTTCCACAAACTTACAATCTACAAATGTTTAAATCCAGTTGTTACAAACATTTTATGAATGGAGGATGCCTTTAGGCACATGGACCTTTTTGTTTTATCTGTGTTTTTCCTTCCTCCGTTCATTGTCTCTTTAAAAAAAAAAAAAAAAATTATATAATCATTAGTTAAACCTATTTGATCCAAGGCCGATCTTTTGGGACCTACACTTTCACTCCATTAGTTTAGAGATTTTAAGACGTTTCATGATAAGACCCTTCACCCCATTCATGTGTCGATTTTTTTCTGGGCGAGCGATAGCAAGCCTGTAAGTTGGAAGAAATCGGCCTTCGGCCAACACATTTTTCTATCGAAAAAGGTAAAAGTTTACCTTGAAGGGGGTCTTGTGGGCATTTAGCCTATTTGTTTTATTTATTGTTTTAATTATTATATATACCGGTATACCGGTATATATTTTTAAGAATGTCGGAAAGCGTTTTTGTTTGCCTATTGGAGAAACTAAAATACATTGCTGGAAAATGGTTGGATCAAGCAAAATCCTCAGTATTAATTATTTAACATATCATAATGACTCCCAAGACATCAAACCAGATAGTGTTAACCCGAAACTAACGGATTGAAAGTGGCCAGTGTGTTTCCCCAGCTGATCTTGTATTCTGGTGGGTGGGTTCATTAGGCAGCCCCCCGTGTGTGACCTTCAACCCCGGCTGGCAACATGAGGACATTATTGACGTGCTGCGGTCAGGGGGGTGTTAGTGGTGGGGGTGCGGATCAGGTTGGTGTTAGTTGTAATGGTGTTAGTGGTGGTGGTGTTAGTAGTAGTGTTGTTAGTGGTAGTGGTGTTGTTAGTGGTAGTGGTGTTGTTAGTGGTGGTGGTCTTAGTAGTAGTGGTGTTCTTGTTATAGTAGTTCCCAAAACTGTCTGGCCGAACAGTCCCGAGTCCAGTAGACCGCAACTGCTTCAGATGATCGATGGGATGAGATCTGTCTCCGAGAGGGCAGCAGGGGAGGGGATCATCAGCCCACGGGCTTCTACCCCCGGGTCAATGCCCCCACCGTCCACTGCACCCCTTGCAGTAACATCCAATCAGGCAATCTCGTCAGCACCTAGAACAAATAGTAGTACCGGTACCGTACAGTAAAATAGACAGACAGAAACGGCTAAGGTTGGGTAGAGGATGCCAAACCTCACTCTAGATAGGACCAGCCATCACACTTTTGTAGTGGTGTTAGTGGTGGTGGTGTTATTAGTGTAGTGTTTGTTAGTGGTGGTAATGTTAGTGGTGATGGTGATGGTGTCAGGGATAATAGCTTAGTGATAATGGTGTTAGGGGTAGTTGGTTTTCTATCTCTCTCTCTCTATCTCTCTATACGTTTGTTGGTTTGCGTGTTTTCTGGTCCTTTTACATTCATACCCAGTTCAGGTGTCAATGTAAAGAGTAAACGGACCCAATTACGCAGGAATGTTAAGTTGTACATTTTTGTTGACGAAGACGAAGCCGGACTTCTGTAGTTTTGGGCTCAATATCGCTTGACAAGAAAAAAAAAAAAAAAACATGTTGACACCTAAATTGACTGCAACTTCTAAAAATTCGTGGTATATGTCTACTCTCTCTCGCTCTCTCTCTCGCTCTCGCTCTCGCTCTCTCTCTCTCTCTCTCTCTCTCTCTCTGCCTCTCTCTCTCTCTCTCTCATCCTCTATCTCTCTCTCTATCTCTCTCTCCTCTCTCTCGCACTAGCTCTATCTCTCTCTCTCTATTCTCTTCGCGCTCGCCTCTCCTCTCTCGACTCAGTCGCGCTTTCCCTTTTTTTTGAAAGACTCTCTCTATCTCGCGCTATAGACTATCATTATCAGGGTTTTAGATCGGGCGGGCTAGTATCTCCTCGCGCGCTGCTAATCGCTCTCGCCTTCCTCCTCTGGCATCTCTCCGCTTCTAATCTGAGCTATCTAGCTCTCGATATCGCGCTCCGCTCTCTCTATATATATCTCTATATCTCTTATCTATCTATCTCTATCTATATATCTCTCTATCTCTCTATCTCGGTGAATTGTTTTGAATTGTTATAACACTAGTGTTGTTGGCGTTTAGATAATACATTATTGTCCTCGGGTGGGGCAGTTGGTCGTATTCTTGGGTTGTGTAGAATATCAGTCGTGTGTGTGTGGGGTGTGGTTGGTTGTGTGTTTGTTGGTGTGTTGTATTCTAGTTTTGTTGTACGACTCCTCCGTTTAGTTTGTGATATTGTTTCTGTCTGGTTGGTTGTTGTGATTGTGATTGTGTTGTGGCCTTTGAAACCCCCAGAGGCTCTTGAACAACACCCAGAGACGCTATGGCTCAACATGATGCTAATTATTGGATGTTGTGAGTAGGTATCTCAGACTGGTTGTTGGGTTGGTGGTGGTATCTAGTTTGTGGTCGGGGAGTGATATGGTGGTTTTGTGTGTGTGTTGTTATTGGGTGTTTGGTGAGTTCTGTTGTTGTGTAGTTGGAGATCGGAAAATGGGTGTATTGTTGGTTAGTGGTTTATGGTTTATTAGTTGGTTGATGGTGGGTGTGTTGGCAGAGAGAAGTCTACCAAGTGAGCGGAGTGAAGATGACTAGGGAGAAGGGTAGTGTTAGAAGACGGTTTCAAGTGTGGTGGTATTCATGGTGTTAGGGATCTTTATCGTACGGTCATCTCCTCTCTCTCTCTCCATCTCTCTCTCTCTCTCTCTCTCTCTCTCTCTCTCTCTCTCTCCTCTCTCTCCTCTCTCTCTCTCTCTCTCTCCTCTCTCTCTCTCTCTCTCTCTCTCTCTCTCTCTCTCTCTCTCTCTCTCTCTCTCTCTCTCTCTCTGTCAGTTGCCGTGTTTGCTGGTCCTTTTACATTCATACCAAGTTCGGGCGTCAGTGTAATTAGCCAGGATTTCTATTATTTTTATACCTGTAGTGACTGCAAATTCTAAAAAAAATCCTTCTATCTACTTTATTTTTTGTTTTATAGGGATAATCTGCCTTTCTCTCCTTCTGTGTCTTCGTGTTCTGGGTTCCTTATGTGGGTATGTGAAGGGCCAGGAAACAAAAACATACAGGCAGACGGGACATAGCAGATGGGACTGACAGAGAGACTAACCAACTGACTCGTACACAGATGGGACAGACAGACAGAACCAACTGACCCGTAGACAGATGGAACAGACAAACAGACATAACCAACTGACCCGTAGACAGATGGGACAGACAGTCAGACAGACAGACTAAGCAACTGACCCGTAGATAGATGGAGCCAACTAACCCGTAGACAGATGGGACAGACAAACAGACATAACCAACTGACCCGTAGACAGATGGGACAGACAGACAGACAGACAGACAGACAGACCAAGCAACTGACCCGTAGATAGATGGAACCAACTAACCCGTAGACAGATGGGACAGACAGGCAGATGGAACAGACAGACAGACAGACTCACTAACTGACACAACCCGTCCACCCGCACCACCACCACCATCGGCTTGATCTGCACCACATCAATATTACAATCATGTTACCAACCTCCAGTTCAAGGCCGGAGGAAGGACTGGGAATTTAGGTTAGGTTAGATCCCGGTATACGGGATCACCTAGGAAGAACACAGCTGAACTATTTATTGTCATGGCTTTTATATAAATTATTTGCTCTCTCTCTCTCTCTCTCTCTCTCTCTCTCTCTCTCTCTCTCTCTCTCTCTCTCTCTCTCTCTCTCTCTCTCTCTCTCTCTCTCTCTCTCTCTCTCTCTCTCTCTCTCTCTCTCTCTCTCTCTCTCTCTCATAATATATATTAATGATTTAGACAACGGCATTAATAACATAATTTCCAAATTCGCCGATGACACTAAAATAGGAAATGCAATAATATCAGAAAGCGATAGAAGTAGCCTGCAATCAGATTTAAACAAGATATCAGAGTGGTCAGAAAATTGGCAGATGCCCTTTAACGTAAAAAAATGCCTGATACTACAAATAGGCTCCCGAAACAACAAATACGAATACCATATGAATGGAGAAAAGATAAAGAGCGTATCACAGATAAAAGACCTAGGAGTGCTTATCAATGAAAATCTAAAATCTACAAGCCAATGCACCGCAGCATCTAACAGAGCAAATAGAGCGCTAGGTTTCATTAAAAGAAATTTTCATTGTCATAGTAAAGACATAGTTGTACCACTATATAAAAGTATTGTGAGGCCACATCTGGAGTATGCTGTGCAGTTTTGGTCTCCCTACTTAAAAAAAAGACATAGAGAAACTAGAATCCGTTCAGCGTTAGAGCAACAAAGTTAATCCCTTCCCTTAGAAATAAGCCATACAATGAGAGATTAAGAGAACTCGACCTGTTTTCGCTTAAGAAACGGAGAATAAGGGGACAGCTGATAGAGTGTTTTAAGATACTAAAAGGCTTTAGTAACGTAAATTCTAATAATCTATTTAAGATAGCCAAAGAAGGTTCCACAAGAGGAAACAAATTAAAACTAACAGGCAGGAAAGCGAACCTAGACATAACTAAAAATTTCTTCACCCACAGTATTATTAATGAGTGGAATAAGCTCCCTAATGAAGTTATTGACAGTGACTCGATATACACATTTAAAAAAAGGTTAGACACATATCACAGAAAAGTTGGTCTGCAGTAGAAGCTGATCACTGATAAGAGAACCTGGCGGAAATGAAAACGTTTTCAGTTGGAAAAAAAAAAAAAAAGTGAAGGTGTGCATGCCTTTTCCTTTCCATTTCTAACTATACTATAAATTCCTTCAGGCGATTTCCAAGCCCTGCAAGGTTATTCACTTCTAACTATTTTCATGTACGGCATATTGCCGGAGGGAGCGGAGGGTGGGGAGAGAGCCTTCATCTTTGCTATCCTTTCCTTCCACTTTCTCTTAGGGTTGCTATCTCTATTAGGATTAAGTCCTGGTCACCTCGTAGGGATCGTAAGATCTGTGTGGCCAGTGTATCTATGTAAATCTATCTATGTTCTCTCTCTCTCTCTCTCTCTCTCTCTCTCTCTTCTAATTTCCTGCCTTTCATTCCAGCTCCCTAATTTAGTCCTTCGGACCCCTTCTTCTTTTTGCCTTTCTCTATAGAATATAAAGATCGACTTCTTCCTCTCCCCTCTTTTTCACGTTTTCATTTTCCGCTTTCTTGATATTCCCCCAGAATTTCCGTGCTTTCCAATTTATTCGAGTCTGTTTTTGAGGGTTTGGCATCCCCGTATTATATATATATATATATATATATACTGTATTTATGTATCGGGTATCTCTCTTCACATATATTTTGCTTTTCTATCTCTCTTTATATATATATATATATATATATATATATATATATATATATATATATATATATATATATATATTATGTATTTATATACGGTATATATATATATTTTTTTTTTTTTTTTTTTTTAGGTGAGTCTTCGGTTTCCATTTGTTTTGCTTGCCTTTCTCTATAGGTTATTTATTATTTACTTTTTCTTTCCATTCTTTTTCTCATTTTCAGTTTACGGTTTGTTGATAATTTCCCGGGAAGTCCGAGGTTGATATAGTATTCGAGTTCTTTTTAGAGGATTTCGTATCCGTATAGGCTACATATTATTTCGTATCCGTATAGGCTACATATTATTTCGTATCCGTATAGGCTACATATTATTTCGTATCCGTATAGGCTACATATTATTTCGTATCCGTATAGGCTACATATTATTTCGTGTGCTACTTTTATGTATTTGCCTTTCCTCTTCTCAATATCTTTTATCTTTTAGATCCGTTTTATCTTTCATTTTCATTTCTTTTTCGGCTCTTCTCTATAGAATATAAAGATTGACTTTTTCCTTTCATCTTTTGGGGGGTTTTCTTTACCTGCATTAGTAAAAGATTTTCCAGAATTGCACTCTTTCCAATTTTCCAAGTCGATTTTGATGATAATCCCTGTTTGAATTTGCTTTATTTTCAATAGTGGTATTCCTTTAAATGTCCACTGGTTATGTCCTTTTTGTTTGATTTTCTATTCTTTAATCATCGTTTCTTATATATTTTATATTATCTTAATGTACTCTTATATTAATTTACCCCAGGTTATTTTCTGTATTTTTGTATTTATTATTTTATCTGTTTACTATTTTCATTCTATGTATTATCTTCCTCTTTTTCAAAGCTCTTGTCTCTTCATTTCCACCAACAATTCTTCTTTCTAACCAACTGTGTTATCTCATAACGGGTGTCCAGGAAATAATGAAACTCAAATGAAACTGATTAAGTTGATTAACTATAACACTAGATTGTAATAATAATTTGAAATATTTAATTGAACAACTTGATGGCAAACCCAAATCACCAACAACCGTCCTGTTCCAAGTAGGTAGGCCAAACATCGTGATCCCTAACCTCAGTAACTCAAAAATGGTCTAGAGCAAACGGGCTGTAAATGTCCATACCTATGCCCGGGTTAAGGGGAGATTTCCACTTGAGGGATTTTTTACTTGACCCCTTTCTCCCTCATGTCTAGCCCCATTGCTTTTGAGATTTTAAGACGTTTGCCCCATTACTTTGGCGATTTTAAGAACTTTTGCCCCATTTCTGTCAATTTTAAGACCTTTCGTGCCATTTAGGTGTCGATTTTATCCTGGCGAGCGATAGCGAGCCTGTAATTTAAGAGGAACCGGCCTTCGGCCGGGACATTTTTCTACCGACAAATGTACAAATTTATCTTGAAAGGGAGTCTAGGGGGTGTAATTTTAAGCTTGATGGAATTCTAGGGAACGAACTAAAAACCTCCCCTTAATCCTTCCCAAATGGTAGACATATTTGCTCGATTACTCTAGTCGTTTCTGAGTTGCAGAGGTTAATGTTGAAGAGTGTTGGCCTACTTATTCGGGATAGGGTATAGTAGACCATTTCAACCAGTACTGTTAGGTTAGGTTAGGTTAGGTTTGGTAGAGTTAGGTCAGGGCGTCAATTTGGCACGGTACATAATTATCTGGCACTGGTTGAAGGGATAGGGTATATATTATCTGGCACTGGTTGAAGGGATAGGGTATATATTATCTGGCACTGGTTGAAGGGATAGGGTATATATTATCTGGCACTGGTTTGAAGGGATAGGGTATATATTATCTGGCACTGGTTGAAGGGATAGGGTATATATTATCTGGCACTGGTTGAAGGGATAGGGTATATATTATCTGGCACTGGTTGAAGGGATAGGGTATATATTATCTGGCACTGGTTGAAGGGATAGGGTATATTATATTATCTGGCACTGGTTGAAGGGATAGGGTATATATTATCTGGCACTGGTTGAAGGGATAGGGTATATATTATCTGGCACTGGTTGAAGGGATAGGGTATATATTATCTGGCACTGGTTGAAGGGATAGGGTATATATTATCTGGCACTGGTTGAAGGGATAGGGTATATATTTTGGTTGATTTATATATATTTATATATATTTATTTATTATATTATTAGTTTCCTCGCTAGACCTCCATCAAGCTTAAAATAACACCCCCTAGACCCCCTTTCAAGATAAATTTGTAAATTTTCCCTGCCGACGGCCGATTCCTCCTAAAATGACAGGCTTGCTTTCGCTCGCCAGGAAAAAAATCGACACCTAAAGTGCACGAAAGGTCTTCATATTGACAAAGAAATAGAGTGAAAGGTCTTAGAATCGCCAAACTAATGGGGTGAAAGTATTATAATCTCAAAACAAATAGGGCTAAACACGAGGGAGAAGGAGGTTTAGAAGAGCGACTTATCTCCCCTTAAGTTCCACTGGTTGACTTGATATTTGTTCTCTGCATCTATAGTTTTCTCTCATTCCCTCTATTCTCTTTGACCATTCCGTTCTCTTCGGCTTTTATCCTGTCTACTTGTATTTATTATTTTTAACATCGTTCTTAGCACCAATAACCCCCAAATGAAATTAATGAAAGCATGTGATTCTCCCAGGATTCGAACCTAGGATATCTCCTACATAACTTACACGCTCTAACCATTACACCATCAAGACAGTAATTCTTCACTCCTTCAGCTTCATTATGCTTCCATCTATCAACCTCTCTCTCTCTCTCTCTCTCTCATTTTATCTTATCTCCACTCACTCACTCACGCCTTCACTCTCTCACTCACCTCTCTCTCTCTCAAATTAATCCCTGACACCTGTTTTTGTGAAGCCTCCCTCCCTTTGTTCTAAGGTGCCTTTCATATCCACCCCACCTCCTTTTTTGCCATGTCCGTTCCCTTTCTGGCGTCTCTATTCACCTTTGTATTCACCTTTGTGTTCACCTGTGTGTTCACCTTTGTATTCACCTTTGTGTTCACCTGTGTGTTCACCTTTGTATTCACCTTTGTGTTCACCTTTGTATTCACCTTTGTGTTCACCTTTGTATTCACCTTTGTGTTCACCTTTGTATTCACCTTTGTGTTCACCTTTGTGTTCACCTTTGTATTCACCTTTGTGTTCACCTTTGTATTCACCTTTGTGTTCACCTTTGTGTTCACCTTTGTATTCACCTTGAATTCCTTTGTATTCACTTTGTATTCACCTTTGTATTCACTTTGTATTCACCTTTGTTTTGCTTTCTCTCTTTGTATTCACCTTGACTTGTGTAGGATCTGTCACCTTTGTGTTCTTCACCTTTGTCCTCACCTACGTGTTCTCTTCACTTTTGTATTCACCTTTTTGTTCAGATTTTATCGTTCGGTTTCATGTGGATTAACTTTCTATGGGTTCTTCTTGATTCCACCCATTTTCGTTTGTTGGTCGCTCTTTCTCTCTCTCTCTTTATTTATCCCATTTGACTTGTGTAGGATCTGTCTATTCCTACGTGTTCTCTTCACCCGTCTTGTCCTCTATTCCTACGTGTTCTCTTCACCCGTCTTGTCCTCTATTCCTACGTGTTCTCTTCACCCGTCTTGTCCTCTATTCCTACGTGTTCTCTTCACCCGTCTTGTCCTCTATTCCTACGTGTTCTCTTCACCCGTCTTGTCCTCTCGTCGACTTTAACTTTTATAATCCATGTTTATCCTATTATTCCTCTTCAAGCCTTCCAGTCTCTATTCTCCTTTATCCCTTCCATCTCCATTATCCGTCCTCTTAAGGGGAGGTTTTTAGTTTGTTCCTTAGACCTCCATCATGCTTAGGCTAAAATTCCACCCCCTAGACCTCCTTTTAAGAGAAATTTGTAAATTTTTCGGTAGAAAAATTTCCCGGCCGAAGGCCGGTTCCTCTTAAATTACAGGCTCGCTATCGCTCGCCAGGAAAAAAATGGACACCTAAATGGCACGAAAGATCTTAAAATTGTCAGAAATGGGACGAAACTAATGTGGCGAACGACTTACAATCTCAAAAGCAATGGGGCTAAACATGAGGGAGAAAAATATTATCTCAGGTGGAAATCTCCCCTTAATCAGTCCTCTTTATCCGTCCTCTCTCTCTTCCTCTCCGTCCCAGCTCTATTCATGTCATCTGTCCGTTTGTATGATTTACCCCACTTCAAATTCCCCTCCTCTTTATTCGTCCTTGTTATCAGTGCTCTTTATCAGTCCTCTTTATCTGTCTTCTTTACCCCTCCTCTTTATCAGTCCTCTTTATCAGTCCTCTTTATCAGTCCTCTTTATCAGTCCTCTTTACCCCTCCTCTTTATCAGTCCTCTTTATCAGTCCTCTTTATCAGTCCTCTTTATCAGTCCTCTTTATCAGTCCTCTTTACCCCTCCTCTTTATCAGTCCTCTTTATCAGTCCTCTTTACCCCTCCTCTTTATCAGTCCTCTTTATCAGTCCTCTTTATCTGTCTTCTTTACCCCTCCTCTTTATCAGTCCTCTTTATCAGTCCTCTTTATCAGTCCTCTTTATCAGTCCTCTTTATCAGTCCTCTTTACCCCTCCTCTTTATCCGTCTTCTTTACCCCTCCTCTTTATCAGTCCTCTTTATCCGTCCCTCTCTTCCTCTCCGTCTCTCTCTCTATTCAAGTTATCTGTCCGTTTTTATGATTCACCCCGCTTCAAATTCCCTACCCCCCCCCCCCCCCCCATACCCCCCATATCCCCCTCTGGCTTCTTCAATTACCTGCCTTTCATTCCAGCTTATACGACTATTTCTTACGACCGACCCTCCTTTAAGGGGGGGGGGGGGGGGATGGTTGTTTTTTCTGGCTCCCATTCTCCCTCATGTTTAGTCCCATAAGGATTCAGATTTTATGACGATCGGCCCATTAGTTTGGCGATTTTATGACTTTTCGCCCCATTTCTTTGTCAATATTAAGACCTTTCGTGCCATTTAGGTGTCGATTTCTTTCCTGGCGAGCGATAGCGAGCCTGTGATTTAAGAGTAATTGGCCTTCGGCCAGGACATTTTTCTATCTAAAAATGTACAAATTTATCTTGAAAAAGGGTCTTCTGGGGTTGTTTTCTTAAGTTTGATGGTTGTCTAGGGAGGAACCTAATAACCAACATCTAGCTAATTATATGAGCAAATAAATACGCCCATCCCCCCTTAAGAATTCAGACCACCGTATTTTCATCATCTATTCTCGGCAACTCTGGTCTTCAACCTTCCGAGTTCAAGTTATATAAGACGCTGGACTTATTATCTAATAGTGTATAATGAAGTTTAATAGTGTATAATGAAGTTTAATAGTGTATAATGAAGTTTAATAGTGTATAATGAAGTTTAATAGTGTATAATGAAGTTTAATAGTGTATAATGAAGTTTAATAGTGTATAATGAAGTGTAATAGTGTATAATGAAGTGTAATAGTGTATAATGAAGTTTAATAGTGTATAATGAAGTTTAATAGTGTATAATGAAGTTTAATAGTGTATAATGAAGTTTAATAGTGTATAATGAAGTTTAATAGTGTATAATGAAGTTTAATAGTGTATAATGAAGTTTAATAGTGTATAATGAAGTTTAATAGTGATAATGAAGTTTAATAGTGTATAATGAAGTTTAATAGTGTATAATGAAGTTTAATAGTGTATAATGAAGTTTAATAGTGTATAATGAAGTTTAATAGTGTATAATGAAGTTTAATAGTGTATAATGAAGTTTAATAGTGTATAATGAAGTTTAATAGTGTATAATGAAGTTTAATAGTGTATAATGAAGTTTAATAGTGTATAATAAAGTTTAATAGTGTATAATAAAGTTTAATAGTGTATAATAAAGTTTAATAGTGTATAATAAAGTTTAATAGTGTATAATGAAGTTTAATAGTGTATAATAAAGTTTAATAGTGTATAATGAAGTTTAATAGTGTATAATAAAGTTTAATAGTGTATAATAAAGTGTAATAGTGTATAATAAAGTTGAATAGTGTATAATAAAGTTTAATAGTGTATAATGAAGTTTAATAGTGTATAATAAAGTTTAATAGTGTATAATGAAGTTTAATAGTGTATAATAAAGTTTAATAGTGTATAATAAAGTTTAATAGTGTATAATGAAGTTTAATAGTGTATAATGAAGTTTAATAGTGTATAATGGAAGGTTAATAGTGTATAATAAAGTTTAATAGTGTATAATGAAGTTTAATAGTGATAATAAAGTTTAATAGTGTATAATAAAGTTTAATAGTGTATAATAAAGTTTAATAGTGTATAATGAAGTTTAATAGTGTATAATGAAGTTTAATAGTGTATAATGAAGGTTAATAGTGTATAATAAAGTTTAATAGTGTATAATGAAGTTTAATAGTGTATAATAAAGTTTAATAGTGTATAATAAAGTTTAATAGTGTATAATAAAGTTTAATAGTGTATAATAAAGTTTAATAGTGTATAATGAAGTTTAATAGTGTATAATGAAGTTTAATAGTGTATAATGAAGTTTAATAGTGTATAATGAAGTTTAATAGTGTATAATGAAGTTTAATAGTGTATAATAAAGTTTAATAGTGTATAATAAAGTTTAATAGTGTATAATAAAGTTTAATAGTGTATAATAAAGTTTAATAGTGTATAATGAAGTTTAATAGTGTATAATAAAGTTTAATAGTGTATAATGAAGTTAATAGTGTATAATAAAGTTTAATAGTGTATAATGAAGTTTAATAGTGTATAATGAAGTTAATAGTGTATAATAAAGTTAATAGTGTATAATAAAGTTTAATAGTGTATAATAAAGTTTAATAGTGTATAATGAAGTTTAATAGTGTATAATAAAGTTTAATAGTGTATAATGAAGTTTAATAGTGTATAATGAAGTTTAATAGTGTATAATGAAGTTTAATAGTGTATAATGAAGTTTAATAGTGTATAATAAAGTTTAATAGTGTATAATAAAGTTTAATAGTGTATAATAAAGTTTAATAGTGTATAATGAAGTTTAATAGTGTATAATAAAGTTTAATAGTGTATAATGAAGTTTAATAGTGTATAATAAAGTTTAATAGTGTATAATAAAGTTTAATAGTGTATAATGAAGTTTAATAGTGTATAATGAAGTTTAATAGTGTATAATGAAGGTTAATAGTGTATAATAAAGGTTAATAGTGTATAATGAAGTTTAATAGTGTATAATAAAGTTTAATAGTGTATAATAAAGTTTAATAGTGTATAATAAAGTTTAATAGTGTATAATGAAGTTTAATAGTGTATAATGAAGTTTAATAGTGTATAATGAAGGTTAATAGTGTATAATAAAGTTTAATAGTGTATAATGAAGTTTAATAGTGTATAATAAAGTTTAATAGTGTATAATAGATTAATAGTGTATAATAGATTAATAGTGTATAATAAAGTTTAATAGTGTATAATGAAGTTTAATAGTGTATAATGAAGTTTAATAGTGTATAATGAAGTTTAATAGTGTATAATGAAGTTTAATAGTGTATAATGAAGTTTAATAGTGTATAATAAAGTTTAATAGTGTATAATAAAGTTTAATAGTGTATAATAAAGTTTAATAGTGTATAATAGATTAATAGTGTATAATAGATTAATAGTGTATAATAGATTAATAGTGTATAATAGATTAATAGTGTATAATAGATTAATAGTGTATAATAGATTAATAGTGTATAATAAAGTTTAATAGTGTATAATAAAGTTTAATAGTGTATAATGAAGTTTAATAGTGTATAATAAAGTTTAATAGTGTATAATGAAGTTTAATAGTGTATAATGAAGTTTAATAGTGTATAATAAAGTTTAATAGTGTATAATGAAGTTTAATAGTGTATAATGAAGTTTAATAGTGTATAATGAAGGTTAATAGTGTATAATGAAGGTTAATAGTGTATAATAAAGTTTAATAGTGTATAATGAAGTTTAATAGTGTATAATAAAGTTTAATAGTGTATAATAAAGTTTAATAGTGTATAATGAAGTTTAATAGTGTATAATAAAGTTTAATAGTGTATAATGAAGTTTAATAGTGTATAATGAAGTTTAATAGTGTATAATGAAGTTTAATAGTGTATAATGAAGTGTAATAGTGTATAATGAAGTGTAATAGTGTATAATGAAGTTTAATAGTGTATAATGAAGTGTAATAGTGTATAATGAAGTTTAATAGTGTATAATAAAGTTTAATAGTGTATAATGAAGTTTAATAGTGTATAATGAAGTTTAATAGTGTATAATGAAGTTTAATAGTGTATAATGAAGTTTAATAGTGTATAATAAAGTTAATAGTGTATAATGAAGTTTAATAGTGTATAATGAAGTTTAATAGTGTATAATGAAGTTTAATAGTGTATAATGAAGTTTAATAGTGTATAATGAAGTTTAATAGTGTATAATGAAGTTTAATAGTGTATAATAAAGTTTAATAGTGTATAATGAAGTTTAATAGTGTATAATGAAGTTAATAGTGTATAATGAAGTTTAATAGTGTATAATGAAGTTTAATAGTGTATAATGAAGTTTAATAGTGTATAATGAAGTTTAATAGTGTATAATAAAGTTTAATAGTGTATAATAAAGTTTAATAGTGTATAATGAAGTGTAATAGTGTATAATGAAGTTTAATAGTATATAATGAAGTTTAATAGTGTATAATGAAGTTTAATAGTGTATAATGAAGTTTAATAGTGTATAATGAAGTTTAATAGTGTATAATGAAGTTTAATAGTGTATAATGAAGTTTAATAGTGTATAATGAAGTTTAATAGTGTATAATGAAGTTTAATAGTGTATAATAAAGTTTAATAGTGTATAATGAAGTTTAATAGTGTATAATGAAGTTTAATAGTGTATAATGAAGTTTAATAGTGTATAATAAAGTTTAATAGTATATAATGAAGTTTAATAGTGTATAATGAAGTTTAATAGTGTATAATGAAGTGTAATAGTGTATAATGAAGTTTAATAGTGTATAATGAAGTTTAATAGTATATAATGAAGTTTAATAGTGTATAATGAAGTTTAATAGTGTATAATGAAGTTTAATAGTGTATAATGAAGTTTAATAGTGTATAATGAAGTTTAATAGTGTATAATAAAGTTTAATAGTGTATAATGAAGTTTAATAGTGTATAATGAAGTTTAATAGTGTATAATGAAGTTTAATAGTGTATAATAAAGTTTAATAGTATATAATGAAGTTTAATAGTGTATAATGAAGTTTAATAGTGTATAGCCTAATGAAGTTTAATTAATATAGTTTGTTCTATCTTTTTCCAGGTATGTTGGTAGTCCCTGAGCAGTTTGCCTGACCTTCCTCCTGCCACCAGTAAAGCTGGTATCACACGAGCGCTTTTTTCTTCAACATTCATCATCAACACTGGTCTGGCAGCTTATGAGGTCAACATTTCAAATATTTGGGTCACCTAATTTCATCTATCATCAATCTTGTTTCCGATACCAGTGCAAAATATTCCACAGATTTTGCCAGAATTGTTTTTGATAATCGAATGTTGAGTATAAAAGCTTGCATGTGATACCGGTACCAGCTTTAGTCTCACAGCAGGGCCCCGATACTCACAGTATATACCGGTAAGTCACAGCCCGCTCTGATCGTCGTACGTTCAAAGCCGACGTCGTAATTTGTATGTTATCAATGTATGTATGTATGTATATACTCAAGCACATACCACATAGCTGGGGGTGGCTGACTCGTGTCATCAATACCGGAGGGATGGAACTCGTTAGCCTTTGTCGGCAACCTGTCTAGGGGAATAAACTGTATGCAAAATACTGAATGTCATGCCATCATTGGTGCCACTTGCAATTGGCGAACGCTACATTACATTATATTAGCATCCATTATTATCATGTGTGTGTTTATATGCTTATGTTTTAGGTGTGGTGTCCCGAGTTCGAATCCCGGGAGGACCATATGCTTTCATTAGATTATTCTAGTGCATTGGGGTTTGTAATAGAGGATTTATATTGAGAACGGGGTGTAACTTAATTACCGGTACTATTGTATGGTATTATTATCACTACCGGTACTATATTGTTGTCTTCAAGATTCCAACTTCAAGTTTTATAAGAATTTAGATAGATTGTGTTTATTATATACGGTACCGTCTCTCTAATTGCCGACATCAGTGCGATAACGCCTCGGGAATGATGCGAAGGGTTGCCCATTTACATTAGTCGAAAAAACGCTCGTGTGAATCGATTACAAGACAAGTTCGCGCAAACACATTTCGAGCAACTTTCAATCAGCTGAAAAACCTATCATTAGACGATTTTATGGAGTTTGGGAAGGATCTGTGATAGCAAACAGGGTTAAGTGAGATAGTTCGAAACCTGTTAGTTGCAGGAGGCCCTTATTAAACTGAATACAATCGTCTAATGGTAGCCACAGTAAAGGTAAAAGGACGTCACATGTACTAAAAAAGTTAATAGTTGGCGGATACCATAAATTATATAAACCTTAAGGGGAGGTTTTTAGTTTGTTTCCTACTCCTCGAGCAATCCTAAAATTTCACCCCCTTGACCCCCTTTCAAGATAAATTTGTAAATTTTTCGGTAGAAAAGTGTCCCGGCCGAAGGCCGGTTGCTCTTAAATTACAGGCTCGCTATCGCTCGCCAGGATAAAATCAACACCTAAATGGCACGAAAGGTCTTAAAATTGACAGAATGGGGCGGAAATTCTTAAAATCACCAAACTAATGGGGCAAACGTCTTAAAATATCAAAAACAATGGGGCTAGACATGAGGGAGAAAGGGGTCAAGAAAAAAAGACCCTCAAGTGGAAATCTCCCCTTTACTTATAAATATTGTCAGAGTAGAGTTGCCTACTGTATAAAAGATGCCGGTATATTAGGATCGTGTGGCTCCGGTCTTCATTCAGGGGTATCAGGTTGCTTACCGGTATCTGCTTTCTTTATCTTCAGCCCCTATATGTATGTGGGTGGGTGGATGGATGGTTGGGGGTGGGTGGGTGGATGGATGGATGGATGGTTGGATGGGGGGGGGGGGGGGTAGATGGATGGGTGTGGGTGGGTGTGTCTCCCCCCCCCCCCCCCCCCCCCCCCCCCCCCCCCCCCCCCCCCCCCTCACCCCCCCCCCTCTCTCTCTCTCTCTCTCTCTCTCTCTCTTCTCCTCTCTCTCTTCGCTCTCTCTCTCATCTCTCTCTCTCTCTCTCTCTCTCTCTCCTCTCTCTCTCCTCTCTTCTCTCTCTCTCTCTCTCTCTCTCTCTCTCTCTCTCTCTCTCTCTCTCTCTCTCTCTCTCTCTCTCTCTCTCTCTCTCTCAGTGATATCCCCCCATCGCCGATAGATTGATAATTCAGATGTTCTAAGCAATATCACCGTTACAGAGAGAGAAGTATTGAATTGTTTAAATAAACTCAAGGTAAATAAAACACCAGGACCTGATACAATCTCGCCTAGAGTTCTAAAGGAAGCTAAGAATGAGCTCTCCAAACCACTGACATTACTATTCAATAAATCCTTGCAGTCTGGAACTATGCCTGATCAGTGGAAGCTAGCCAACGTAACACCGATATTCAAAAAAGGCAGCAAATCCCTACCCAGTAACTATCGTCCAATTAGCTTAACCTCAGTTGTATGTAAAATGCTAGAAACGGTCATACGAGACAGACTCGTAAAATCACTTAAAGGAAAATAACATACTTAAAGATACTCAACACGGCTTTCGTAAAAAACGTTCCTGTTTAACAAACCTCTTAGACTTCTTCCACGATATCATCAACCCTTTACGATGAGAGTAAAGCTGTAGATATTATATACCTTGATTTTCAAAAAGGCCTTTGGACAAAGTTCCCCACAAACGTTTACTGCTAAAAAACTAAAAGCGCATGGAATACAAGACGGTGTGTTGAAAGGATAGAAAATTGGCTCAGCAACAGAAAGCAAAGGGTAGTCATAAACGGTAAGGCATCTAAATGGACCAATGTAAGTAGCGGGGTACCCCAGGGATCGGTACTAGGACCAATCCTCTTTCTAATTTACATCAACGACATAGATGAGGGTCTCACCTGCACAATCTCAAAATTTGCTGACGATACAAAAATTGCAAATAGCGTACTCTCAAAAGAACAAGTTGGCGATATGCAACACAATCTAGATAAATTGTCATGTTGGGCACAAATTTGGCAAATGAGTTTCAATGCGGATAAATGTAAAGTACTACATGTCGGATACCTAAATGAGAAAGCAAACTATTCGATGAATGGCACTCCGCTTAAGAATGTAAACAGAGAAACTGATCTGGGAGTAACAATATCGAGTACCCTAAACCCGAGTCAACAATGTTCAGAAGTTGTTAAGAAGGCAAACAAAATAATTGCCTTTATAGGCAGGTCATTTGAGCATAAATCCAAAGAAGTTATCCTAACCCTTTACAATTCCTTAGTCCGCCCTCTTCTGGAATACTGCGTTCAATCCTGGTGCCCTTATTACCAAAAAGATATAAACAAGCTAGAACGAGTTCAACGTAGAGTTACCAAAATGATACCTAGCATAAAGAACAAACCATACGAAGAGCGTCTTAGAGAATTAAATCTATTTCCTTGAACCCAGCGCAGATTAAGAGGCGACTTAATTCAAGTGTTCAAAATCATCAAAGGCATCGACAATATGAACTGTAGTAAGTACTTCACTATCGACCAATCTAATTACACGCGGGGAAACGGTTGCAAAATTATTGGTAAATCTTTTAACTCGCACGAATCTAAGAATTTCTTCTTCAATCGAGTTGTCAACTTGTGGAATGGGCTTCCCCGAGACGTTATAGACTGCAGCACCGTTGATTCATTTAAATTCCGCCTAGACAAATATCTCGCATCAAACCCGCGACTGACTGCGTTTGTAAATGAATAACTTTATCCTCCCCTCAGTTACTAACCCATATGTCCCCTACTAACTTCCTAGTCCTGCCACGTTAGTGGCAGGGCAGTAGTTCCCTTTCCAATGTTCCCTTACCCACTCTAAACCACTGTTTGGACACGATCCTCAGTGTTTTGGAGGACAAGCAACCTAGAAGGGTCACTAGATCTGTTGTTGCTTGATTTCCTTTGTACTCCTTTGTACTCTCTCTCTCTCTCTCTCTCTCTCTCTCTCTCTCTCTCTCTCACATACACTTATTGTCCTACATGACCAATTCTGTAGCCCCCTTCCTTCCTCCAATATTATTCTAGCCTTATTTTTCGCTCGTTTCCGTTTCCTTCATTTTCTCCTGGATAGTTTTTCCAAATTTATGGGTTCGATCTCGGCTTGCCAAAGTTTTCTTGGTGCTGTTTGGTTGCTTGTGTGGTCAGCTTTATTATTTAGTTCATTTTAGTGTCGTTGCCTATAATTGCATCCATCGCTTTTCCTTCCCTTTTAGTGTATATATATACCGGTATATATATATATATATATATATATATATATATATATATATATATATATATATATATATATATATTATACATTTCTATTTTATCATCTTTCTCCTAGTTTCTTTTCAATATGATTTTCTCGCTTTCCATGACTTTTAAATCTTTAGCTTCCTTAATTTCATGCCTTCATAAGGTCAAATCCAGTTTCCTTATTCAATCCTAAGACTTCCTCTTTGTTTTGCCTAAATTATATATTTTCGTGAATATCTCCCTTCTTTCCAATCCTCTATTCTTGTGTTATTTATTTTACTTCCCCCTTCCTTCCCTTTGTTTTCTATATGCTCTGCTTTCAATTCCAGATCGCATAGTTTATCGGAAAATGATATCTATCTGTCTTAAGGGGAGATCTCCACTTGAGGGATTTTTCTCTTGACCCCTTTCTCCCTCATGTTTAGCCCCATTGCTTTTGATATTATAAAACGTTTGCCCCATTAGTTTAGCGATTTTAAGAACTTACACCCCATATTAAGACCTTTCGTGCCATTCAGGTGTCGATTTTATCCTGGCGAGCGATAGCGAGCCTGTAATTTAAGAGGAACCGGCCTTTGGCCGGGAACTTTTTCTACCGAAAAATGTACAAATTTATCTTGAAAGGGACTCAAGGGGGTGTAATTTTAAGCTTGATGGAGGTCTAGGGAACAAACTAAATACCTCCCCTTAACTTGTGTATTATGGCCTTCATTATCTTCATCTTTTTAAAGTTCCTATCTTCCATTCCGGTTCCCTTCCTTAATAATTAAAATGTAAAACTTGCAAACTAAACAAACCAAAACTGGGACAAAGACAATATAAAGTCAAATTAACTTATCAAAATCGCTATGTGGAAACAACACTTACTAAAATAAAAGTTATGAAATAAAAGAGCACAATCCACCACACAGGGTGTATAGTACATTACTACATGAGCAAGTTAAGGGGAGGTTTTTAGTTAGTTCCCTAGACCTCCATCAAGCTTAAAATTACACCCTCTAGACCCCCTTTCAAGATAAATGTGAACATTTTTCGGTAGAAAAATGTCCCGGCCGAAGGCCGGTTCCTCTTAAATCACAGGCTCGCTATCGCCAGGAAAACATCGACACCTAGATTGAATGAAAGGTCTTAAAATTGACAGAAATGGGGCGAAAGTTCTTAATTATGGTGCGAATGTCTTAAAATATCAAAATCAATGGGGCTAAACATGAGGGAGAAAGGGGTCCAGAAAAAAAATCCCTCAAGTGGATATCTCCCCTTAATCTGGGTCCAATATCATTATTTCTTTTCTTTCTACCCAACCTTTCTATTCCAAAGTGGCATGATAATTCACAATTCTTCTTTTTAAGTTAACTTTCCGCTTTCTTTCTCTTCTTTAGTCTTTCCCTAGTTCCTCGATTCGCCTTCTTTTGATCTTTCCCAGTTCCTCAAATTATCTTTCTTTGATATTTCCCTAGTTCCTCAATTTCACTTGTTCTGACATTTCCCTATTTTATTATTTTAACTTTTTTAAATAGTTCCTCAATTTCCCTTCTCTTGATATTTCCATAGTTCCTCAATTTAACATCTTTTGATATGTTCCTAGTTCCTCAATTTCCCTTCTTTTGATATGTTGCTAGTTCCTCAATTTCAATTTGATATTTCCATAGTTTCTCAATATCCCTTCTTTTGATGTTTCCCGAGTTCCGCAATATCCCTTCTTTTGATGTTTCCCGAGTTCCGCAATATCCCTTCTTTTGATGTTTCCCGAGTTCCGCAATATCCCTTCTTTTGGTGTTTCCGAGTTCCGCAATATCCCTTCTTTTGATGTTTCCGAGTTCCGCAATATCCTTCTTTTGAGGTTTTCCCGAGTTCCGCAATATCCCTTCTTTTGATGTTTCCCGAGTTCCGCAATATCCCTTCTTTTGATGTTTCCCGAGTTCCGCAATATCCCTTCTTTTGATGTTTCCCGAGTTCCGCAATATCCCTTCTTTTGATGTTTCCCGAGTTCCGCAATATCCCTTCTTTTTATGTTTCCCGTTCATCAATTTTCCTTCTTTCGATATTTCCTTAGTTCCTCAATTTCCCTTCTTTTGATATCCCGTATCCCAATTTCCTCGAATTTCCCCCTTTTTTGTTATCCCACCTCACATACTTCCTTTCCCATTTTCCAAGTTTAGTATTTCAGATTAACTTCGTGCTTCTTAAATTATAATCTAAAGTTCTGATAATGTTTTCCTCTTTCCATTTTCTGTTTCCTACCTTGCGACCTTTTTTCCTCGGTTTGTTCAGTTCTCGTATGCAATCTTGCGACTTCCTTGTTTTTATCAGTGTGTCTTCTTTTCTATTTTTACGCTTCATTTACTTTGCCTATCTTTCTTCTTGACATTTCTATTCCATTTTAT
>CM064573.1:68532923-68540894 GCA_032716605.1 Paralithodes platypus
ATTTAGGTGTTGATATTTTTCCTGGCGAGCGATAGCGATCCTGTAATATTGTAGTAATCGGCCTTCGGCAGGGACATTTTTCTATCGGAAAAAATACAAATTTATCTTACTGAGGGGTCATGGGGGTGTTTTTAAAAGCTTGATGGAGGTCTAGGAAAGAAGCTAAAATGATAGTAAAAAGATAAATGATAGTCAAAAGATAAATGATAGTCAAAAGATAAATGATAGTCAAAAGATAAATGATAGTCAAAAGATAAATGATAGTCAAAAGATAAATGATAGCAAAAAGATAAATGATAGTATAAAGATAAATGATAGTAAAAAGATAAATGATAGTCAAAAGATAAATGATAGCAAAAAGATAAATGATAGTATAAAGATAAATGATAGTAAAAAGATAAATATGATAAATGATAGTAAAAAGATAAATACCGGGCATATAATTCAATCAATAAGCCCATCCTCCCCTTAATATCCCGGCCCTCATCATCATCATCGCCGCTCCCGACAGTGTTCTTACGGCTGCTTTTATTCTCTCCCTCAAATCCAGTCTCCACAATTTCCTGGTCCGCCTTTGTTCCGTAATTCCCTCAGTGTCGAGTCGTTTTTGTTTTTTTGTGGGGTTTTTTTTTTTTGGGGGGGGGTCCCATATTTTACATTATTTTGGCTTGCGTCATATTGTGTTCCTGTATCTATAGATAACTTCCTTTCTTTCTGTCTTTATTTATTTATGTATTCACTCATTTCTTCTTTCATCCATTAATTCCTCCTTCCTTGCTTCCTTCCCTTAAACATACATACATAGGCCTACCTAGGCTATTTAATCTATTTACAGTTGTGAGTATTTATAAGATTACCGGTACACCAACTCGAATCTTTGAACCTTTAAGGGGAGGTATTTAGTTTCTTCCCTAGAACTCCATTAAGCTTAAAATTACACTCCCCTAGACCCCCTTTCAAGATAAATTTGTACATTTTTCGGTAGAAAAATTTCCCGGCCGAAGGCCGGTTCCTCTCAAATTACAGGCTCGCTATCGCTCGCCAGGAAAAAAATCGACACCTAAATGGCACGAAAGTTCTTAAAATTGACAGAAATGGGGCGAAAGTTCTTAAAATCGCCAAACTAAAGGGGGCGAGCGTCTTAAAATCTAAAATGCAATGGGGATAAACATGACAGAGAAAGGGGTCCAGAAAAATATCCCTCAAGTGGAAATCTCCCCTTAAAGGCATGTTCTGAAGTCTTTGGACTATAGTATGGTATTGTATTGTCTCGTTTGCGTTCGATACTGATTCAAATGGGTGTGTGGTAATTTATGCGTTTGACTGTACCTTGAATATTGTCCATCTAATCTACCTACTGTCCTTCATTCATACCTCCTTCCTTCCCTGGAACATTTAATATATACACCTATAATTGGTGATGGGCTGGTCTATCAGAGTGAGAACTGAGCAATCTCTGCCATACCCATAGCTTACTCTGACTGTTCCTTTTACTTATATATTTTCTAGATCTCAAGTGACGGCGTCTCTAACGTGGATTGACCTCCCAATCTACCAAGATTGGAAGCCAAAGCGTCACATTTTTCCTTTGCCCCTCAACTTTCTCTTCATAATTGCGGAGGGGCACAGGGCCCTGGGTGGGGCTTTGTTTCCCGGGCGTTTCCGCACCCTCCTCAGCTCCCCGCCATGGAGTGGCTTCGGTCACCCAGGCTTTATTGTGGTCGGCAGGGAGGGTTCTTTGGGGGCGCTAAGTTATGGCCTTGGCCTTGCCTGGGGCCTTGGGGCTGTTCGGCCAGGCAGCTTGGGGAACAACAACAACAACAACAACAACAACAACAACAACATTAGTGTTCATCTATCTATCCTACCTGTGTTCTCTCTCGAGTCTCTCCACACCTTCCATCTTCCCATCTAACCTACCTGTGTTCTCTCTCGAGTCTCTCCACACCTTCCATCTTCCCATCTAACCTACCTGTGTTCTCTCTCGAGTCTCTCCACACCTTCCATCTTCCCATCTAACCTACCTGTGTTCTCTCTCGAGTCTCTCCACACCTTCCATCTTCCCATCTATCCTACCTGTGTTCTCTCTCGAGTCTCTCCACACCTTCCATCTTCCCATCTCGGCTCTCATTGGTGTTCTTACGGCTGCTTTTATTCTCCCCCTCAAATCCAGTCTCCAGAATTTCCTAGCCCGCCTTTGTTCCGTAATTCCCTCAGAGTGTCGAGTCGCTGCTTTCTTCGCTGTCCCTTATATTAAATTATTTTCGCATGTTTTTTTTTTCTTCTTATCTATCCATATTTACTCCTCCTTTCTTTATTCATTTATTTAATTATCTATTTATTTTGTCGGGTCGCTCGTTTCTTTGCTTTCCCATATATTAAATGATATTCTAATTTATAATGGTTTGTCCTTATTTATCCTTATTTACCCCCCCTTTCTTCATTCATTTATTGAATTATTTATATATTCATCCTTCCTTCCTTCCTTCCTTCCTTCCTTCCTTCCTTCCTTCCTTCCCTTAAACATACTACTTAAACACCTATTTAAAGATACATTTTTACATTTTTCGGTAGAAAACTGTCTCAGCCAATGGCCGGTTCCTTTTAAATTACAGGCTCGCTATCGCTCGCCAGGAATAAATCGACACCTACTGTAAATGACACAATAAGTCTTAATATTGACAAACATTGGAGCGAAAGGTCTTAAAATCGCCAAACTAATGAGCCGAACGTCTTAAATTCTGAAAACTAACGGGGCTAAACATGAGGAAGAAGGGGTACCAGAAAAACGACCCGTCTCCCCTTACACATGTTCTGACCCGCCTTTGTTACGTAACTCGCTCACCAACTTGGCATGGAGGGGTTTTTGCTTACCCATATACAGTAAGGCCAGGTTCTCATGCTATTGAATGGCAATGGTCTTCTTAGTCTAGCATTATATTACTGCCGCTCTCTTCTTTGAGCTTCAATTCTTTCTTCCATAGCAATATCACCACCCAAAACGAGGGGCGCTCCTTGGTGCCGCTAGAAGAGTGGCGAACACATCAAAAGGTATCAAAAGGTAAGGTAATATTTTGTTTACCTTCCTTAGGTTCCTTAGGTTGTGTTCGCCACTCTCCTAGCAGCACCGAGGAGCGCGTCGCCCCTCGTCTTGCATTTTTATCTATCCTTGGCTATCAATGTTTTTCCCTCTTGTCTATATATATTTTCCCATAGCTACCCAACGCTCTATCCATGCCCCTCAATGGTGTACCCCCCCCCCCCCTTCCTTCCTTGCATTGCCTTTGTTCCTTAACTCGCTCTCAGTTGAGTTGGCTGGTTTCACCTTACCGGCACCACCCCTACTACTACTACACGGTGCCCCCATTCTCTTCTCATTTCACACTTTCCTCTTCTCAATTTTCTCATTTTATCACAACTTCTTTAATTTCGAATCATTATTTTCCTTTTTTTGACAACCGGTAGGCCTACCTTTATTGCTCTAGTTAATTTTAGCCTCCCCCCATCTCTCAATACAGTATCTATCTATGTATGTATAATCTCCCTCTCTCTCTCTCTCTATATATATATATATATATATATATATATATATATATATATACTGTATATATATACGGTATATTTATCTATCTATCTATTTATCTATCTATCTATCTATCTCTTTCCATCCTTCCACCCCGGCAGTAATTTCTGTTCTTATGTCTGCTTCTTACCTCCTCAAACCCAGTCTTCAGAATATCTTTGTTCCTTAACTAGCTCTCAGTCCAGCCTCGGGTTTTTACCTTAACCCCAAAGGATGTCTTACGTTATTGTTAATTTATTGGATTTTCCTCCTGTATATTATCTTCCGTCTCTTATATAGCCTATACCGGTACAGTATTTATATAGCCTATACCGGTACAGTATTTATATAGCCTATACCGGTACAGTATTTATATAGCCTATACCGGTACAGTATTTATATAGCCTATACCGGTACAGTATTTATATAGCCTATACCGGTACAGTATTTATATAGCCTATACCGGTACAGTATTTATATAGCCTATACCGGTACAGTATTTATATAGCCTATACCGGTACAGTATTTTCAGTAGTGTTTGTCCATTATATTTACCCATATTTTTTCCTGCACTTCAACTGATCTTATGGCTGATGTTTAATATTATCCACACTTATCTACAATATAATATATATATATATATATATATATATATATATATATATATATATATATATATATATATATATATACGGTATATAGGCCTATATACTGTATATACTGTATATCATTTGCTTCTATTTGATTATTGATCTAGGCTATATAATTATCTATCTACAGTATATATCTGTACTGGTATGCGTGTATATCTCTATATTTTTCTTTTAATATCTATGTATCTATCCATTTATCTATTAATTAATCTTCCCCCTCCATACTTCCCACCCTTCCTTCCACCGCCGCTCCCGAATGTTCTTACGACTGCTTTTCTTCCTCCTCCAACCCCCGTCTTAAGAATTTCCTGACCCGCCTTTGTTCCATAACTTCCTCAGAATCTTGACTTGGCGGGTTTTTCGCTTACCCATATATATACCCCCCCCCCCCCTCCTCCCCTCGCTTCGTATTCTTTCCTCCATTTTCTGTTTTTAGTTGCATTTTCTATTACTTTCCTATTAATTTACCTTTTCACATTATTTTTTTTATCTTTTCGTAGGTTCTCTTAGGTTCCTTTTAATGGTCTTATGTTTTCTTATTTATAGCATTTTTTCATATTTTCTCTTAGTCGAATGTATTTTCTACTTTAATGTTCACATTTTCTGTTATATGTACAGTTGCCCATATAAGTTATATTCCACGTCGTGATCTTATGTATGAAAGTATAATAGTATGAATTGCGAGTGTAATTTCTTATAATTATCAGTTGACTAATCAGATGAGTTTGGTTGCACTGCATAAGAAACTACGCTCGTAATTCAATCATGCGCATATTAGTTCTATGTATAAGATCAACAAAAACTTATGTGTGCAACTTTACAATAGTCAATTGATCACTTGCGAGTTTTGTGTTACAAGGAAGTTGGAGCTGCAGACTACGATATCTATCAGAATTACCAGCTGCAATACGGGTGTAGTACATTTATAGGTACATACAATACAATTAATAATGCTTTCTATCCATCAGAAACCTACAGTGTTATTGCATTTGTTGTTCTATGTAGATGTTTACGGCTTCCAACTTCCTTATAGACTGAAACTCGCTTGTGGTAAATTTCTGCTTCTCCCCTTATGTCTACTAACTTTACATACCGTATAATTATATTAATGCTCCTACGTACTCCTATTGGTCACCTATTTCTCCTTCTCATATCTAATATTCGATTTCGTAATGTTCATCCCATTTTCACAATTTTCTTCTACCGGTACTTTGTTTAAAATTTCTTCTCGTTCCGTCTTTCTCGACTTATTTTCAATATTGTTGTCATTCTCGGTGGACTTCTGTGTTTCTATTTTATCTTCCTTGCCAGTTTTCTTTTATATTGTTGGTGCCTCTGCCTTTTCTCCTTTCTCTCTCTCTCTCTCTCTCTCTCTCTCTCTCGATCGGATCGCTCATCCTATATCTCAGCCTCTGCTCTCTCATCAGCTCTCTCCTATCTCGCTCTCTATATCTCTCGCTCATCTCTCCTCTCTCTTCCTCTCCATCTCTCTTCCGACTCTCGTCTCTCTCTCTCTCTTTGCGGCGTGTTCTTTATTCCTCTTTCTATTTTTTCTCTTGGTCTCCGTTTTTTATTTCTCCCGTTTCCTCTCCCCACTTACATATTCTTGGCTCACACATTTTCCGGTCCGTCGCCTTTCCTTTTCTTTCCTTTGTATCACATTTCCCTCCTTTTCCTCCCTCTCTTTTACTCTCATATTAATTTCCCTTTCTCTTCGCCTTTCCTTCCTTTAACTGTCTTTATAGCGTAATGGTTAGTGCACTGAATTTGGGTGTGAGTATCCTAGGTTCGAATCCATGGAGTGCCACAAGTATTCATTAGTTTCATTGGTTTAATTACTTAGGTTTATTTGTAAGTTAATTGGTAGGTTGGTGATAATATGACTTAATTTTGGTTCACACTATTCCAGATCAGATCAGATGAAGTATTGAGGGATAAACCTTTGCAACGGCACCTCTTATTTACATTCTACTTTTCCTATTTTTCTGAAGCGTGTAGAGAGGGGAGAAGAGGTGTTTATTTCGCTTTATTATATGCTGCCCTTATCCCCCACCTCTCTCTCATTCTCACACACTCTCTCTCTCTCTCTCTCTCTCTCTCTCTCTCTCTCTCTCTCTCTCTCTCTCTCTCTCTCTCTCAAAAACAAGAAAATACTGTCTCCATATATTTAATTGTGTATGTATTTGCCTACCCTAACTTCGAATTCTGTACTTTCGCTTTCATGATACGGTACTGTACCGGTACTTATTTGTTTTCTTCATTAATCTGTGTTTATCTCCTCTTACTATATACTATATAGCAAGAGAATATATACAGTATATTATTTCCTCGCTTCATATACTGTATATATATTTATCTTTCTCCCTCTTCTTTGTTTATGGTATCAGTGCTGTAACCTTTCATCCTCACACTTATAAATTATGTACCGAGTTTAATATCTTTTGGGTTTTCTCTCTAATGCACTTCCTTGTTTTACTTTCTCTCTCTCTCTCTCTCTCTCTCTCTCTCTTTTTTTTTTTTTTCTCTAAACTTCACGACATTATATGGTGTTCTTACAGCTAAAATTAAGTGATGAAAAACCCCCCGTTGACTTATCTATAGCGAAACAACATTTAAAATTGCAAAAGAAATATATAGGCATGGATAGATTTATACTAATAGATACCAGTATATATTTTATCAAAGATCCCTCTTTATGAAGTTATGATAAATTATAAATTATGATTACCAAGATTTAGTACGGAACTGTGCTTTTCCGGAGCCAGTTATTAACCTCCGACTTGAAATGTTGTAGTGAGGTTAAGTGATTGAGGTCAGTTGTGCTGAACCAGGTGATTCCACAGGCTTGCGTACTTTGGTAAGTAGGAACGAAGGTAGTGTTTCTGTCCTAGCAAATGGAACACTGACCTGATGCTACCTTGTGGACGCGGTTCTTGTTGCATATGATGTTGGTTGGGCAGGTTGTAGAATGTAAGGCTGCCAGGTGTGGAGTGTGCATTTTTTGTGTTTTGTATGTTACACACAAACCTGCCACATCCAGCCGACGCTGTTGTTAGAGGGCTGAAACCTGGGCGCATGATGTTCTTGTTCTTTGAGTTGGATCAAGTGGTCAGCTCTTTTCTGAATGTGGTCCAAAATTTTCAAGGTATGAGGGGGGGGACATGATGAGCCATGCAAGTGGAGAGTATTAAATCAATGGACGAACTTGGAGGACTTATACAGAGTAGCAACACACTTAGAGTCCAGGGTGATGTGATACACGTCGAATTGCAACCAAGTTTCAATGCAAGCATTCTTTGTGAGGTCTTGTACATGGCTGGTGATGAAATGACAGATTATCATTAAATTTTACTCCTAGAATTGTCACTTGACTCGGCATCCTGAACCTTCCTCCCATCAAGCTGAATATATGGTGGTGTATATGTTGGAATATCTCGTCTCAGAGAGAGTAGCATTACTTGAGTTTTCTCCGGAGCAAGGTGCACTTGCCAGCGTTTTGACCAAGAGGTGATACTATGTAAGGCATTGATGATATGAGTGACGGTTGGCTTGCCTCTATATTTTGTTACCAGTGAATGTTAGAGTTTACAGTCGTCAGCAAGCATAAGCCACAATGCCTCGGGGATGAGCTGCAGAAGGTCCATGAAATAAACATTCCAAAAACAAAGGTCCTAGAACGCTTGCCTGTGGGACAATGGCTTTTGATGGCATAGGATAGCAGAGAGTTATGTCCCATTGACAACTGGTGTGAAGTGT